>CM026325.1:23989472-24589472 GCA_014843725.1 Amphicarpaea edgeworthii
TATCCTTAGGATTTTATTTTCAATCCTGTGATCACGACCTAAACCTTTAAATCATGCTAACCGAAAACCCTTAGAATTTAAGTGGTTTAAAAAATATGAAAAAAAAAATTAAAACTTGTAGAAAACCAAGAAAATGTGTTAAAATTTTTTAAAAAATTAAAATTAAATTAAATGCAAAAAAACAATAAAAGTGTCTTTTGAAATACTGAAGTTTTTTTAAAAAAGAAAAAGAAGAGTAATGTCTTAAAAATTTAAAAAGAAAATGAAAATTTAAAAATATAAAAAAATACAGTAATGTCTAGAAAATTTATAAAAAATGATATTTAAAAAAAAATGAAAAATAAGAAAGAATTTCTTGAATCAAAAATGAAAATTGAATAAAAATAAAAACGAGGTTGGGTCTTCTAAAATTGAAATTTTTTTTTAAAAATATGAAAAAAATTAAAATTAAGGATTAAGTATTTTATTACGTGAACCCTACGATTTGTGGATTTTTTGGATGAAACCCAAAAAGATTAAGGGTTTAAGGTTTTGCTGGATTAAAACCTAAGAATTTAGTGGTTTCCATGGATGCAATCAGAAAGTATTTGATGTTTCGTGAAGACAACTCCTATGATTCTAAGATTTCACTGAATAAACTTCGGGATTTATGATTCTTACTGACGTAAACCCAAGTATTTAGTGGCTCTGTGATGTGACCCCCAAAATTTATGATTAACAATAATACCTAAGTATTCTGGGGTCTCGTGAATGTAATTCTAAGGATTTAAGCTTCAGGATGAAACTATAAGTACTTTCAGGCTGCAAACCAAGAAAATCCCTAAATCATAAATGCTGTATCAACGAAACCCTAAATCTGGGCTTAGCGTTCATCCATGAAATTTTAAATCATTCACTTTACATACAAGAAACATTAAATCCTTGGGCTTTATCCATTAAATCTTAAATAATAACATTTCCATCAATGAAACCTCTTAACCTTTAAAATGATCATGGTTTTATTCACAAAATCCAAAAATCCTTATAGGGTTCTTGCATCCACAAAATCCTAAATCCTTAAGGTTGCATCTGTTTAAACTTTAAATCCTAGTGGATGTATCCACAAAAATCCTAAATCTTTAAGTTGGTTTATGTATTCCCCATATCCTTTGGATTTCATGATCGGGAAAACTAGAAATGAAACCTTAGGATTTAGTGGTTTCAAAAATATGGAAAATTAAAACTTATGAAAACCAAAAGTAATATGTTGAAAATGTTTTAAAAATGAAAATTTTAAGAATATGAATAAATCTAGAGTATTATGTTGAAAATTTTAAAAATATAAAAAAACAAGAGAAATGTCTTCAAAATTTGAATTTAAAAAAAAAAAAAAGAAAAAATAAGAGTAATGTTTAAAAAATTAATGGAAAAAATTGTTTTTAAAAAATGAAAAAAGTAAAGTCTTGAAAATTTAAAAAGAAAGATTGAATGTTTCATGGATGCAAATTGTAAAGATCTACTATTTCATTGATAAAGCCTAAGAATTTAGTATTTCATAAATGAAAAAGTATATAAAGGATTTAATGGATGAAACCATAAAAATTGTAGTTTCTGCATCAAATCCTAAAGATTTTAGTGTTTTTGGACGTAACTCTAAAGATTTAAGTGCTTCAGGAAAATAATCCTAAGAATTTAGAGCGCAGATAAAACTATAGAACATGTAGTGGTTTCGTGGCTTGAAACCCTAAGTGATCTTGTTTTTTTCATGGATGTAACCTGAGAATTTAAAGTTTGGTAGATTCAACCTTATGGATTTAGGTTTTCAGAATAAAACCCTAATGATTTCAGTGACGGTTTATTTTATAAAAGTATAATGATTTCAGGGCTCTCCATGTATGCAATATTAATGATTTAAGGTTTCATGGACGCAACCCTAATGATTTCAGGTTTCATGGATACAATACTAATGGGATTTTAGGCTTCATGGATGCTACCTTAAGAATTTGTGGTTTCATTGATGTAATCCTAAGTATTTAGGTTTCGTGGGACGCAACCCCAAGAATTTCAGGCTTCAGTGGGATGTAAACCTAAGGATTGAAGGTTTTATGGATACAACCCTAAGAATTGAAGGTTTTGTGGATGTGCAACTCTGTGAAAGATTTAGATTTTTTGGATTGCAACCCTAAGTGATCTTAGTGGTTTCGACGATGTAGCCATATGGGATTTTGGGCGCCATAATGCAACTCAGGGAATTTGACATTTCGTGAATGAAGCTTTAAATCCTAATACAGGTTTTATTTATGAAAACTTAAATCTAAAACCACGAAATGAAACCCTAAACCATATATCATAACGCAGGTTTCATTTATGAAACCTTAAATACTTACTTTTACATCCACAAAACCCAAATTTAAATTTACACCAACGGAATTCTAGATCCTAAGTTTGATCCATAAAACCCTAAATCATTAAAAAGAGTTACATCCACAAAATCCTCGAATAATTAGGGCTGTATCCATGAAACCTTAAATTAGTGAGTGGCAGCATCTACAAAAACACTAAATCCTCAAAGTTACATCAACAAAACCTTAAATCTTAAAGGTTCATCCACTAAACCATATATCTTTAATAATGACAACAATAACCCAAAATTTCTGGGCTGCATTTACAAAACTCTAAATCCTTAGTATATTACATTAACAAAACCCCAAACTTCAGTGTCGCATCCACAAAACCCTAAATTTTTAGTAGGTTGCATCCATAAAACCCTAAATTGTTGAAAATAGCTCAATGAAACCCTAATTCCTTGTGGTTTCATCGACAAAATTCATAAATCCTCGTGTGGTTTTAGGGTTGCACTCCACAAACCCTAAATCTTTAAGTACAAACCATAAAACCCTAAATTATTAGGGCAGCATCAATTAAACTCTACCCTTTTTTCATGTTTCATCAATAAAACCATAAATCTTAGGTTGTTTCCACGAAACCTAAAAATCCTTAGTGGTTTTATCCACAATACCTAAAATCATTGAGGTTGCATCAATGAAAACCTTAAAATCATTGAGTTTCATTCACCAAATAATAAATTCCCAGGTTACATTAACAAAACTTTGAAAGCCCTGAAGGTTCTATCAACCAAACCTAAAATTTGTGTGGTTGTATCCATAAAAACTCAAATACTTAAGGTTGTAAACTACGAAACCTTAAATCAATATCATTGCTACCAACACCTACTTATCATTGGTTGTAACCATAGAAACCTTAAATCACTAGTAGGTTTCACGCATGCAACTTGGGTTTTGTGGAAGTAACCCTAAGGATTTATGGTTTCCTGAATGTAACGTTAAGTATTTATGGTTTTCGGGTATGTAAACCATATGAATTTAAGGGTTAGTTGATTCAACTCTTATGATTTAGAGTTTCATGGATGAAACCTTAAAGATTAGTGTTTTCATTGATGCAATCCCCATGATAGAGGGATCTATGTGTGCAATCCTAATGATTTATGGGTAGCCACGGGTACAACTTGAAGCGATTTATGGTTTCATAAATGCAACCTTTAAGAATTTAGGATTTCAGATATGTAGTTCTCAGGATTTTAGGGTTTTCATAGATGAATCCAAAAGGATTTAAGGTTTTTAGATGAAACCATAGGCCTAAGTGCTCTAACTGATGTAACCTAAGAATCTAAGTTTGATGGAAAACAACCCAAAAGATTTTAGTGGTTTTGTCTGATGCAACCTCGAGTTTTGGATTTTAATTGTGCAACTTTGAGAATTTTAAGGTCTGCATGAATGAAATTGAAAATCCTAATATATGTCTCATATGAGAAAGCTTAAATCCAAAAGCATGAAATGAAATCTTGAACCATTTTTCATAATGTAGTGGTTTCAACTATGAAACCCCAAATCCTTACCATTGCATTCACGAAACCCTACATTCCTATTATCAGCAACTACTAAATTAGTAAACCCTTATATTTTTAAGATTGTATCCACAAAACCCTAAACCTTGTGGCCTAATATAAAAACCCTAAATTCCTCGGGTTGCATCCATGAAACCCCAAATAATAAAGGTTTCCATCCATGAAACCTTTAATCATTAGAGGTGCACTAATGAAACCCTAAATCTATAAAGGTTGCAACGAATCCCCAAATCCATAAAGTCTTATCCACAAAACCCTAAATCATTAGTGGTTACATTAGCAAAATCCTAAATAAGTAAGGTTTCATCTACATGAAACCCTTTAATTGTGAGTTAGACCACCGTAATCCCTTAAAATCCTTTAAGTTGATTGCATCTTATGAAATCTTTTAAATCCCTTCGATTATTTTAATGAACTCCAAAACCCAATGGCTCTAATCTACAAAACCCTGCATCCTTTATGTTTAGCATAAACAAAATCCCAAAAATCCTTACAAAGTGACATCTCAGAAATTTAAATTCTTGTGTTGCTTCAATAAAAGTTTAAATTCATAGGTTACATCCACCGAAACTCCAAATACTTAGGGTTGCATCAAAGAAACACGAAACTTAAGAGTTACATCCATGGGCCACATCCACGAAACCCCAAAAAAATTCAAAAATAAATGTAATGTCTTAAATATTTTTTAAAAAAATGAAAAATAAAGAGTAATGTCTTAAATATTTAAAAAAATATATAAAATTTGAATAAAAAAAAAAGTATTAATGTCCTCAAAATTGAAAAAATGAAAATTTAAAAACTATGAAGTATAAAAAGGATTGAGTGTTTCGTTAATACAACCTTTAATGATTTAGGTTTCGTGAATAAAACCTTAACCATTTAAGATTTAAGGTTTAATGGATGAAATTGTAAGTATTTAGGATTTAGTTGATGAAACCCTAAGAAATTGGGTTTCGTTCATCAAATCCTATGGATTTAAGTGTTTGTAGATGTGACCCTAAGAATATAGAGTTTCGTTGATGCAACCTTAAGCTTAATTAGGGTTTCGTGAATGAAACTTTAAATTCTAATATATATTTCATTTTATGAAAACTTAAATCCAAAAGCATGAAATGAAACCCTAAACCATATATCATAACGTAAGTAGGTTTCATTTATAAACCCTAAATCCTTACCGCTGCATCCACAAACCCTAAATTTTTTAGATGTAATCCATGAAATCCTGGATCCTTAGGGTTACAAATACAAAACCCTTAATCTTTAGGGTTGCATCAATGAAACCCCTGAATCATTAAAGTTGCATAAATGAAACCTTAAATACTTAGTGGTTGCATCATCGAAACCCTAGAATCATTGGGTTTCATCCATGAAACCCTAAATTCGTTAGGTTGTATAAATGGAATCCTCTAAAATCCTTAAGGCATGATCCATGAAATTCTAAATTCTTAGGGTTACATTAACAAAATCCTAAATCTTTAAGGTTACATCTACGAAACCCTAAATATTTAGGGTTGTAACCACGAAAATGTTAAATCATTCAGGTTGCATTAACAAATCCCTCAAATTCTTAGTGTTATATCCATGAAACTATAAATCCTTATACTTTAATGCACAAAACTTAAATCATTAAGGTTTCATCCATGAAACTCTAAACCCTAAATCATTAAAATTTTGTTCATGAAACCCTAAATATTTAAGATTATTTCCATGAAACCTTAAATACTTAGTGGTTCCATCCACGAATCCTAAAATCCTTACAGATTGCATCCACGAAACCCCAAATCCTTTTGGTTTCATTTATGAACCCCATATCCTTAGGGTTTCATCCTCATCCTTAAGATTTTATAAATGAAGTCATAAATCATAAAATCTAAAATGCTAAAAAAGAAACCTTTAGATTTACTGCTTAAAAATAAAATTAAAACTATTGAAATATAAAAAAAATGAAAACTTTCATAATATGAAAAACAAAAAAGTATTATCTTGAAAATTAAAAAAAAAGATTTAAAGAAAAAAACAAGAGAATTGCTTGAAAATTTAATATTTTATATTAAAAAAAGAGTAATGTCATCGAAATTAAAAAAACATGAAAAAATAAGTGTAAAGTCTAGAAAATTTATGAAAAAATGATTTAAAAAAAACAAGAGTAAAGTCTTGAAATTTTTTTAAAAATAAAATGTAAGAAAAAAAAGAAGAGTATTAATGTCTTGAAAATTTTAAAAGTATGAAAATAAAAATAAAAATAAGGATTGAGTGTTTCATTAATGTAACCCTAAAGATTTAGTGGTTTCGTGGATAAAACTCATTAGATTTAATGTTTAGGGTTTCATGGATGAACTCTAATATTTAGGATTTGATGGATGAAACTTTTAAGGAATTATGGTTTCGTGCATCAAATCCTAAGGATTTAGGGTTTCGTGGTTGCTACTGGCAAGTATTTGGGGTTTTGTGGATGCAACCTTATATATTTAGGGTTTCATGGATGAAACCCTATGATTTATGGTTTCTTTAATACAACCTTAATGATTTAGGGTTTTGTGGATGATACCCTATGAATTTAGGGTTTCATTGGTACAACCCTAAGAATTTAAGGTTTTATTGATGTAACCCTAAGGATTTAGGTGGTTTCAGAGATGCTGATCCTAAGTATTTAGTGGTTTCGTGGATGCATCCTTAAGGATTTAAGTTTTGTGGATGCAACCGAAAGAATTTACGCTTAATGGATGCAACCTTAAAGATTTAAGGATTCATGGATATAACCCTAATGAGTTTAGAGTTTTGTTAATGCAACCCTAAAGATATATGGTTATGTTGAATCAACTCTAGAATTCAGGGTTTCGTGAATGAAGCTTAAATCCAAAAGCATGAAATGAAACCTTACATTATAAACCATAAAAGCCTAACCTATATCCTAGTTTAAACCCTAAATCCTAAACTATGAAATGAAGTATTGAATTTTAAACCACGAAACCATAAATCCTTAACCATGTAAAGAAACCTTAAACCCTAACTTATAGAATGAGAGCCCAAATCCTAAACTATAAACATTGCAAAAAAAGAAACCTTATACCATAAACAATAAATTCTTAAATATTTAACTTTAAAATGATAAATTTTAAACCATAAGGCATAAACCATAAAACCATATATCGTAATGCAAAGTTTCATTATGAAACCCTAAATCTTTAAGGTTATACCAGAAACCCTAAATATTTATGGTTACATTCATGAAATCCTAAATCCTTCTGTGTTGCATCCATGAAACCATGGATCTTGGAGTTGCATCTACGAAACCCCAAATACTTAGTGGTTGCATTCGTGAAAACCCTAAATCATTGTGGTTGCATCAACAAAATCCTAAATAATTAAACTTACATGTTTGATACACTAAATCATTAAGGTTTCATGATGATGAAACCCTAAATCCCAATTCATTAAGGTTTTATTCACGAAACCTTAAATTCTTACAATTACATCCACAAAACCCTTAATCATTTGGATTGTATGCACGAAATGCTAAATACTTAGGTTTTCATCAAGTAAATCCTTAATCCTTATGGTTTTATCCACGAAACTCTATATCATTTATGTGAAATCCATAAAACCCCAAATTATTAGTGGTTACATCCACGGCCCTATATACTTAGTATTGCATTTATGAAACCTTAAATTCATAAGGTGACATCCACAAAACCTTAAACTTTTTATTGCATCCACAAAACCTTAAATCCTTAGACGCTCATGGACAAAACCCTAATCTCGTAGGATTTAATCCACTATATCCTTATGGTTTCATCTTACTTTAACCCAAAACCCTAATTCTCTGCGTTTTTATCCATAAAACTCTAAATCCTTACTATTACATCCTCAAAACTTAAATCATTAAGCGCTGCATTCACTTAAACCCTAAATCTTTCTGGATTTTATGCATGAAAACTAAAATATGACAATGTACCACTATTGGTTGATTGTGTTTTGCATATCTTCCCGTTCTTGTGAAAGAGACCATCCTCTCATGAAAGTTTCTTCACCTTTTTCAAGAACTTCTCTTCCTCCTCAAAAAAAAAAACAATGGTAAACAAAAAGAAAAAAATTCAAATTGACAAAATAACATAGAGATCAAAATAGACAAAATAACACAGAAATATAAATGAGTAAAAAAAAGTTAAATATGAAAATTAACAGGGTGAAAGTTGGAGAATGTGGGAGAAACATATTAGGTACAAAGGAGTTTGCTTTTCAGAATTTATATGATACATAGATATAGATAAATAATTTAAAGGTAATTCACAACCATTTATTTTCAGTTAATTTTTATAAAATTATTTTAAAAATTATATAAATAAAAGGTTATATTATAACATTACCTATAAGCTATAAACATGTAAGCTATCAAAATGTAAGCACCACCAAATAGATAGATGTTGTGTGGACGTCGATTGTCTGCGGTCATAATCCAAGGACTCAGTTTAATTTTCTTCTTATATGTAAGGTTTGCTTGGAAAATAAAACAAAGGGCATACATTCAACTTGCCCTTTCTCTCTAGCTGCAGCTAAACCACATGTGTGTTAAGATATATACAGGTGTCAAGCTATATAAGTAAGATATTTCTCAATAGTGAAAAAGACTAAAAATATACTAAGTAATATGTTTGAGTTTCTTTGATTAGGATCTAACTGGATCGATCAGATTGCTTTGACTGGTTTGGCTAAATAAAGGAAAACAACGACAGAGAGATGAATTTGTTTATTTTAAATGCATAAATTGTTTGAACGCAAAAAAGTGAAAATTCTAAACATGCTTATATATAGATAATTGAGTACCAATCTGAACTGGATGTAATAATCTCTTTTTTTGGTTATTCTGAAGCTTAACACTGTAGTCTGTAGAAAAACTGGTGAACTTGAGAATTTCCTTTAATTGCAGTATGATATGAGGAATGTTTAGGTGTTCCTAGAGCCACATGCAACGCGTAGAAGGGACAAGAAGAGAGAGACAGAGGAAGAGGCAGAGAGCGTAGAAGAACAAGGAAGTTGTTATCATCGTTGGGTCCATGGATGTAATGGGTGGGGCTCAATCACCTTCATGAAGTTAATTATCCGACTCACCAAAATTAACCCCTTTGTTTCTACCCAATAATAATTCATGATCAACTTTTCTACACCATAAAATACTCTAAGTTAACATAATTTCATCATGAAAACTGAAAACTGGATGATACTATGGGGTCTATTATCTATAGTATCATCTTTACGTAAGTAAAACACCACCTCAAATATTATGGTAGTTGTTCGTTAGAAATACTAATATTAATATATCATTGGTTATCACTTATCAAGATTGAAGAGCACTGATATGACAATAACCAATGCTTGAATTTGCAT
The DNA here is from genome assembly GCA_014843725.1 of Amphicarpaea edgeworthii. Lineage (NCBI taxonomy): Eukaryota > Viridiplantae > Streptophyta > Magnoliopsida > Fabales > Fabaceae > Amphicarpaea > Amphicarpaea edgeworthii. Next base: position 23,998,762 of record CM026325.1, read on the forward strand.
AAACGACACAAGGCTTGTGTGGCAATAAAACCTCCTTAATACTGGTGGAGATAGAAAAAGCTTGAATACCAACCGCAAAGTCTAGGACTAAGAGTGACAAAAACCTTGCAGGCACAGTATGTTGCCACGTGTCAGCTGATCAATCTTCTATGTGTGGATGTTAAGCTTCTATGACCAATCCTCTTGTGTAGACTCTACCAAGCACAACTACTATAAGTCACAGCCTCTGGTCACAAGCCACCTAGCACTGAATTTGCAACTGAAGTACTTCAACCTTATCCTTCTCTCTACAACTCCAAACACAAGAACATCATCCATGGCTGCCTCCGTCTCCACTGTCGGAGCTGTCAACAGAACTCTTGTATGATATGCCTTTCTCACTTTGTTACACTAGCACTTTTTCCTTAAGGTCTTATTTCATATATGCATGTTTTTCAATGCAAGTAATTTACTCCCTACGTTTCTCTTTGTATGTCATGTATATGATGTTTTTTAATAAAAAATAGGATCATGATTTTTCTCCTTTGATTTCCTTAGTTTACACTTTGTTTCCACTTAATCATCATTGATTAAAAAGATTTTACCTTAAAAATAGTACTAGTAATGATTAAGTGATGAATACCTGAGATTCAAATATAAAACAAGCGTAAGGGAATGTATAAACGAGTAAGCTCAAATGAATGGATATTTTCCATATGTTTATACCTCACGTAGCAGTAACAGTGTGTCAGTTCCAAATAAGTGGTTTACTTTTATCTTCATTTTTGTGTCATGTCATAAGTTCAAATGATTGGTGCTGGTGTCAAGTGGCTGCATCCTGCATGATATAGCAACATACCGAAATCTTAAAAAAATAACGATGATATATAGTAACAGATATCAAATAACTAGAAAAATGATTTATTAGTTTATGTACTGTAGGTCAAATATGGTCAAGGTCTATATATTTTTATATTGATGCACCGAGTTTTATACTTTAAAAACATGTATGTAGATTCTGTAATATATAAAAAAAAAAAAGTAAACACGTGATCAATTCAGCTCATTCTTTTTAAAAATTTACCATGTTTTTTCAAAGTTAGAAGAGATTAAATCTATATATTTATTAAAAATTGAGGAGAAGAGTGAGAAAATATATGAAGTAGTGAATTTGAATTAAATTTACTGTGATATATATTACAGTTGAACCTGAATGGGTCTGGAGCAGGAGCTTCAGGTCCCAGTTCAGCCTTCTTTGGGACAAGCTTGAAGAAGGTTATTGCCTCAAGGGTCCTGAACAGCAAGGTTTCCTCTGGAAGCAGCTTCAAGATTGTGGCTGCAGCAGAACTGGCAGGAGATTGAAGAGAGCCAGCAGACCGACAAGGACAGATGGAGGGGTCTGGCCTACGATATTTCAGATGACCAACAAGACATCACAAGAGGGAAGGGTATGGTTGATTCCCTCTTCCAAGCTCCTCAGGATGCTGGAACTCACTTTGCTGTCATGAGCTCTTATGAGTACCTTAGCACTGGACTTAAACAGTGAGTCTAACTTGACAAATATTGTGGTTTGCTTTGCTTATGTCACTTTTATTGTCGTCATGAGTTGAAATGTGTTCATGATGTTGGTATTTTCATTTTCAGGTACAACTTGGATAACAACATGGAAGGTTTTTACATTGCTCCTGCTTTTATGGACAAGCTTATTGTTCACATCACCAAGAACTTCATGACCCTCCCCAACATTAAGGCATGCATGTTCTGTGTTCTGTTCTTTGCATTAACTGAATAGTTAGTTAGATTTTAAAATATATTTGTACACACCACTCTAAAATAATTTTTAAAATAAAATAAATTTCCTTTTAAAAGATAAAATTATCTTATTTAACTCTCAATTAATAGTATCACTCTCGTGTAACTTCGTATAAACTGAACAGTTGGTTATACTTAATTTTGCAAAATTGGGGGAGACTAATTCATTTCTCAATATTTTGACAGGTTCCTCTGATTCTTGGTATCTTGGGGAGGTAAGGACAAGGAAAATCTTTCCAATGTGAGCTTGTCTTTGCCAAGATGGGAATCAAGTGAGTTCATTTCCAATTCCATGCACATTGAAGAATTTATATTTCAACTGACGTTTGATGTTGTGGATGATTCCACAGCCCGATCATGATGAGTGCTGGAGAGTTGGAAAGTGGGAACGCAGGAGAGCCAGCAAAGTTGATAAGGCAGAGATACCGTGAAGCCGCGGACATGATAAAGAAGGGAAAGATGTGCGCTCTGTTCATCAACGATCTTGACGCAGGAGCTGGTCGTCTTGGTGGAACAACACAATACACAGTGAACAACCAGATGGTGAACGCCACACTGATGAACATCGCTGATAACCCGACAAATGTGCAGCTTCCCGGTATGTACAACAAGGAAGACAACCCACGTGTCCCCATCGTTGTCACCGGTAACGATTTTTCAACACTCTATGCTCCTCTCATCCGTGATGGCCGTATGGAGAAGTTCTACTGGGCACCAACAAGAGAAGACCGTATTGGTGTCTGCATTGGTATTTTTCCGCACTGATGGTATTGCCGAACAGGACATTGTCAAGATTGCTGACACTTTCCCCGGCCAATCCATCGGTAAGTAATTAATTCAGAAGTTAACAAACAAACAACACTCACTCACTCACTCACTCGTGAACAAACAACAAACAAAAACATAATATCTATATATCTCACTGATGCATGCAGATTTCTTTGGTGCACTGCGGGCAAGAGTATACGATGATGAAGTGAGGAAGTGGATTTCTGGTGTTGGTGTCGAGGGTGTTGGGAAGAAGCTTGTGAACTCAAAAGAAGGACCTCCTACCTTTGAGCAGCCCAAGATGACTCTGGAGAAGCTCTTACATTATGGAAACATGCTTGTCCAAGAACAAGAGAATGTCAAGAGAGTCCAATTGGCTGACAAGTACTTGAACGAGGCTGCTCTTGGAAATGCTAACGAGGATGCTATTAAGAGGGGAACTTTCTAACAATTTTCAATTCGATTTCGATGGAGGTTTGTACTTTGTATATTATCTACCTTAATTAATTAATGTTAGCTTCATATGTTGAATTGTTTTTTTTTCCTCTGTGCATGCAGGCAAAGCAACCCAGCAGCAAGTAAATATTCCTGTTCCTGAATGTTGGTTGTACTGATCCAAGTGCTAGAAGTTGTTTCTGATGTCACTTATAAACAATCTTAGCATTCTCAATGTGTTAGGTAAAGAAAAGATGCTAAGTTTTGAGATATTTTTTACTATATTTCTCATATTGGACTGTTTTCCTTTATAATTTTGAGTTACGGTGTGCACTTAAATTATTGAATTTGGTGCCTTTTCCTTTTGTTTGTCCTATATTCTTGATTTCCTTTTATTATTTTTTTGTTCGGCATTATATAGCTTCGTTTTAGAAGTTCTAAGGATTTAAAGAACTCGGAGAGAAAGGTCAAGTTCAGAGTTCAATAAATGAATGGCACGCGGCCACCATATCATAGACATTACAAAGTGCAAAATTCATACGAAAAAAAAAAAACAAAAACTATTCTATACTTTCCCTTGAATATTCTTAAGCTTCCAAATCCGCCACCAAAGTTTAACTTTTTTAAAAAAATTAATGCACTGTGATCATGAATACCAAACAACATTGCTAAGATGTGATTAAATACTATTACTACTGAAAATAATTTGAAAAAAGCACACGGTTGATACCTGAGTTCATGTAGATATCGATGGCAAAGAGAGTGAGAATATACTGTGTTGAGAAAATGCCATCATAATTTCTTTTTCAATGTGAATAATGAAAAACAGGCTTCTTAAATTTTCCATAATAATAATAATAATAATAATGAGAATACAAACTACATCAATATATTTTCAATTGTGAATACAACTCTCATAAATGGACTTACTATTTTTTTCTCTTAGAAACCCTATCTCTTAAGACTCTCTGTTTTTGTCTCACAAATTCTCTCTAAATGTGATATGGTCTTGATATAGTCTTTTTATTACATTCAGAACATTCTTCTAGAACAATATATAGTCTTAAAAACTATATTTTTTTTAAGTTAATATTAATTTTTTTAATTAGCATACAAAAATATTAATTGATATCAAATAAAGTATAATGTTTTAATCTATTTTGAGTTAATATTCATTTTTAGTTAGTATACAAAAATATTTTCTATATTTCTTTTCTTTTATTTATTAAAATAATTGAAGAGAAACTTCTCTACGTATTTATTACTACAATAATTCATTTTGTTATTCCATTTTTTTCTTTTTCTTTTTATTTTTCTCTATTCACTTATGACGTAAAGGAGTGCACTAGAGCAAGCACTGAAATTTGGGTTGAGGTAGTCAAGTTTATGTGGAACGGTGGAAGACCCTCCTCACTCCCTAGTTTCTAGACAAGACGCACAATTTGATACAACTTGCATATCTGGGCCAGGAATTTAGGTTGGTAGGGTACCAAAGATTCACTAAAATTAATCTATTTTCACTCAAATGCAATTGTCATAAATGTGGTATTGTAATTTCACTCACACATTTATAAAAAGAAAATCAATCAAAACTTAAACGTGTAATAACAACTAATTTGAATGGATCTAACAAATAAAAAATTCATAATCATGAACACTAAAACCATACAACTCCATATCCTAAATCCTAAATATCAAAACCTCAAACCCTACATTCCAAACACTTAAACCTCAAAATCATACATACACTCAAAATCAAAATCCACGTGGATATTGTTATGTTTGATAAGTTCTTTATGACAAATCATTGTTGACGATAATGACTCATTAATGACACTTAAATACATAACGACTGAACAACCTTGAAAATGAATACTTGCAACTGTAATGAGGCTATCCTATAATATATGTTAGGTCAAAAATCATAAGTTAAAATACTTAAATCTAAATCAAAATCCTAAATGTTAAACTAAAATCCATAAACCATAAATTTTAAACACTTTAACACTAATTCCTGTTAAACCTAAATTCTAATTCCTAAACAATAAATTTTAAATTTTAAAATCCTTTAACCCAAAAATTATAAATCATTAAATTTTAAATTATGAGACCAAAATTATAAATCCATAAATTCATAAAACCATAGACACTAAAACATAAATCAACAAATCATAAATGTTTTAGGTCTTAGAGTTCTAGAATTTAAAAAATTAAACTAAGAGGAAAAAAAAAGTGTCCGATCCATGTAAATTGTAAAGAAAAAAGTACTTGTGAGGCCTAAATGCAAATCATATGCATAGTGAATAACAAATTTTATCTGAAAGGGACAATAGGAGGAGGAGATAGCAACACATAAAATAAAATGAAGTGGAAGTGGACGATGATGAGACACAAAATGGTAAAGCTATGTTCAGTCACAATCGATGGTAAACACTAAACATGTGAGAGAATTCAAATAAACAAGTAACAACCACGTTTCAGTTTATAATCCACAAACTTTAGTATAGAGCACAACAACACACCGCACTATTTATGCTTTGCTCCTGATTCAAACAAATAATATGAAGTATGTAACATGTGAAATAGAGTCTTGCTGTGTCCCATTTACTTGCTCTGCCTCATGATGGCCGAAACCAAAACACTTGTCCTTGTGCTTCCTCTCTGTGTTTTGACCCTTCTTCTGGCAAAATCTGAGCAACAAGAGTTTTTCTACAACGGGTTTGATGGTGCTGTCTCCAACATAACCTTAAACGGAGGAGCAGTGATTGAGCACAATGGAATACTTCGTTTAACAAACGACACTCAGAGGGTGATTGGGCACGCGTTCTATCCAACCCCAATTCAGTTCAAGCACAAAAACAAAAGCTCCTCCACCGACTCAAAACTTTTCTCCTTTTCCACCGCTTTTGCGTTTGCAATCATCCCACAGTACCCAAAACTGGGTGGCCATGGTTTTGCCTTCACCATTTCGCGCTCCACATCGCTTAGGGACGCATATCCCAGCCAATACTTGGGTCTCCTCAACCCAAACGATGTGGGGAATTTCTCAAATCACTTATTTGCGGTGGAATTCGACACCGTCCAAGACTTCGAATTCGGGGACATCAATGACAACCATGTCGGCATCAACCTCAACAACATGGCATCCAACAAATCCGTCGAAGCTGCATTTTTTTCTCCTGAGAGCTCAACAACCAATAAGCAAAACCTTAGTTTGAAGAGTGGTGAAGTGATTCAAGCATGGGTTGATTACGATCTCCTCAAAGAACCAATTACAAGTTAGACTCTCCACAACTTCTTCAAAACCCACTTCCCCAATTTTGTCATACAAAGTAGATCTCTCACCAATTCTCCAAGATTCCATGTACGTGGGGTTCTCTTCTTCAACAGGGTTACTCTCAAGCTCTCACTATATATTGGGTTGGAGCTTCAAAATGAACGGAGAGGCCAAAACTCTCTCCTTGATAAACCTCCCTTCGCTCTCTGCCTCCAACAAAACTGACCAGAAGCGCTTAATCTTAGTACTGTCTCTTTCATCAACTCTAACAGTCGCAACAATTGCTCTAGCATGCTATTACCTCTTCAGAAAGATGAAGAACGACGAAGTGATCGAAACTTGGGAGATGGAAGTTGTTGGGCCACACAGATTCCCATACAAGGAGCTACACAAAGCAACAAAAGGGTTCAAAGAGAAGAACCTGATCGGGTTCGGCGGGTTCGGTCGCGTGTACAAAGGAGTCCTCCCAAAGTCCCACATCGAAGTCGCGGTGAAGCGAGTGTCGCACGAATCAAAGCACGGTATGCAAGAGTTCGTGTCGGAAATCTCAACCATAGGAAGGCTCCGACACAGGAACCTCGTACAGTTACTAGGTTGGTGTCGGAAACAAAACGAGCTTCTGTTGGTGTACGATTTCATGCGAAACGGAAGCTTAGACAAATACATCTTCGACGAACCGAAAAGAATACTTAGTTGGGAGGAGAGGTTGAAGATAATAAAAGGGGTGGCATCGGGGTTGGTTTATTTGCACGAGGAGTGGGAGCAAAACGGTGATTCACAGAGACGTGAAAGCGGGGAATGTTCTGTTAGATAACGAAATGAATGGGAGGTTGGGTGATTTTGGTTTGGCCAAGCTTTACGAGCATGGCGCGAACCCGAGCACGACACGTGGTGGGAACACTTGGGTATCTTGCACCTGAGCTCACACGTACGGGGAAGCCTACAACGAGTTCTGATGTGTATGCATTTGGGGCTTTGATGTTGGAGGTGGTGTGTGGGAGGAGGCCTGTTGAGGTGAAGGCGCTGCCGGAGGAGCTTGTGTTGGTGGAGTGGGTGGGAGCGGTGGCGCGTGGGGAAGGTGTTGACGGTGGTGGACCCCAGGTTGGGTGGGGTTTTCGATGAGGTGGAGGCTTTGCTGGTGATTAAGGTGGGGCTGTTGTGTTCCACGGAGGAGCCGGAGGAGAGGCCCAGCATGAGGAAGGTGGTTAGCTACTTGAGACGGAGTTGGCGCCGCCGTCGCCGGTGCTGGTGGTGGAGGAGGATCGGAAGAAAGAGGGTGGTGAGTTTAAGAGTTATGTTGAATCGTATTCCACGGCGTCGTTTTTTGACGTGGAGAGTGCGTCTGCCTCGTCTCTCTCACTTTCCGGTGGCCGGTAAGGGGACACACCACAACCACCACACAGTTTCATTAGTTCATTACAAGCTTCCATTACTGTGTTACGTTTGCTTGAACTTGAAGTTGAGTGCACAAGACTGTGAAATCCTTTTGCAGAAAGAACACGCACTGTATGGCTACCTAAACATGCACTTTTTTTTTATTTGCTTTATGTGCCGATGTTTTAGAGTATCTAATGTTAATGTTAAAATCCATTTTGAATTATTAGGTTATTTTTATTGGATTTTATAATGTAACTTGATTATTAAGAATTTATATTTTAATTTATTTTCAGTGGTAGAATTTAATTTGAATTCTTAAGTTAATTTTTAAGATTTCATCTTCTTTTTCTATCTACTTTTTTCTCTTAAATTTTTTTTTTTTAAAATAGAGAAGTTCTCGATAATTCTTACACAAAAATAATTGAATAACTCTATATTTGGAGTTCTTAAAATAACAGTCATTAGCCTACTAAAGCTGTTCTTACCTCTCCGCATGATTGTACGTGGAATTATTATTAATATTTGATTGATTTTGTTTGTTTATTTGACCGTAAATAAAATATTTAATTAATCTCGAATTCAGTTTATGCAAATGAAAAAAGAAGGCGTTAGAATGAGTGGAATTGGTTAAGGTGGAATGTCAAGAGTACCGTCCCCCTCTTTTATATATTATTTTATATTTAATCAAAATGAAAAAGAGATGGAAGGTTAACTACCGGTTAATTAGTTGAGGTCGAAGGTTCATAATACTAATTGTTTTTTTTAAGAAAAAAAAATTAGAGTTTAGGATTTTAAAGTTATAGATTTCATGACTTAAAGATTCGATGTTCAATGATTAATTATTTATAAGAATACATTATTTAAAGTTATGATTCATTATCTCAATTTTTTATAATTTAAAGTTTATTGTTTTAGATTCACTGTGACTTTAAGGTTTGTGGTTTATGGTATTAGGTTATGTAATTTATGATTTAAGGTTTTATGGTTTATTTATGATTTTATGATTTATGGTTACACAATTTAAGGTTCACAAATTATGATTTAGGAATATGGGTTATATGATTTATGGTTTCATGTTTTAGGATTTAGGATTTCAATATCTATAATTTACTATTTTAGGATTTTATGATTTATGATTTAATATTTTTTGTTTGGGGTTTAAGATTTAGGATTTGACCTCCATGATTTTTGGTTTTATGGTGTCGGTTTAAGGTTTGACAATATAGGGGTTTATTATTTATGGATTAAGTTTAATATGTTATTATTTTAATTTTTAGGGTTGTAGGGTTATATATCATGGTTTAGCTTTAGGGTTCATTGTTTTGTGTTTAGGGTTCAATGTTTACATTTTAGGTCTATATGATTTAGGGTTCAAGGGTTGAGGTTTAAGATTTTAGGGTTTCAAGTTTAAATGTTTTTTATTTTATAGTTTAGGGTTTCATGTGTTAGGTTTTAAAGTTGAAGGTTTCATGGTTTAGTGTTTTTGGTTCATTATTTTAAAGTTTTAGGATTTAAGACTTAATGTTTTAGTTTATTGTTAAGTGTTTTTGGATTCATGGTTTAGTTTTTTAAGATTTAAGGTTTCAATGTCTAATGTTGTGTTTGGATGAAACATTTTAAAAATTCAAAGGAATTAAAATTTTAGGTATTTGAATTACTAGAAATTAAATTTCCTTCATTTTATAAATGATTTGTTTAGATAAAGCATTTAAATTATTAGAAATTGAATTTCCTTCCAAAAATAATATTAAATAATTTGTAAACTTTTACATAAATTTTAAATTTAAAAATAATGTTTAAAAATATTTTAAAAATATTACATAATATGTAAATTTTCAAAAATAATACATGAGAGAGAGAGAGGAGGGGGAGAGAGAGAAGAGAGAGAGAGGGAGGGGGGGGAGAGGGAAAGGGAGATGGGAGATGGGAGAGAAGATATGGAGAATTTCAAATTCTCAATTTTTTTTGAAGAATTTCAAATTTACTATTTTTAGCTAACTAAAATATTCTTTCAAAATGAGCACATTTCAATTTCTTCTTAAATACCCCATCCAAACAACTCATTTTATTTCAAAGAAATTAAATTACTCTCTCCAAATGCCTTATTCAAACACACTCTAAGGTTTTATGGTTTAAGGTTTTATGTTAATTGTTTTAAGGTTCCAAGATTTAAGGTTAGTGTTTTTGCTTCACGGTTAAGGGTTGAGACCTAGGATTTATGATTCATGGATTTATGATATGGGTTTTAAAGTTTATGTTTTATGCCTTATGGTTTAGGGTTTTAGCATTTAGGATTTCATGATTTAAAGATTAAGGTTTTAGTGTTTTAAGGTTTGTGGTCTATGATTTATGATTTTAGGGTCTAGGGTTCATCGTTTAAGGTTTATGATTTAAAGTTTCATCGTTTATGGCATATAGTTTATATGTTATGGTTTTAGGTTTATAGTATATTTATCGTGCATGGTTTAGAGTTATAAGGTTTAGAATTCATAGTTTGGAGTTTATGGTTTTAGAAATCTGAGTTTCATTGTTTATGACTTCATGATTTAGGTTTTAAGGATTTAATATTTAGGGTTTCATGGTTTAGTATTTTGGATTCATTGTTTTAAGCTTTTAGGGTTTAAGGTTTAGTGTTTTTCCATGGTTAAGGGTTGGTGTATAAGGTTTATGATTTAGTATTTTATTGTTTATGGTTTAAGGATTTAGGGTTTTAGGATTTATGGTTTATGGTTTTAGCTTTTAGAGTTGTAGGATTTAATGTTTTAAGATTTAATGTTTAGGGTCTATGGTTTATGTTTTAAGATTTTTTGGTTTCATGTTGCATGATTTATTGTTTTATGGCTTAGGATTTAGGGTTTCATAGTTTAGGAATTAAAATTCAAGGTTTCATTCCATAGTTTAAGATTTAGGGTTTCATGATTTAAGATTTATGATTTCATTTTATAATTTATGATTCATGGCTTCAATTTGGGGTTTGTTTAAATTGGGAATTAGGGTTTCATTTATGATTTAGTGTTTCATGGTTTATGATTTAGGATTTCATGAAATCATAAATCTTAATTTATGGTTTCATTTAGGATTTAAGGTTTCATGTTTCAGGATATATGGTTTCATAGTTTTGGATTTATGATTTTATGTTTTAGGATTTAGAATTTCATTAATGAAATCTCACAGATTTAAGGTTTGATAAATGAAACCCTTGGAATTTAAGATTTCATATCCTAAATTATTAAAACCGCTAAGGATTTATTATTTAATAAATGAAACCCTCAATGTTAATATAGGGTTGTGTCCCTAAATTCCAATTTAGGGCTTCATTTATCCTAAATCCTAATTTAGAGTGTCATAAATGAAATTCTAAATTAAGATTTAGGGATTCATTTAAAATTTAAGGTTTCAAAGTTTATGATTTAAGGTTTCAAAACTATAAGAATTTAAGGTTTTCTAAATGAAATCCTAAATCCTAATTTAGGGTCTCATAAATTAAACTTAAAATCATGAATTAAACCTTAAGGATTTAGAATGTCATAAATGAAACCATAAATCATGAAATCGTAAACATTAAATCTCAATTAGGATTTTATTTAGGAATTAGAGTTTCATAAATTAAATCCTAAGGATTTCAAATTTCATAAATGAAATCTTAAATCTTAATTTAGGGTTTTATAAATGAAACCGAAATCATGAATCAAACCTAATGGATTTGAGGTTTTAGTTACCCTAAATATTAATTTAATCTTTCATAATGAAACCTTAAATTAAGATTTAATATTTCATTTAAGATTTATAGTTTCATTTATGAAACTCTAAGGATTTATGATTTTCTAAATGAACTCTTATAGATTTAGGGTTTCCGAAATCTAAAATCTCAATTTAAGGTTTCATTATTCTAGTTTTGATATTTTAAAATATTTCTTTTTTTTTTCAAATTTTCAAGACTTTACTTTTTGTTTATCATATTTTTTTTTAAAAAAATCAAAATTTCAAACCACTACTCTTGTTATTTTTTAAAAATAATTTTTTTCAAATTTTCAAGACATTTCTATTGTTTTTAATATTTTTATTTTTTTCAAATTTTCAAGACATTACTCTTATTTTTTTTTTTCAAATTTGCAAGACATTTCTCTTGTTTTTAAATATTTTTAATTTTTTTTTCAAAATTTCAAGAAATTACTCTTGTTTTTTTTAAAAAAAAAAATTCATTTTATTTCAAATTTCAAGACATTTCTCTTTGTTTTTCAGTATTTTTTAATTTTTCATTTTTTGTATAACTTTTCAAGATATTCCTCTTATTTTTTCATTATTTTTTCAAATTTGGAAGACATTCTTCTTCTTTTTAAAAAAAAAATCAAAATTTCAAGATATTACTCTTATTTTTTAATATTTTAAAATTATTGTCTGTTTCAAATTTCAAGACATTTTTATGGGTTTTCAAAAAAAAAAATTCAAAATTTTCATGACATTCATATTAATTTTTCATATTTTTGAAATTTTCAACACATTGTTTTTGTTTTCTCATATTTTGAAATTTTCATTTTTTACAAATTTACAATACATTATTCTTGTTTTTTTTTATATTTTAAAAATATTTATAAAAAAATTCAAGACATTTTTCTTATTTTTTCATAATTTCAATGTTTATATTTTTTAAATTTTTATGACATTATTTTTGTTTTTTCATATTTTGAAATTTTATTTTTAAAGTTTTTTTTAGTCATTATTCTTGTTTTCATATTTTGAAATTTTCATTTTTTAAATTTTTTTTAAGATATTACTCTTGTTGTTTCAAATTTTTTAAAAAAATTTAATTTATTTTCAAATTTTCAAGACATTATTCTTATTTTAAAAATAATAATTAAAATTTCAAGAAATTTCTCTAGTGTTTTAATATTTTTTAAAATTTTTAATTTTTTTCAATTTCTTAAGACATACTTTTATTTTATTTTTTTCATATTTTTAAAAATTTTCAATCTTTTATTCAATTTTTAAGAATATTTATCTCATTTTTTCATATTTTTTAAAATTTTCAAAACATTATTCTTGTATTTACATATTTTAAAAATTATTTTTTGCAAATTTAAAAATTAAAATACTTATTTATTAATCAATTTTTAAAAACTGTTCTTAAAAATTATATTTTAATTTTAGTTTTTAAAAGTAAAAAATTAAAACAGCTTGTTTTCCAGGAACATTGACGTTGAACGTGATTTGACAGCATATCCAACACACCTATAATACAATCACGTCCACCTCATCAGCTTGTATATTTGTGATCATTTATCAGAGGCCAAAAATGAAAAATTGAAGGTTCTATTGGGCCTTTTCCATTCCATTTATTTTCAGTTTGCAAGAGCTGTACCCTCTACCCTCTAGTTGTGCAAGAAAAACTAATAAATACAGTATATGTAACTGTACAAGAACACTGTAAATCATGCCCCTTCTTACAAATAAACAAATAATAGGATGCCCCACTTGTCCAGAAAGCACCATGCCTCCTCAGTTTCCTTCCATCTATTTCCAAGATTAATTTTTTCCAACCACAACTTGGGAAACAATGGAAACACGTGGATATATTATTACTCCTTTTATGCAGGCAAATAATGTGGAAAGCTTTCAGCACAGATTCCCTCAAACAAAAGAATGGGTCTTCTGATCATGCGCTATTGGTGTAACAACTTGTCTCCAGTATTTTCATCCTCACTATCTTTCCCACAATTGAAAATCTCATAATCATCAAAACCTACAACAGTTGAAAACAATGTTAGCTAATGGCATTTTCTACTGCACAGTTTCCAATCCATTTAAGTACATGCAATTTACCTTCTTCACCCAAATCTTCGGCTTCGTCATTTAAAGGCCTTAAAAGCATTGTGTTAACAGAAGATGGATCCAGTGCCATCCAATCTGAGTTCCCACACTCGTCGTCTACGTATAAATCCCTCGGCCTAATCCATTCTTCAACATTACTCATGTTGTCAAATGATAGGGGATCACTAAAATCTTGCTCTTTACTCATAAACCTGAAAGAAAATCAGACAATACACTATAACTCCCTTCAACTGGCAACAGCATTAAAACAATCTATCAATATTCAATACACAACAGTTTAAGCTCACATTTGTCTTAATCGTAAATTGCAGTGAACAAAGACAAGATCGGTAAGATGTTGGCGCTCTATATAATTCCTTGTGTTGATTATTTTTTCAAAAGGAATCTGGTTTCTCTTGCAGGACATCACACTAGATGTTTGGCTGAGAATACGAATTGCTAACCGTGACAAGTTAGGGCAGCCCCCTCCATATGTTGACCACCATTCAGCTAGAAAAACAGAAAGTGAAAAGACAGTTAACTAGTGGTGATGAGAGCAAAAAAATGCTCAAGTGGATGTCTTATGTGATGCAAATTTAAATTCCCCTGCATAAAAGTCACATATTTAGAACTCAACTATTGTTTGTGTAACTCCAGCCAGGTTATAATCCATCACTGCAGGATTTGGAAACAATTATGCTGGCAGTGATTCTAAAACTACAAGTTACATGTGCAGAAAAAATCAGACAGAGAAAATTTCAACTTCAACTTCTACAGCATTGGTCGTCATGTCAAAAGCATAAATCCTTGACAGTCAATTTTTGTCCTCTTTCAGCTCATCAGTTTTGACATCAGCACTCTTTTATAACTATTTTTATACTGTGCATAGATTCTTCTATTTTTTAAAATGAATTACTTAAGATTGGAAAAGTTAAGCTACAACACAGCAACTGAATATACTAATATTATCTATGAGAATGGGTCATTGGCCACTTACAAGGAAGCAGATTATCTCTAGCTCTGACTGCCATCTTTCTCCCAAAGTCTCCTGCAGCAGACTTGTATAAGTTTATCTCTTTGATAATTTTATCTTGGATTCTTGTATCAGGTACCAATCTCTCTATGCAGTCAAACATTCCTGAGACAATCTGACCGTGTATATCTCCTTGAATACCATAGAAGAACTTTGGATTAAGGTAGAATCCAGCAGCATGAAGAGGATGATGCCACAGCCTTTCCCATCTATGATGTATAATGTTCCAGTACACCATATATTCCTCCCTCTTACCAAGTACTTTTTTAATTGCTTCTTTTGACCGGTACATTCCAGCATAAACGTATCCCATTGCAGGTCTCATCTCACTACCAGCTATCCTCTGAACATTTAAGAGAGGAGCTGTTAGACAAACAATCATGTCGCATGAGGACCAAAATGTTTGATTGCTTAGGCAATCTAACATTTCAAGACCTGCTGGTTTCTTTGAATATGGGCAATCCGCCCACTCCTGAGAAGTGACCAAGGCCTGTAAATTGTGCTTAAGATCAACCATCCGTTTCAATGTGGTAAAGTTTGTCGCAAAGCGTGAGAAAGAGGGAACCACAATGTCATTCCCTAAGGTATACCTTTTAACCATATTCAAAATTGCACTGTAATTGTAGACAAATCTTGTTACAGATTTAGCCTGTTCAATCACTGCACTAATCCACTCAAGATTTCCAAAATCTTCAAGTATCAAATCAATGCAATGAGCAGCAGAAGGGCTCCAATAAAGGGTAGGAAAAGTATCCGTCAGGCGTCTACCAGCAATAGCATATTGTTCCTCACCTGACGTAATCACTTGCAACACTTGCCCAACTCCAACTTCCTCTACTACTTGTTTGATTATGTCATACATAAAATCAGCAGAAGTTGAAATCTCAGTTGCATCCAAGGATTTCAAAAAGACGATGCCTTCAGGACAATACGCCAAAAAACTAATCAGTATTCTCCCAGTTTCTGTTGTCCATTGGTCAACCAAAATGGAGCAGCCAGTCCTCCCCCAAGTCATCTTGCATCTGTCTATATCATTCTTCACTTCCTCCACAGAGTTTTTCAGGATCCAACCCCGAAGTTCATGATGCGAGGGCTGTTCAAAACCTGCACCCCTTGAAGCAATTGCATCCACCATTTCTTGAAAATAGACTGAGTTCACAGCATCAAAAGGTGCACCAATGTCATACAAAAAACGACCAATCGCCATATAAATGTGGCTGTCCATCTTTTTGGGAAACAATCCATTCTTCTCCACAGCAACAAGACCCTCAGGGTTTGCATAAATTGCTGCAGGATTCTTACAAGCTCTCATCTTCTTCCTCCTTTCCATATTCTTACTCATTCCCTCACCAGGATTCACTACCAGACTTGAATTGTGGTCCACTTCAATGGCCTGCACCTGCAGCCCCTGATTCACATCCACCTGATTATTATTATTATTATTATTATTGGGAAGTGAGTTCACAACAGTGGTCAAAGGATTAACAGTCATAATCTCCTCCTCAATCTTTTGCTTCCTCCTCTTCTTGACCACAACCCCATCCAAACTCTGCTGCATGTGAATCCTGACATCATGGGGGACACGGCTGCAAGTTGAAGCATTCCCCTTTCTGACAAGCAAGGTGTTCCTTAATCCTATGAATCCCACCACCCTTGAACATCTTCAGACAATATATGCACTTCAGCTGCACCTTGTCCCCATTCTTAAACATCTGAACATGCTTCCATGCCGGGTCATGTTTCTGGGATGTAATTGGCACTGCTTCCAGATTCGAACCCATTTTCTTTTTCCTATAATAATCACATCAACCACTGCGGACATTAATAACAACACAACAGCCATGTGATTGTGAATGCAACAAAAAAACAACAACTTTCTCATGACCCAAAACTGTATTTAGTTTACACACAGCCAAATTGTTACAAAGTTTCAATATTTATTCAAAATCTAATCTTTTTTTAAGGCTTCAGGGTATGAGAAAAAAACACAAAATTAAAGCAAAAAGAGAGACGGAAAAAGAAAAGTGCATACCCGGTTTGATGAATCGTTTTTTTTTTTTTTTAAATTGAAGGAGGAGAGGAGGAATAGGAAGAGAGAACGAACCGAAGAGAAGAGAAGAGAACCGTGGAGAGTGACCGGACGGACCGGTTAGGGCATAGAGAGAGAGGGGGCCGGTTGAGTTGGCTTCGCTTGGAATAGATCCGGTTTCGGCGGTAAAAAGTGGGTAGCCCGACCGGTTTGTTTTGCCACAACACAAGCAATTGGAAGGAAAACCGATATTCGTGCCGATCCTCTCCTCCAGAGCCAAACTCTGCCGCTTTTCATATTATTTTATCATTAGATTTTTATTTTATTTTTTTTTAGTAAAAAAAAAAGAGTTTAATCTTTTAAATATTTGAAATCAAGTGACTCTTATAACTTTCCATTACTTTTAACTTCCATGGCTTGTTTGTTTGTTTGTTTGGTATAAAGGTGAGAGATAGAGTGGATGAAAATAAAGTAGAAATATTTTTACCTTTCTATATATTCTCCTCCTTTTCTCCAATATTATTATAAAAAATTAAATAATTTATCAAACTTGATCTAAAAAATTGAAAATTGAACCAACCGAAACTTAAACTAATCGAAAATTAAATAGAATGGGTATTTTTATTTGATTAAATCAGATTTTGAATTTACTTTTAAAAATTGATTCAATTCAATTTAAACTTACTTTAAATTTTATTAATTTTTTTTGGTAGAGAAATTTTATTAAATTTGATTAGATATGTTTTATTTCACCTCTAATAAAAAATATTATAACATAAATAAATAAAATCACTACTATGTAATTTTTGTTTTACAAATAGTATTAATTAATTGCTGATCAAGTAATGATGGATAAGAAAGTGAAGGTAGTGGGAAACGGTTTTCAAACAGGAGTAGGAAATGGCTAAAAAGAAGGAACCTCATTCCCTTTTCGTGTTCCTTCTCTATAAGCAGCATGCTAGCTATGATATGAAACACATCCACAATTGGAGAAGGAATTGAAAGAAGCAGAAAAGTACGGTTCCACTTTCCTATACTCAATGGCTACTTCTTCACATTACTTCATTTTCTTCACCCTTCTAGTCTCCGGATCCATCTCCCTCACAGGTACATGATCTTCTTCAATTCACTCTCTAACAATCACATGCATATATATCCCATGAAAGCTAGCTAGCTTCTCAACTCATTTGTCTTCATTAATTACTACTTGAACTGAACTGTCTCATTAGTTATTGCATATTACATTATGTTTCATGCTCTTTATGTTTATTCTATCTTCTTGTAGTTGACATATATATGTTGATCACACATTATATATTGAAAACTGTAGAAGATTTATTTTAAAACTAGCTTTGTCTATTAATTACTTAACTTTTGTGATAGTTAATTAGTTCATGACATATAGTATATATTCAGGCATGGTTTTAAATTGCAAGCTAGCAACCGATGATGTGACTAGCTACAATTTCAAACCATGGTATGAGGTACGTTTAATTTGCATGGTTTGTGGTGTTATAATATGTCTTATGGTCGTGTTATATATATTATTACACATGCAGATGGGACTCAACTTATAATGGTAAACAATTGCAAAGAGAGTGTATGGCCAGGAATTCTTGGGAATGGAGGACAGGCTTCACCTAAACATGGAGGGTTTCACATTGGAAGCGGTGAAGAGGTTGTTGTACAAGTCCCTAAGGGTTGGTCAGGGAGAATCTGGGGCAGACAAGGGTGTTACTTCGACCCAAAAACAGGAAAAGGTTCATGTGAAACAGGTGATTGTGGAGGACTATTACAATGCAATGGCATTGGTGGTGTCCCACCTGCAACCCTTGTGGAAATGACCCTTGGAACCTCTCAAACAGGGTTGCATTTCTATGATGTTAGTTTGGTTGATGGGTTTAACATTCCAGTGTCAGTGAAGCCAGTGGGTGGTGAAGGTGGTTGTGGTGTTGCGGGGTGTGAGCTTAACTTGAATGTTTATTGTCCTTCAGCTTTGGTTGTGGAGAGGAATGGGAAGGTTGTGGGGTGCAAGAGTGCTTGCTTGGCTTCAAAGTCAGATAGATATTGCTGCACTGGGGACTTTGCTGCTGCAACAACATGCAAGCCAACTGTGTTTGCTCGTCTTTTCAAAACCGTTTGCCCTAATGCTTATAGCTATGCTTATGATGATTCAGCAGCGCTCAAGACTTGTGTGGCACCTCGCTATGTCATTACATTTTGCCCTCCACACTGATCATCATCATGTTCATGTGTTTGCAGTGATGATCAAGAGATGTCTGCTTTTCTTGTTCTTTTGTCTCAACTTAATTATGATTCTCTTTTGTTTTAGTTTTGGCAATTTTCAGGAGTACAAATTTATAGTCATGTTAGTGCATATATGCTCTATCATTTGGAGTATTGATTAATTGATTATGTCCAATTATTAGATTGTTAATTACTTAATTCAGTCTCTTAATTACACAGTTGCATGCATTCTATATATATCATCTGGAATTATGATTGATTAACTGATGATTATATATGTTCCAATTATTAGATTAGACTGTTAATTGATTAGTCTCTTACTGTTGCATGCAGTGTGGATCGTTCGTTAATTTATTGGCACACCAATTAAATTTCATATAGCTTATGTTGTCTCCTGTGTGCCAAAATTTCCTAGAATATAATAAAGTTACATCTTTATAATGAAGAAATAAGTTACTACATGATATTTGACAAAAAGGCAAACAGTGCATAAATATAAAAATAATTTCGTTAAAGTGTCACAAACGTGTATTCCTTCAAATATATATATATATATATATATATATATATATATATATATATATATATATATATATATATATATATATTTCTAATTAATATTTATTTTAAAATGCTGTAAATATAACTAATAACGAATCAGGTTTATGCAAATCTTTTAGCGTTATCACTCATCAGAATTGGTATCATTTAGCATTAGTTGTCATATTTATCTTTACCACGAAAAACGATCAACTCTAAGGTACGTATTAACAGAATTGATATCTGTCACACGTTTAATCTATATATAAGTTAGCCACGATGACTGACCCTATACTCAAGCCACAACCAACGTAAATATTTACACCTCCTTTAAAGGATAAGTACAAGTACAAGAATTGTATTGTACTTCAATATTTCTCTTCTTCTTGTACTCTTTCAAATTAATTCAACGAAAGTAGCTAGATAACCCAATTGAAAGCTCTATATAATGGCTTCAAATTCTTCCTTAAACAATAATAACAACAAAGAACAAGTTCCCTCATGGACAAGAGTGCAGAACAAACAATTTGAGAAGGCACTGGCCTTGTATGATGAAGACACCCCCAGATCGGTGGCAAAATATAGCCAAAGAAGTTGGAAATAAATCGGTGGAGGAAGTGAAGAGACACTATGCAATTCTTTTAGAAGATCTTAGTAGAATAGAGTCGGGGCGTGTTCCAATTCCTGGTTATAAGTTCTTAATAAACAACAACATGAATGATCATGCTCATGCAGAGAGGTGAGTACGTATTAGTGTATTACTGCTACTGCATGCGTTTAAGTTCAATGTAACAAAACTCTTTTTCTTTTGTTTCTTCTCTGATGCATGCATGCATTACTGTTATGGTAGTGGTTCCATAATCCATACCATTCTTTTGGCTCTTTTTCTCAATTCTCTTGAATTCATTAATCTACATGTTCATATGGAATGAAAACATCTCGCACTCTATAATATATACTACAGAACCAACATCTCGTCAAGTGATTTGATTTAGGCCTGTTTGAATAATTTTTCTCAAAAGTACTTATAGAAAAAATATGTATATAAGAAAACAAGTTTTTTTTTTTTTGTATTTAACATGTAAATTGATAAAAAAAAAAAAAAAAATTTACATTTTAGCTTCTTCAAAAGTTGATTTTACTTATGAGAGACTTTTTTTTGTTATTTTCTTTATTTTGTGCTTGTAAAAAGTTTATCTAAAAAAGACTTTATCTTATATGCTATAAATAATTGAAATGCATAACTTGATAGTTGATAGTTGATATACACTCTTCTCTCTTTCAATTAGATATCATTAGTATTATTTCTCTTTTCTCCTTTAAATATGCACTTCACATATTATTATTGAAGTTAATTAAAAAAATATATTTCAACCATCTCAAACTACCATCTTAACCATCCATCCTTTTCAAGATGATGGGATCGGATGCCTTTTTTGAGTCAAATCCAAACCACATAGCACTAAAGTGTAATTTATCGAAATTATATAAAATGCAATTTATGAGATTCAATTGTTTCTTTCTTTTAACTATGCAGGCATCCCAAATATCTTAGTTTGAATTGAAGCAATTCAATTTCAAATACCTTTTAGTGGGAAGGACGTACATGGATGCAAAATTATTGGATATATTGAAGGGATGGTGCAGGAAGAAACATTTTTTACAAGTCAACCAATATTTTCTAATAAACATTTTTTACTTTTTTTAAGCAATGTAAATCAACTTCATTTCTCTGTTAGCTTTCATTTCTGTGAGCTCCAATGCAACAAAGCCTGCTTGGGAACCTTGGTAACTAGCAAAGTCAACATTGCATGTTTTGTTTTATCATAATCAAGTCCAGAAAATCAAATTACAACTTTTTCTCCTTCTCGTGGCAAAATAATTACTTCATATATAATAAAATATTAAAATTATATTTTCACGAGAAAAAAATATTTTATTCATAGTATTCAATATAACAAATGGGCTGTTTTGATAAGTTAATTTAAAAGAACTTCTAAAAGGAAATAAAATAAAATAAATTTCTTTAAAAATTAAAATTAATTTTTACAATAGCTAATTTATATAAAAAAAAAAAACATGAAAACTACTTGCCCCAAGTAATTAACATTATTTAATATATCTATTATTCTGTCATTTATAAAGTAAGTGGATCAAATCTTAACTTTCTTCTAGAAAAACACTTTAATGATCGTAAAAAGAATTAAAATCAAGGATTTCAATACAAGTAAATTACCAATTTAATAAATTATTAAAACTTGTAAATTAATGACCATTTATCAAGTCCAATAGCCCCTAGGTCTAACATGACCCATGAATATCAATTTCAAAAACTATAAAATTTTTATAATTTCAATGGTGCAACCCCCAACCTAGATAAGGATCAACTTAGGAAGAAATTGTTCTATAGACAAGGCAATTAACCCAATCCAATTCCCTTAGTTTGCTCATACGAATTAACTTTTACACTGTTTGATGTAAGCATTACAGGGGCAATATAAAATATTTTTTCACCTACTCGAAATAATTTATCCCCTGCACTAAATTAGTAGTAAATAATACATATTTACACGTAGGTGACAATGAGAATAGTTGCTATAAAAAAAGAGGAAGCTTTGGAAAAGGGTTAGCAAAAACTGGAGTATTACACGATGAAAGCCGAAAGAGCCAAATAATGTCTTCAAATCCACATCTCCTGGAACAAAGATGATCTTTGGTGTGCTTGAATTTGTGTTATCTCTAGAGTGGATGCATATCTTGGACTCTGTTATCCCAACAACTTCATGAAAGTATCAGATTGGTACTGCTATTGCATAACCACAATTTAATGACTTGCAAAGTCTGAAACAAACTCTCGCCAAGGGTAAGCAGTTTCCTCAAGACAAAACACAAACATGCCACCGAAAATGGAGTTCAAGCTGCTGGTTCAGTAAATTCCAAAGATAATGTTAATGAACCTTATGTGTGGTAATGAACACATCAGTAAAAACATGGAAAGTTAGGATTGATGCAATGAAAGATATTTGTGCTAACTGCTGAGGACTAAGTTAATAAAAAAAAATACAAAAACTTCATGAAATTTCACCTTTTTGCTCAGAACTAGTGACCAAATTGATTTCATTTCAACTCTGAAGTCAAACTACTTCTTTAGAAAGTACATTCCATCCCGGAGTTCTAACTTCTCCTCAGAGACTAGTCCAGATAAAAAGCTTTGTAGTTGCTGGAGTGACTTGTCATACGGCGGATCGGCAATGCAAAACATCTATGACAATACAAAAATGTAATTAATCTAACTGATCGTGCTATATAGGGTAAAACTGCTCTTTATTTTTTTAATCATAAAGCCATTCTTACCTTGAGAGTATTGTGAATTCGGTCTAATGCCATGCTACCAAAGTTTGTGAGCATCCCCAGGATAAATTTCTGCCATGAAACTACACCAGTTAGATACTTTAATCATATGTATTGCACACTCCCTTATGTTTAAATATCTCAAGATGCATTAATGAAGAAACTTGTGCAGCCCAAAACTATCATCATTTGCAAAAAAAGATTTATGCATATTGGCAAAACTAGGAATAACGGGCTGATGATGATAAGGAACTGTGATTATTTATTCAGCGAACATCCATTCTCTACAGTACTGTTCCTTCTTTCATTAAATAGATTTCCCTGCCCTCAGGTGAATAAAAGCCTTTTTGTTGTAAAAGCTCCATTAAGAATTGCTACAACATATATTTACCCATCAAAGATTTAAATTTAAATTTAAATAACACACATTGCAAGGATTCTAAAGTCTTGGCAGTTATTTTATTATCATTATTGATTAACTAAAAATATGAAAGCAAGTCATGAATATCAATTAATCAATTACTTTATCTCACTCTCACACACCTCATAAACAGTCATTTCCTTACGAAGTTGATTTTCCACAGAGGCCACAGATCTCTCTTCCTCCTCTTCACCTCCTAGAAGTTCCTGAGCACCAGTACTGGCTCCATTCTTACTTGTCTCAGCCATGTTTTCCACAATGGTGTATACATGGTCAGAGGAATCTGCCCCTCGCGATTCTGCAATGATTCCCTGTGTACAAAATACACAGCAAGAGAATAGTTTAGTTACCTAGTTTCAACATCACTTCTAAACTTATGACTTCTGCAGTTTTAAACAAGAAAATTCACAACCATGAAAATTGTACTCAAATGAATAGCAAGTCATGTCATCGAAAGATTAGAATCATCATACATTAATGAACATGACTGCTAAAGTAAAATAAATGGACTTTTTTGCTATGAAAAAGCCATCATGAGTTACATAAATCGAGATAATAATAGTAATAATAATATTTGTCTACACCAACTAAATAGAATCATGCTGCAAAATAGTGATACCAAAAAGAACACTAAGAAAATTTGCAGAAGTGGCCCATCTGCCTACCTTGCTTATCCAGAAATTTATTCTCCGATTTATAACATCTGCAGGTATCCCAATAGCAGCTGCAAGGTTTTTAGAGGTCCAACTGAAAGAAGAAATATAATATAATATTATATTATAAAATCAAAACAACAGACTAAAGGTATGCATAGATTGCTGAGGATACCTTGGTTGATCTTGAAATTTCATAATGATAGATGCATGAACAGGGGCTACTGTGAATTGCATTTCCCTATCTTGAAATTGCAACTCCAGCTAAACCATTGAAAAT
The DNA here is from genome assembly GCA_014843725.1 of Amphicarpaea edgeworthii. Taxonomy (NCBI): domain Eukaryota; kingdom Viridiplantae; phylum Streptophyta; class Magnoliopsida; order Fabales; family Fabaceae; genus Amphicarpaea; species Amphicarpaea edgeworthii. The sequence continues at coordinate 24,022,772 of CM026325.1, forward strand.
GATAATATTAGGAGAAAATATAGAGATAAAAGTAAAACAGTAAAAGGTTGGGCAAGGAGCAACATTATTCATCAAGTTCAAAAACTGTGTCAAATATCTGCTGACAGAAAATATAGAGCAACTAACCTTGATGGTTCCAAGACTTTTTTCCACTGCAGCTTACGGGGAGTTTTGATTTCATTAAATCTCTTTGCATAATCAGATAGGAGCTGATCAACAGGTTCAGGCAGGTTAAGGGGCTCATCCTGTAATTCTCTTCAAAGTTAATATAGTACAGAGACAGTTTTGCAGGACAACAATGAAATCATTAAAAATCTATTCTGGTCCAAGTCCAACAATTCATTGTAATATCAATTGTGCTTGGTTTATGCTTCAAGTTGAAAATGACTCCAAACAAAACAGAAGAGAAAGGCAGAGCTAACTGAGCTTTCTAGAAAAGATAACTGTTATAAAAAATGTAAAGCAAATATCACTAGTTTGAAAAAAATCTCAATGAGATTATATTAACACTGAAATGGAATATCACAAAACTCTGAAATTGTTTAAGCTGCTGGAAAAGGCCCAATCAACACTAAAAACCTGATTTGATTGATGTGTTTTTACTTTCTACTTTATCTTTTAGAAAGAAACTTCAGATATTTTGCTGCTATTTTTTTTTTGCATATGCATCTGGGGAGTACATTTACATTTGGAGAATATAAATTTTCCTCAACATAATGATGACAACGATGAAAAATGAGTGATAATAGCAAGAAAGATGAGTAATGAAAAATGGATATTGTATATAATCATTTATTTGCTCATTAACTAAAATTCAAAAGAACCAACAAAAGAATCTTGTCTGCAAACCTGTATTGGAGGCCAGAAATTTGAAGATAAGATAGTAGCAGAAATTACATCCATGGATATTGCACTGTCACGCACTTCAACACCTGAGGGTGCATCACCAACTTTTTGAGAAAAATACTTAAAACATAAATAATAGTTAACATTGTCATTGGCAATAATCACAAACATGGGAAATATGAACTTGGAAATTACTTGTCTGAGATGGCTGATTTATGGTAGCTTTAATGTTACTATTGGTTCTCTTTGAGCCAATTAGATCATTGAGCATAATCTCACATTTCTGTAGGCTGCTCTCTCCAAAGTGTATCTGCAAAAACAAAAGCAATAAACAAATGTTTAGATGGTAACTCCATACCCATCAAATAAACAGGCTTGATAAGTTTTTATTTGAATAAATACCTTAAGGAGTTCTAGAGTACGTATCTCTGAATCAATATCATAATCTGATTTATTTAGAAGTTTCTCGGCAAGCATAGTTCGATATTCATGAACTAATTGATCTTTTGAACCAATTATGCCAACAATCATCCCAAGTATGTCAACCTTCCTTTGGTTTCTGCTTCCCTTTAATGGATCTGCTTCCACAGGGTCAGGTTGCCATCTGCATGGAAAAGCCCAATTAAAAGAAACATCAATTTATAATATGGCAGGCAGACAAAATCTGAAAGAACAATTAAAAACTATACCGCATGGCATTGATCCATGCTTGCCTATCATCAGTGTTAAAATCATCATCAACACCAGCATTCTCTTGAATCTCTTCATCTCTGTTCAACTCTTCAAGAAGGCTATCTCCAGGATTTCCAGATGAACTTGAATGTGCACCAGTCCCATCTGTCAGCATGGTTACTATGCACTTTATGGTATCTCTCCTTCCTCTTAAATAATCCCTTATGGGTTCACCAACTGCCTCAAGGAAAACACCTGCAGGGTCTATTGTCCTAAGTGCTTTAATAGTTGAAACATATTGGTGTAATATATCATTGGTTGATGCGCCTGCAGTAAGCAAGCGATAACGCAGTGCTGAAATAAATGATTCCACCAGCTTTGAATGTTGTCCAGTGTATTCAAGACACAATTTTAAGTCTTCAATTGCAGGAGAGCTTTCAATAATGGTAGAGAGAAAGGAAAATAAATTATCAGAAGACATGACATGAACAAACGAACCACAATCTAGAAAAGAATTAATTTGTTATGACAAAGTAAAATGGAACTAGTGCTTAATGATGGAGTTTGAAAGTTATTCAAAACCAAGGTTAAATGCAACTGTAAGAAGAGATGATAATTAAAATCAAGCTTTATTGTTCAGACATGCAGAAACAACATTTCCAGAAGAACATGTTAAAGCCTAGAACAATTGTCAATCTCTCTGCTATGACTGGAAGCTAAAACCACTGAACATGTTTCAGTTAAGGATGTTGATCTAGCCCTTCAATTTGCTAAGGCATGAAAGAGGGTAATTAATTTTACAATAGAAAACTCAGAAGAAAAACAGAGAATTACAAAGTACCTCTCAGGATAATCAACAATTATCTCAAATAATTTGGCTATTCTTAAATCTTGTAGTGTTTCATACGCAAAATATTCCAGCCGCAACTTCCATCTCACAATCCCTTCAGAGGGAGTATCAATTCCAGGACAGCATGACGATGGTTGTGGTGCCAAAGGTGATTTCAGACCTGATGAAGTACTCTCATAACTAATGACATCACCAAGATAGACAAGAAGCGCATGCAGAAACTGAAGAGGAACAGCCTGAATGATTCCAGTTATCAGCATACTATGTTAGAATTATGAAAGCATGCATTTATTTTTATAAATAGGCTACTATGGGCAGAAAGTATATATTTTAGATATTTTGCAGTGACAGTCCAATTTTCATAAATATATAAACCTAGGGTCTATGAATAAGTTCTTCCATTAACAAATTTGGAACTTGTATGCATTATGGAGATACTTTTTACCTACTAGACTTGATGCATAATTGTGCATGATCATTGTTATTTTTTGTACAGCATGTAATTTAGGTTGTTCATGCGAAAACAAGTGATTGGCCAAAGCAAGACATTATAAAAATCTTATTTAATAGAGTCCATACAATATATGTAAATAAATTTAATATATCTCAAGGAAAGAAATCTTGGAATGCAACAGGACTAACAAAGTAAAATATGCTATTAAGAAAACAAGTGAATGAATCTTGTATGTGGCATAAAATTTTGACAAGACTGGATATTTGGAAATGTTTTTGAGGGTTGGGCATCATTTGATCAACCTGTGACCAGTCTCTTTTAAGCTGATAAATTGCAGAGTGCTAACTGAATGATGAGAAGTGCCACACATTAATTATTACAATCTGATACAAATACACATTTGTAATATAAAGAGTCAAAATTATGTTTCAATGTAATTTTAAAAACAGCAACTGAAATTTAAAAGATAATTAGGATTAGCAAAAGAACAAATTACTGCAGTTAATTTGCATTCATGCTACAGAGAGATGTACTTCTATATTTACAACAAACCTGTATCCAGCTTTTAATAGATTGTAAAACAGAACTCCGAAAATCATCACCAGCTACATCATATACTTTTGCCTGTCATTTAAATGAGAGAAAAACAAATGCCATCCAAAGATTAGATTCACAGAGAGACACAAAATGCAACAAAATGGTGAGAGAGAAATTGGCAAAAAGAGAATGAGGAAAACTGGAAAAGTCAGGATTTTGAATTTAACAAACATGCTCACCTTCAGTAGTAAAAATATAGCAGAAGCATAAGCATCTTCAGCCATGGAAGTAAATCCAAGATTCCTAAGATCAAGAACAACTTTTCCAATGTTCTTCACAAGTCTACTGTTTTCCGAGAACCTATGGTCGTTATAGCACTCATCAACATCCATTTCACCAACTTTGTTACATATTTTTCCTTTTTCATCTAAATCCATGCCATCCTTATTTTGAGATGCATCATCACCGAACTCTCCATCCATAATTGTACTCAACTCCTCCAGTTTTCTTTTAAAATGCCAATGCAGTATAACTGATAGCAGCAGCAAATAGGAATAAACATACAAGGCCAGAAAGAAAGGATGCAATAAGCTCCTCAAGAAAATACATCAAATAAGAGAAATTAAATCCAACAGGAAAGACACTAACTGTATTCCTAATAAGAAAAACTTTCAAGCAACTAGAATGTTTTTACAAAGGTCAATAAATACGGATTTAGATCCCTCTAAAGTGAGCAACTCACTTCTGAAGGTAAATTAACAAATTTCAATCGTTGATGGAACAATGTTACGTGCACATGATTAACAAATCATGGATATGTTGTACTATCAACCGTTTATTTTTTCATCAACAACAAAGATTACTTACTTTACATGTACTCACTTTAGATGAGTCAAATCCAATGGCGAAATATTGCATTGAGGACTGACCTATGTTAACCAGTATATTAGAATTACACATGGTGAAAACGAAGAGATTTCTCAACAAGACTCTACAATCAAAACAATCAATTTACTTATGGCAAACCCTCATTAACATAAGAAAAACAATAAACTGCCAACAAACCAGGGAAATGCCAAGGAAGCGTGGCCATAAGTACAGAAGAGACAATCCATTGATACTTAGAGGTGAGGTAAGTTCTTTCTCCTTCAAAACCATGATTATCCTCTGACAACTGGTCCTTGTAAGATTGCAAAGCATGCACCAACTTCAACAGACACTTTTCTTGATATTGTTTCTCTAAAGTAATCTCTTCCAAAGCATTATGCAACACACTCTGAATCTCATCCTCATCAATCTGCTTAAACCGTTCACAAACACAACTTAAACAATCACCACAACATAAAAAAAAAAAAGGGAAAAAAGTCAAGTAAGGTTGAAATACACTCACATCAAGGTCATCGTTCTTTTTCAAACCCGCAACATGAGAATAGGGATCAAAATGGCGCCAAAATCTCGATGCCCCATTTTGTTCAAACGTCTCCTGTGACAAAAATAACACCATAAATTTTCGAACTTGGCTGCACTATTAGGGAAATAAATAGTGGGGTACCTCGAGAAGTTGAAAAAAGTGATCTTGAACAAGGGAATGGAGAGTGTGCCTGCAGAGAGTGTGAACGTGAGAAACGAAGTCGGTACTGACAGAGAGATCGCCGTTACCGGAGAGAAGGGATTGCGTAGCGTTGCAGAAACCATTGTAGCTGTCGAGAATTTCGTGCACCGAATCGTGAGTGAGAGAATCCAAAATTGCAGGGTTGCAGAAGCACGGGCTTGGTTCCTCCATGGCCTTTGGAATTATGAGTCAGTGAACTCAACTAAAAAATGCTCAATAATACTGCCAATATTCGAAATTGAAAACACAATCAAATTGCAGATGTTTTATACGATGTTTCCCTCTCCCACATTTACACCAAATGGAGTCGCAGCGCAGTAAAAAAAAATTAAACCCTACGATTATATTAACGAGTATGATTCCGCCACGTGTCAAACTGTTTTAACAGCTGAAAATAAAGATGTCAAAACGGGCGGTCCAGGCCAAAACATATAACGGGCTAGGCCGGGCCCACCTACGTTTTTTTATGGGCTTCCAATTCAAGGCCCAGCCTGGCCCTAAGCCGGTCAAATTGGCCGCTTTAAAATCTGATTGACAATTGCTAATGTTAAATGAAAATAAGATAAGCTGTCATTTGTGAATACCTACACTACACAAATTTATCACACATTTGCCATCAGACCGATACCTGAGAGGCTGAGATTGACAAGGGAGAATTTGAGGCAGGAAACAATGGCGGATCAACAACAACAACAGAACAGCAACAGCTTTTTAAAATATTTAGTCATTTACTACTATATATATTCTTTTGTATAACACTTCACCCTGCTTGTTTTTATTCCTGATTTTTTAACAAGTAACATATTTTTTGGTTTTCTGCCTCTCCAATATTGTCATCGGAACAATTCTCCGTTGCCAGAGGCCGAGTTACTAAACGCTAAACATCGGAATGTAAACAAGTTAAACGTTATAAGCAGGGACGTTATAAGTTAGGGGGCATGGCCCCTTAAAATAATAAAAAATTAAATAAATATTATAATTATTAATTATATTCTTAGATAAATATAATTTAAATATAAGTTAATTTTTTATTTTTAAAAAAAATATTTCATTTTTATATAATAGTTATTTTTTTTTTTTTTGGTGCAATATAATAGTTATTATTATAAAAATAATAATATTTTATTTCATTTTTTATATAAATATCTTTAAATTAGTTATATTAATATTCTACGTACATTTATATTTTTTTATTTTTTTGACAAAATATTTGAATATAATTTATTTGTTATTAGTCCTTTTGTTTTATGATCAGTTATAATTTTAAAAGTTATGGACAATTATATTTACATTTTTTTAATAATTTAATTTTTTTTATAATTTTTTATTTGTTATAAATCATTAATGTGTTAAGCTTAACTAGAAATATTATATAAAATATATAATAGATTAATTCATTAAAGAATTAAAATTTGTATTAATATTTACTTAACTTTTTTGTATATTTTTTTTCAATTATCTTTTATATTTTGGATGCATTAATATTTGGATGTAATATTTTTACATATGTTTTAAATTAAATACATATAGATTCAAACACTTATTATTTATCAAAGTGTATTTTTAATATATAACAACATTATTTTTTTAATTTTCAACAATTTAAAAATATTATTTTTTTTATAATTAAGTGACTATTATTTAGTGACTAGCATAATTCAATTTAATTTATTAGATTTTTAAAATATAATAATAGTATATTTATCTAAATATTTTTAATTTATTGATTTTTATTATAAATTTATGAAAATTTTGGTAATAAATTTAATATTGATAATCTTAAATTTTAAACTTTTAATTTATTCTATGATAATAATGAGTAAAAGATATAACATTTTGATAAATTATTATCACAAAAAATCACACATACACACACATATATTATTTTTTTTATTAAATCAAATTTGGCCCCCGTTAGCCAATTCCTAGCTTCATCCAGGGTTATAAGGAGTGGGGATGTTCATATTGCAGTTTGGTTCGATTTTTTTTAGTAAAAAATCATCTGAATCAAACCTAAAATAAAATCACAGTTTGATTTAGTTCAATTTTAATATAATATCAAATCTGAACCAAAGCAAATAAATTTTTTATAATTTAGTTAGGTTTGATTTGACAGTTTTTTTAATCTATTATTATAATTTAATTTTTTTAATTAAACTTACATAATTATTATGTTATATTATTTTTTATTAAATTTTGATTTACATATTTTAGTTTTAAAATATTATTTTTACTTCTATTTAATATTATTATAAAATGATATTATCAACTTTTTTTTTTAACATAATAATAAATCATGTTTCACTTGATATTTAATATTATTTAATAATATCAAATATATTTTTTTATAAAATATGTATCATATATTACAAATTTATTCTAAAAAAAAAAGTATATTATAAATCACATACGATGATCATAAAAAAATTAAAATATTATTAATCAGATAATACTAGATATCTAAAAATAAATTAATATAATTATAGTATGTGGTTTGATTCGATTTTTATAATAATATCAAAAAAAATCAAACCAAACTACACAAAATATGTAATTTTTGAAATTTTTGATTTTTTAAACAGTTTCATTATTTAATTCGATCTATGAATATCCCTAATAAAAAATGTTACATATCTTGATAGAATTAATGAAGAAACGAACTTTTGGAATCATTAATTATGTAGGGCTTATCAAAGATACATAGTGTCGGCTTCCATGATCATTGGACTATATTTGGTAAAATTGGAAATTAATGGTTTTTGTATAATAGGATTCAAAAGTAAAAAACCACTAGTATTTGGAACTGGTCATTGGACTTGATTTTTACAACTTCAGTGGTCGTAGAACAAATATTTGATAGACAAACAACTAAAATTGTCCATCCAACGATTACAAATTGCCTAGCTTCCTTTCTTATCTTAGTTGGATATGGTAATTGTCCACTAAGTTTTCATTTTATTTTCTGCCTTAAATATAGCAAATTATCACAAGGGTAACATAAATAGAGGTGATTAAGATCAATAGATTAATCAAATCTAGAGACGGATTTTGGGGGGAAGGGGGGCTTCAACCCCCCTCCATCTTCCCTCTTTTTTTAATATATATAAAAAATAAAAAAATGTTAATAAAAAAAATAGATTTTTAAGTTATTTAAATTTTTTTTATTAATAGATCATATCTTAATTTTATACCTATTAAATGTTTGGTTTCATTACATTTTTATTTATTTTTTATAAGTTTTATTATTAGTAAATTAATTTGACATTTTTTATCTATAATTTTTTAAAATCTTATAAATTTAACTCTATTATTTTACTCTTATATTACACAATTGTAGATTTTATTCTTAATTTTTTAAAAATTGACAAATTTGATACCCATTTTTTTTTGTTTTTTTTTTAATAAATTTTACACTAAATATATTTTTTTAAAATTTTATCTTTAATTTTTGTAAAAAAAATTTTAATCCCTCCCTACTTAAATTCCTACATTCGTCCTGTTAAGTCACTTTAATATTTGTCAAACCAATAAAGAATTAGCAGACAGTGAAGTGGTGCAAAATGCCTCCGTTAAGTTAAATTATTTTCCTTTTTCAACCTTTTATTAATGGTTGCCGAAATCCCCGAGCTATAGTCATTAATTTGCAGAGATGAATTGTCACTTATACCGCGTTTTCTATGTAGACTATATAGACACAATATTCAAGCTCAGCAAATGATAACGACCCTTCAGTCTAAAATAGTAGTATCATATAGAATATAGTAGATATATAGGTGAATGCAAATTAATGATAGTAATATGATTGATTCTTCTATCAGGTATTGGCTGATTAGAATAGCAGCTTTTTAGATATTTGTGGTTTGTAAACAAGGTAGCTAGGTAAGGAAACTTCCATTTGTTATCTAAGCTGGCTTCCCCCACTGATCCTGAAACAAGAGATTGAGTTGAACATAAATTAAGCAACCACAGACTATAAATAAATAGTTGAAGGAAAGAAATTATAGTTTATATAAAGTTTAAAAACCTTTTGGTAGTTATTGTTACTAGAAAAAGGTTGGAAAAAAATGTATAATTGAAAGAAAAGGAAGTGCTACAAGACAAAGAGTGCACCAAGCTTCACGGCTTGCGACGAGACCACAGCTTGATTATCGGTGCATACAATACAAGTCGTTTGTCCAGTGCAAGCATTATTATTATTTTTTAGGATAATTTCTACGTACCTGTGTTCATACTTTATATACCCCTCATATATACTGTATATTTTATAAGTAAAGTATTCAAATAATATTCTAAATATCTCCTACGATAATTATGTGTACATGAGATTTCCCAAGATAAGATGCTTGACTGAGTTTATTCAATATTTTTATTTTCATGAATTTCTACTCTCTTTTTTTGTGGAATGGATCTTATTATTAAGAGAAGTGAGTAGTAGTAACATTCGTTATCGAAACATGTATTCAAACTTTCAAAGATTCTCTGAGCGTTTATTGAGGGCAGCGTATGGCACTACGATCCATAATTTATTAATGTAAAGTCAGATGGTCGGTCCGTTTAAGACAATCAATTCAAATTCATTTTTTTTTAGTACTTGCTTGCTAGCTTATGAATTATGATAATGAAACCTAAAGCTTAGAAGATAAATGAAATTTCAATTTTTTTTTTTTTTAAATTTAATAAAGACTAGCAACCAACCAAACACGGCCTTAAAAGATAGAAAGGAAAGGATGCACGCCAAAACGCTCCTTTGAGAAAACTAATGACGTGTCCTGACCCAATTACATTCGAAAATGACTGAATCTTTTTTTCCTATTTGTAGAGTAAAACAAAACAACAATGATAACAAGGGATGAATATTTTTAATAATAAAAGCTTTCATTGTCCATTTATCTCAAATACTTCTCCATCATAATATTGCCTTTAGTTTTTAAATTGTCTAACTTTAACATAGAAAATATTTTATTATTTCATTTAATAAAAATTTGTCATATATAATATATATAATTTTATAAAAAAATGCATATTTATTAATTAAATAATTTTATATTTTTCTATAAATTTTCTTATTGATTTATAAAGAAAACATTAAATAAAAATGTAAGTAAATTGAATATGTTGAAAAACTACTACTATTAAAAAAGTAAGAAAACATTTTAAGAAGGTCCGGAATTATTTTGATTTAAAAGAATACTGAACGAATGATTGGAATGTGTCCACGTTCTGGCAGAGTGAGCGTAGTCGTAAAGTCCGAAACAACAAAAAGTCCCTCCCGTCCCGAAACGGCTCATAATAATTCATAAACAAGTAACAACGTTTCATCATTAAAACGGTGTCGTTTCGAACATCTCCAATCACATAGAGCCACGTGGTTGGCGACACGCTTAGACATGACTACGCAGTTTACCTGTTATCTTTGTTCTACGCGACACAAAGCCCTGCCGTCGTCACTCACTCACTCCCCTCCCTTCTCTCTCTCTCTGTCCCATGGAAGAAGAAACCTGAGACTTGAGAACATAGAGAAACTTTCATCCTTGCCCAACAACACCGCTTGATCTCATCCTTTTCCTCCAACTTTTTTTTTTTTTTTTTTTTTTTTTATATTTATCCTTCTTAAACCGTGTTTTGTGGGTTTGTTTGTACTTGGTACGAGAATCTGGTCCGAAAAATTTGAATCCGGGGTGCGGATCCTTCGGGATCTACGGTCCGATGATGATGTCTTCCGGGACATCCTCGTACTGGTGCTACCGCTGCAGCCGATTCGTGCGCATGTGGCCCCAGGATACGGTGGTCTGTCCCGATTGCGACGGCGGTTTCATCGAAGAAATCGAACACCCGCCCCGCTCCGTCCACCTCGACCCCCTCCTCCGCCGCTTCCCCGCCGCCGCCATGTACATGATCGGCCAACGCCCCTCCTCCAACCACACCTCCCGCCCCGCCTCACTCCGCGGCACCCGCCGTAACGGAGGCGACCGCTCCGCCTTCAACCCCGTCATCGTCCTCCGCGGCGCCGCAGCCGCCGCCGAGGACGGAAGTCGCGGCTTTGAACTCTTCTACGACGACGGCGCTGGCGCCGGCCTCAGACCCTTGCCACCGAGCATGTCGGAATTTCTCCTCGGATCTGGTTTCGACAGGCTCTTGGAACAGCTTTCTCAGATTGAGATCAACGGTGTTGGAAGGTACGAGCACCCTCCTGCGTCAAAAGCAGCCGTTGATTCGTTACCAACCATCGAAATTGATGACACCCACTTGGCCATGGAGTCACACTGCGCTGTTTGCAAGGAAGCTTTTGAATTAGGAACCGCGGTGAGGGAAATGCCATGTAAGCATATATACCACCCTGAATGTATTTTACCGTGGCTCGCACTTCACAACTCTTGCCCGGTTTGTCGCCACGAATTACCCGCGGATACCCCTAATCCAAATCCAAATTCAAATCAAAATCCAACCCAAAATGGTACCTTGAACGAGGACGAGAATGTGGGGTTAACTATTTGGAGGTTGCCCGGTGGAGGGTTTGCAGTTGGGAGATTCTCCGGTGGGAGAAGAGGTGCTGAGAGAGAGCTTCCTGTGGTTTACACTGAAATGGATGGTGGGTTCAACAATGGGGGTGAACCCAGGAGGATTTCATGGTCTTCTAGAGGGAATAGAGGGAGAGAAAGTGGAGGCTTCAACAGGTTTTTCCGCAATTTGTTTGGTTGCTTCAGAGGAAGTAGAGAGTCTATGAGGCCAGGTTCCTCTCGTTCTAGTACTATGGATCCTTCGCCCACGCGCTCCCGCAGGACTTGGTCTATGGATGTAAACAGTGGGATGAGAGCATGGTAGTAGTAATGTGTAATAGGATGATCAGGGTAAAAGGATAAAAATCTCAGCTTTCATTCTGGGTTCCCCTTATCATTGTCAAAGTGTACATATTGATTGATTGAGAGTCGTCGAGGATGCAATGGCCATCATGGGTTGTTGTGATTGATTCTCACATTCTCAAATGTTGGATGGGGGAGCCGTTGTGTTAGCAATAGGGGATAGGGAAACCAATGAGGGAGGGGGGGTCTGGGGCTTTTAAGTATTTGTGTTTCTTTGGAATTTTTGGGGGGAGGGGGATATGATATGATGATCATCGTGAATTTCATTTTACTTTGATAATGAAATGAAGCAACCTTCGTATTGTTTTTCATTCTATGCTTTATCTTTCTCGTCATTGGTATACTTCAGTTTATGATACTTTAAATTCATGGTGTCGTTTTTAGCATAGTGCTGCCTTGAATTGACTGATGATGATGATAACTTAATGTTTGATGCTGAGCTATGTCGCTTTTACCTCACTACATTTGTACTTTGTAGTATAATTTTCCTTCCTATAAACGATTGATTCTTTGATTCTAAACAAGCATTTGTATGGTTCCTGCTTTAGTATTAGACTGCTATTGTAGTTCAGTATAAGTAATAAGACACATTCTTGAATTCTTTTCATGGCAATAATCAGCCCCTCTTTTCTCTTTCTAAATTGTTTTAATGGTGAGTGTTTTAAGGATTTAGACACCTGAGTAATGTTTCTCAACCTTTATATGCACGACTTGTGATTATTACAAATAACAACACTCACGAATCTGCTATATCGTACAAATTTGCAGGTTCATGTTGATATTGTGCTTGGTGACTTAAAGGATTTGATCGCATTCCTTTCATATAGTGCTTGCCAGTTGCCACCATCTATGAATTCGTACTATTTTGTAGTTGGCTCTGTATGTATATTTTGAGCATGGGCATTTATTCACCAATTATCATGAAGGAAGCATGCCAACTAAGTAAACCTATTGACCCTTCCTACCAAACCAATATAAGTTAGGAGTTACGACAATATTAGGTCACTTGTTTCTTTAAGTTACATTTTTTTTTTTACACACAACCAAGATACATGGTAAGTGGTAACACTTTTCTTCATCTTAGGTTGTATTTGGTAAAATTAATGGATATATTAACTAAAAATTGAAATAAATAGTTAACAGTTTACAAGATAGTTCATAGTTGAAAGCAGGAAGCTCAAAACTCACAATCTAACTTTTTGAGTTAAAAGTGTATAATAAAACCAAAACAATAAAAATAAAATGGCATAGAGTGATGTTTAATTATTTAGCATAATTTGAAATTTGGTGATTTGTATATTTTTAAATAACTATTCCATTTCTTATTTGAATTTATTACAAATAATTTATCACTTTAAAATTTTGAAAAAAATAATTATTCTTAGTCATTTTTTTGATTTTATATTATAAAAAAGAATGACATTTGATGAGAGAGCAAGAGTATTAAATTAAAGGTTGTTAAGGATGTAAAAGTGTAAAAGAGAAATTTTAATAAACTAGTGAGAAAAAAAAACAATAAATAAATAAATAAATTAGGGGCTTGTAAATTTACACATTTCATAAAATAATTTTTCAAAAAAAAATTACAAGTTCATGAAATAATACCCTTATTAAATGACTATTTTTTATCAAACAAAATTCAAAAATAGTCAAGAAAAATAAAAACTTATTTAATGTGTCAAGAAGCTCTATATTATATATATATATATATATATATATATATTTTTTTATTATTATTTTATTATTATTATTATTATTATTATTATTTCTTTCTATAGCAGTTCCTTGAAGCCTTTGCAACCTGTTACGGTTGTAAGGTAACTATAAATAAATAAACAAATGGGCACTCGATATTTTCATGAGATTGAATTGAATGCCAATGTTATTATATAGGTATGGTACTTGTTTTGGCAAAATATGAGTTCCTGAGTTGTACACGTTTGGCACAGCACTATTATTGGCGAAGATGCATGGTCTCAGTTCTCAGTCAGAAGTAAAAAAGAAATCAAAATAATTGCACGTGCAGTGCTGGGTGGAATAGTAGATATATACTTAATTTTTTTCTCCGCACGCCATTCAAGTGCCAATAATTTCTACACATGCATGCTTTTTTATTTTACCTATACTCAAGGAAATTTGGAAATTGGAGAGAGGGATCGATCTTATACGATGCCACCATTCATTAAGGTAATGTTGATGCTATTGCTTGGAGATAACATAAATATACTATATGCTTAATTAAAGCATTAAACAAGCTAAGCAAGACCTTAGATTAGGTTATTAAAAGATCCGAATCTTTATATCTGTGGAATCCTCATTTTTCCCAATTATAAGCCGAGAGATGAGCAGCAAAATCATACAACAATGACACTAATCGTGGCGTGTGTGTGAGCTGTAATATAATAATACTACTATAAACTATAGTACTATGCTAAAGCAAGTTGCCACGTTTCATTTTAGGAAGTGAGAGTTGAGAGTTGCCCATTTCTTCATGTTTGGTGCCCATTACAAGGCATATGTTCTGTCCCTTTCTTATGGTGGTGGCTGTCACTAGTTGAAGAGCTACTTGAACCGTTCATACCCGAGATTTTTGTTAGTTATTATGATGCTCAAGTTTGTAACAACTTTAGCGGTTTTTTTATTGAATAAACGACAAAGTACCACAATAAAGTTGTATCTTTCCACGTTTGCTTGGGATTTTTCTGTTTGTTTAGGGATAGGTCAATCTCGACCATCAATTTATTTGTATAACCATATGATTTATCTTATATATTTATATACGTGTGTTAAAGTTTGTTAATTTATTTTTAATTTTTTTCCTTGTATATTTCTTTGATGAGACTTCCTTGTCAATCCACTACTTGGTTGATAGAGATAAACACTTTGTGAAGATACTTGAGTGCGTTACTTTGGTGGGACAAATAGTTAGTTCAGAAGAAGGTTCAGTAGAGTGAGGCACAAGCTTAAAATTGAAGGCCCATATGCTAGTGTTTTGGTCAACAAGATGGTATAAATATATAGTAGGAGTATTCATGATGTAACGACAAAACTAAACTCTGTTTTACAGTTAATATTGTTCCATTTTATCAGTTGAGTTTACCTCCTCTAACATTCCAAAAATATATAACTAAATAACAATTCCATGAACTTTGAAATTCTTCATATGTTTGTAACATTAGAATTGTTGACATTGTAATCACGTTATAGGTTTTTCAAGATGCTTGGAAAGGGATAATCATAGAATGATATTTTCTTTACATTACCAATTGGATACATTGAAATGGCTTTATGTAAGGTGATTGACAAGTGAGATGAGTGAGTAATTGTCTGAATTTAACTCAATCTAGTAGACTTTTTATCTTTATCTAACAATACTCGCAGCATAGTCCAATGCTTTTTCAAAGCATGACACTTGCTATTGTGGGGTTATGTATCAATGCTCAGTTAATAATATAAGTCGAAGAATGATTAAGCATCTTCTTCATTTTACTATTTGACAAGACTAGGTCAAATTGTCTGTTGGCCTGTCTTAATCGGATTCTAGGAAGCAATTATAAATGTGCAGGAAGCAATTGCCTTTTTTTCGTTGGTTGGCTTGGGCCTTTTAAGCCTTTTTTTTTTTCCTCTGTTCGTCGCACCAATATTGAAAGAATATACTATATATTACTATCGTTCTTTAATATAAACAACTCTTTTTTTTATTTTTTCTTAGTCAACACATTTTAAGTAGAGGTAGTATTATTTTAAAAAACAAGCACTGAATGATATTTATATTTATAATATCATAGTTATTTTTAATGGTTTTTTATTTTCTTTATCTCACACACAGACACCAAGATGACTTGCTCGTCTTACTCATTATAATTAAAATCTTGTATATTGTTTTTAGCATTTTGTGTTTTGCATCAAAAATTGACGTTTGTGTTTGCTTTCAAATTAAGGCCACCTATTGCGTAATAATTTTGTTTTGTCCTCTACTCTCATGCATGCGCCATATTTATCAGATTTTATTTCGTTTCCTCGCTTTCTTTTTTATGTACTGGTACTACCTTTGTGTAGCGATTGGGACACAGTTCCATAAACTTTATCAAAGGAAGGAGTACATTTTATAAAGTAGAATATAATTAAAGTTATATATGTATAATTGTATTAAAAATTAATAGTTAAATGAAAACAATATGTAAAAAGTATTAATCGTTAAAAAATATGTTAGTATTAATTTTTCAATGATAATCTTTGTAACTTTATTTTCCTCATAATAATAATTAATTTGGAATTCTCTACCAAATGACAAGATAATTAGCGGTGGTAAGGTATACTCTTCAACCCTTTTTTTCCATTTTTCATTGAATTCCAGCTGCTTCTATAGTGATTAGTGGGGTTTGTTGACAACAACTTTTTTAGCCGTTCTTGTTGAAGATAGTTCACAAAGAACAATTTTAGGCTTCTTGATTAGAAAGGCTTTCGCTGTATGGTTTGTTTCAACCTGGATCTGCCTTAGGGATTTGGTCACACTTGTTTGTTGAAGTTGATAATTTTGTCGGCTCCTTGGCAATATATATTTAAGATGCTATTTTATCAAGTTTGTAAATCGTAACACAGAAAAATATGGGAAATATGGTAACAAAATTAATCGTCAAAATGGTCAGATTACTTAGCCAAATTTGCTGCCTCTAAGCCTCTTATTCCTAGCATGATTAGAGCAATCATAGAGCTTAATAATTAATGAATGAGAAATGGAAACATGAATAATAGAAATAATATGTTACTTTTTTAAATCACGTGTATTCTTTTTCATTGATGTAAGAATTCGAATTCAAAAACTTTAATTAAATTAGAACAATCTCATACCAGTTGATTCACATGTTTGATAGTTCAACGCACTTTCTTTAAATTAACATTTTTAAAAAGAAAATAATATTAACTAATTATTTAATGAATTATGTTTTGTTGGAACAAATATCTCTATAAAAATTTTAAGAAGAAAAAAAATTACTTTTTTTATAAGTTAAATATGGATTTTTCTACTACCTAATTTGTAAAAATCTAATATCTTTTAAAAAAAGTTATACTAGAAAACTCTTTCAAATTAATTATTAAAAAAATTAATTATTTTATTTTTTATATTTTTTTTCTCCTTGAAAATCTTTATGTTCAAACATACCACATTACTAATTAATTACAGCCGGTTGGGAAGAATATTCAACTTACGTCACTCTCTCTGCATGCTGATTACCTTGATTGAGAAATTGTAACGAATCCGTTTAGTTCCTTCCTCTGAGGCAAAATTTAGTAAACATTTGTTATGCATCATAGCAGGGCCTGATGGCTGATGACTACAGTATTTATCAATTATAATCATGCGTAAGTGGGAATTACATGGGAGAACGTACAGAATAACACATCAACATATTCAATTGACCAATAATTAGAAGGAAGGGTAGTTTTCCATCATTTTAATTGAAAGGCATAAAGAGAGAGTCGTATTAGAATATTAATACCGAATCCTTGGCCCATGTTGCTAGGAAAACAAACAAATTAGATAGCAATATTGAAAATTTTCTCATTATGATTCGTTTGTTACATTCACCTGTCATTATGTGCACATTTCAAAGTAGGGGTTGCTCTAATTGAAATTTGATTGTTTTGGTTTTGGATGGTCCCTAATCTTAGTCTTAAGAAAGCTTGAAGAGACTTTGATAATTAGTAAAACGGACAAGAAATTATCTCTCATAATAAGTGGCGTGTAGTTTGGCCACTTTGAGTGGAACAAGTGGGAAATCTTGTTTGCTTGTAATGAGCATCTTGGGTTTTATTTCTTCATTTACGGTGGGTTTGAAAAAAAAAAATCTCTAAATAGTCTTAGCTAGGTTATATAAATAGACAAATTGTTAAATTAATAAATACAACCAAATTGTATGATTTTGTAAAATACTAAACATTACATTTTAATTTTTGTTACATTAATCTCTAATCGAAGGGCTGTGCACAATCCTTATGCTTATATGCAAACGTGTGCGTTCTATCAAAATATTTATTAACAAAAATTAGAGAGAAGGTATTACTGTATAAGTATTAGAAAGGATCACGCACATTTCACGTAACTAAAGAGAATGATCATGAAAAACTTTGATGGGAAAGAAAGGAATTAAACAAAGCCTTACCTCTATGATTAATGTACAAATTTTTTACTACTGTTATGAAGTCAAGACAAGATTAGATTAAATGTACACAGACCTACTCTTAAGTCTTCAAAGGGAAAAAGTCGGTGTCGTCATTAAAATTTACAGAATAACTAATCAGGCCAGTTTAATCAAAGACTCAAGGTTCACCTTCTAAACCTCAAAATTCAACTCAATATTTCTTTCTCGAAGCAATCAACTTAGTGGTTTATTACTGGAGACAATTAAATAACCAAATCTAACTGGAAACATATATAATTTCTAATATAAATTAATTAATTAATCATCACCAACTACTAAATACTAATACAAGCAAGACCCATTCCCTAACCAAACCAAATGCAAGTCCAAATCAAGTTGAACTATTTCACATTGTACTAAATTGACTGAAACAGAAAAAATTATAAAACATGTAATCAGCTTCGCTGCCAACACTTTCACAAATCATCATGCCTAAGATTAGCGTGTCTGTCTAGTGTCTACTTTTCAAATAATTATTTAATAGTAGTACTGTAGTATACTTAGGCTAATAGGTGTCTCAATCTACATGCTGACACTCACTAATTTTTAATAGAGTCAAAGGGATAATAAATATATATGCCAGTTCATTTTTTCTCCAAACCCGAACCTTTTCTCTCCCGGTTTTCCTAAAACTCTGCACTTTATGTCTATGGTTATACCTTCTAAACTGAGACCTTTTTCCTAAATAAAGCATTGATAGTATATAACTTTATCTTCCTTCTTTCTCTCTGGCTCAGCTTTCAAATTAATCATGCACTGCACTCACTATACTAAAAAATAAAAAGGCTGTGAATGAAGATACTAAATAAAAAAAAGAAATTAACATGACTGTAAAGGTTGCTATACAGAATACAGTTCTATCCACACATTTTGAAAATAGTCAACAATTAAACAAAGTTGTACACATTCCCCTGCATGTCATGACAGATACAAGATTACAATTTACAATTTACAAGTATATAAGAATATGAAGAATGAAGATGTAACTCGAACACTTTTCCACCACACAGTTACTGTCTCAATTCTCAAAGGGCAACCCCAATAACAAAAACAGACACACACACCCTTCCCCACTCTCTCTTCCCCCATTAAAATTCGAAAGCTCCAATTCAAAGTAAACCAGACCAATAATACAGAACACACACAACACCCCAACATTCAACAACATGTCCTCCTTTCTCCTTCTTCTTCCTCTTTTCACCGTTTTCCTCCAAATCCAAAGCACTTATTCTCTCCAAACCCCTCTCATATTGCCTCTAAAAGTGCAAACACTCCCACATGGCTTAGTTTCACTTCCAGCACCATCCTCAACACGTAAGGTCTCGTTCCACCACAACGTGACGTTAACCGTTTCACTAACCGTAGGCACGCCCCCACAGAGCGTTACCATGGTCCTCGACACAGGCAGCGAACTCTCCTGGCTCCACTGCAAAAAAAACCAAAACGTTAACTCAATCTTCAACCCACACCTCTCTTCATCTTACGCCCCCACACCATGCATGTCACTCGTATGCAAAACTCGAACGCGAGACTTTTCCGTTCCCGTTTCGTGCGACTCCAATAAACTCTGCCATGCCATCGTCTCTTACGCCGACGCCACCTCCATCGAGGGCAACCTCGCTGCAGACACGTTCTCCATTTCCGGTTCGGGTCAACCCGGAACTATATTCGGGTGCATGGACTCCGGGTTCAGCTCCAACGAAAATGAAGACTCGAAAACAACCGGGTTGATGGGCATGAACCGCGGGTCGCTCTCGTTTGTGACCCAAATGGGGTTTCCGAAATTCTCGTACTGCATCTCCGGCCGCGACGCTTCCGGCGTGTTACTCTTCGGCGACGCCACGTTCAAGTGGCTTGGTCCGTTAAAGTACACGCCTTTGGTGAAAATGAATAGCCCATTACCCTACTTCGACCGGGTCGCGTACACGGTTCGGTTGCTGGGTATTCGGGTTGGGTCAAAACCGTTGCAGGTGCCAAAGTCTATATTCACGCCGGATCATACGGGGGCGGGTCAGACCATGGTGGATTCGGGTACCCAATTCACTTTTCTTCTCGGATCGGTTTACACTGCTTTGAGGAACGAGTTTGTGGCGCAGACGAAAGGGGTGTTGACCCTTTTGGAGGATACGAATTTCGTGTTTGAAGGGGCGATGGATTTGTGCTTCAGGGTTAGAGGGGGTGTTGTGCCGGCGGTGCCGGCGGTGACGATGATGTTTGAGGGCGCGGAGATGAGTGTGTCCGGGGAGAGGCTATTGTATAGGGTGGTGGGTGATGACGTGGCAAAGGGGAATGGTGACGTGTATTGTTTCACGTTTGGGAATTCTGACTTGTTGGGGATTGAGGCTTACGTGATTGGACACCATCATCAACAAAACGTGTGGATGGAGTTTGACTTAGTCAACTCGAGAGTTGGATTTGCTGACACGAGCTGTGAACTTGCGACTCGAAGAGTTGGCTTGGCTTCTTAGTTTAGTTTATTTTTGTTTGGTTTGATTTAATTTGAGTGTGGCCTACCATTGGGGAGATTAGGTTAGTCTCATGGAGAAGCGTTTTTATATCATAGGTTTGGTAAATATTATTAGTTGTACTAGTTTGTTCTTAAATTTTACGTAGTTGTTACTACTTACTAGTACTTGTTTGGTGAGGTGTCACGATGATGGTCAATGTGTACAGGTAAGTTGAGGCAGCAGAGAAGTACTGTAGTAAATAGTAATGGTAGGGTAAATAGTAGTGTTACTTGCAACTAAATTAACAGAGTTTAATTTAAGCTGAAGCCAGCATCATGCTTGCCTATAATATTTTAATCTATTAAGTTTATGAGACTTTTGAATTAAAGTTTGACCGTTTTAATCTATTAGTATTTTAATTTGACTTATTTAATAAATGAATCAGTTTGCTAAATTTTCAATAAATGTTTTGACCTATTTCTAGTCTTAATCCTATTATGAAAATATGTATTTAATAAGAGAATTCTTTTTTTATATAAGAATAAAAGTAAAACAAAAAATCATAGTTTTAAAGTTATATATAAATAATTGTGGTCAAAAGTTATTTATTTTTAGTGAATTTTTTACCTCTTCTATTTTATTCAGACATATTTAGCTATTTCTTTTGAGTGTGTATATCATTATCACACATTGTTTTTGTAATTATCCAAAAAAAAAAATGTCAGTAATTTTTACCTATTACAGGAATGGACGTATACACGTGACGATTACCGCACACCACACACAGACCTGACCTCTGTTTTGTTTAACAAAAATCTAAACGAAAAAAAAAAAAGTATACCATCGATTCGTGATCTTTGGCCTCGCCTCGAATCGAATCCGAATCGAGAGGTAAAAGATCCAACCCCGTCTCTCTGTTTTTGTGATCGAAAACCAAAAAGTTGTTTCCGATCACAACCTCAATCAGATTCAGCTGTTGTTCCTCGCCATTTCCGGTATGATTCTCTTCGACGCGATTCCATTTTCATCACCTCAAATGCAATGCTTCTTCTTGTAATGTTATTTGTTTGGTTTTGTTGTTGCTGTTTGCTTGAACGTTGTTATCTCAAGATTGAGCTAGGGTTTTTTGTTTGACTTTTGTTGGAGGGTCTGCGGTTTGTTCATACCTTGATTTGTGGTGTATTCTTGATCAACGTTAATACCTTCATTTGTCTATCTCCATTGAATTAGAATCTCGCAACGTTCTGGTGTTTGGTGTTGTGTTCCTAAGGAAAATGGCAGCTAAGTTTTTTATTCTGTCAATTTATTGTATATTTGATTGGAGCTCGTAGATGGCGTCGTAGCTGTTATTATTATAGAGATGAATGGATGGATAGATAGCTTCATTTTGTCAAGGACCCCCCACCCCCAGAAATTAGAATTGATGAATTTTGTTCTTTTACTAGCTGTTGTGCCAAACATTTGGGATCCATATATTTTCATGAATGCTCTGCCTCTATGCATTGAGTAAATAGAATAACGAAAATATATTTTATGATCATGTTCTATCATCTGTGTGATAGTGAAACAACTTTGAAAGGTAGACACAGATAACCCTTTATTACTCCTTTGTGGTAATGCTATTTTTATGATGAAGATTTCTGATGTGGGACAATATTTTACAGTATTAGATGATTTTAGGGATGATCCTTGTAGTGTAGGCTTAGAATGTGGTATATTGGGTACTGTCTTTCTCTCTCTTTTGGTTTGTTGGATTCAGTCTCTTTATATAATTATTCTGTATTCTTGGAAATTATCCATTTTGCCCTCTGTGTATCCTATTGAACTTCATACTCGAGCATTTATCTGTTATTGATTTCTTGTCTACTGACTATGATTTTATTTCATATTTCAGAATATTGAAAGGTTCTAATTGTTGATTTTGGTCAAGTCTCTAGTCAACCTGTGGAGTTTTAATTCAAGTGTTCAAATATATAGAGCCATGAGTTTTGTTTTTCGAGGAACAAGAGCAGATATTGAAACTGGATTTCCAGGATTTATACCTGAGAGGCGAGCATTGGTATGCATTTTTTGTACCAATTACCTGCATTTGCATAAATGTTTTGGCACTGGCTGAGCTCAGTCAGATGACATATACAATGCTTTATTGCTTGTGTTCTTGTTCAATGAATAAAACCGTCATCCTATGTTTAGTATATTTAAGAATATCAACTAAAACTTTATACTGATTCCAATATTTTATTCAGCGCGTTCATGCAACACGTCCTAGTAATTCCAATTCACTCACTTTTCTCGTGACAGGTATTCATGTTCTCATATTATGTTTGTTTTATCACATTTTGTGAATATGTTTTTTCTTTCCCTTATATTGCATTCAATGTCCCATTTACACCGTACTGCTTATATGTTTCAGTTCTTCTGTTATTCATGATACTGAACTCTCACCAGATGTCCCCAAACTTTCTGGTAAGGTCTTGTAGTATGTAAAGCAGACATGCAAGTTTTTTTTTATGAAAAAAATGACATTTAATTTATTCAAGTGGTTTATATGGTCTTATCTCTCTTTGTAGCTCTGGCTGGTACTTGGTGTTTTCTTGATGGCAACAATGTTGAGAATGTATGCAACATGTCAACAGCTTCAAGCACAGGCCCAAGCTCATGCAGCAGCAGCCAGTGGCATTCTTGGCCACACAGAATTGAGGTTGCATATGCCACCATCAATAGCTCTTGCTAGCCGAGGGCGTCTGCAGGGTCTCAGACTTCAACTTGCACTTCTTGATCGGGAGTTTGATGATCTAGGTTTGTAGTTCTTTTCAGTTTTTGTGATATAAATTCGTACTTTGGTACTCATGAAATTTTTTAGAACTTTCTGAAAATGAATTCTGATAGTTAATTTAGCTCTAGTCTCTTCAGATGTGTCAATTGTCATATAATATATTCACATACGGATTTTTCTTTCCAATTTCAGATTATGAAACTTTAAGAGCTCTGGATTCAGATAATGTTTCTACTGCACCTTCTATGACTGAGGAAGAGATAAATGCTCTTCCTGTCCACAACTATAAGGTTTCTGGTCCTCAAAGGTAAGTTATCAATAAGATCAGTTGTCATACCCTCCCTTGAAATGGGATTTTATTCCTTCATTTGGAAATTTTATGAAGTCTATATATGCACTCTAAATAAATTATAATATTGATTATTTGACAAGAAGCTGCTTTTGCTTACAGTGGTAGTTCCTCAATGCAACCAGCATCATCTTCCACTCCTGTTGAGGTATTGTCAACATTCTTGGCCTTATTTTTGCTTCTACCCATGTGGCCTAAACAAATGAATTTCACTGCATCTCATGAGAATGTCACTGATTACTTGGGTGTATTTTCTGCATGTTTTTCTTGTGATTTCTGCTATTCTCGACAGTATGGGTGCTGACACTCAAATTTTGTTTTATGAGCTGTTGGTGTGGTGTTATATTTAACATATTTTATTCCTTTATATTTGTGGCAGAAGAAGCAAGATAATTCAAATGCGGTTGGGAGCATGAAAGCCTCTGATGATGAGCTCACTTGCAGTGTATGCTTGGAGCAAGTTAATGTTGGTGATGTACTGCGTAGCTTACCTTGCTTGCACCAGGTTTGCTTCATAGCTTGGTGATCTGCAACTTTTTATCAAATAGCTTCTTTTCCTATTTGTTTAATGATACATTGTGTCAGTCCATCTCTTCTATTGTTGTCTGAGTCACTGATACATAGAAGTAAAAAATATTAAAGTCACTTTGAACTTATGAGAAGGAAGAGAGGCTTTTTCATGTCAAGTTTTAATTACCATCTTTCTAAGAAGTGTGCTGAAATCCAGTCAAATTTCAGCTACAGTTGAATTGGATTTGTAGGTTATTGCCTTTGTGAAAACTTATGTTTCGTTTCTGACATTTCTGTGGATTTCCATTATGAGCTTGAGCCATTAACGTTGTGTATCCATAGAAGCAGCACCTGTGATACAATTTAAAGCAGATGTTTTTACTTTTTATATAGAACAATGATGCCATGCCAGTTTTCTGATCTTTAAATCTAAACACCATTTTTTTCTAAAGTTCTTTATCTCATCTGAATGACACTGACACCTTGTTTATGTTTGTTTGCATTTTTGAAGTTTCACGCAAATTGCATCGATCCTTGGCTGCGCCAACAAGGGACATGCCCTGTATGTAAATTTCGAGCTGGATCTGTTTGGAGTGACAATGGACATAATGATATTATCGCGGACATGGTTTGAATACCTGGTCTAATTTTATTTATGGACGTGTGTGTGATTATAAACTTCTTACAACTGTAACTTACTCTCGTCATGCATCAAGATTAGTAGCTAATGACTAGTGGCTAGTATTCGTGTAATTACCCTGACTGACATGTAGGGATGGATCAGAACAACGGTAGAGTACTGTGTAACAACTATACAAATCATACAATGTTTACCATTCAACTTATCCCAACCAACAGCATGTACAAAATTTTGATATTGCTGTTATTGAGTTCTCTTTGTCAACTCAAAATGCTTGTATATCTGACAGGATTGGTTAGTTAGCGCGTGCTTATTAGTCTTGTTAGTTGAGTTCAATGGATCATTGGTTTAACTTCGCGCAATAGGATAATCAACACATTTTTACGGCGTAACACCAGTGGGGCCTGTTAATGATCCCACTCAATTCATGAATTCAATAGCAATTCCTTTACTAAGTGGGCCATTTTTTTCCTTCTAATTTGCTAAATTAGTAATTTAAACCCGGCTGTAGGGATACCGTTTCTTTTTTAAAAAAAATTAAAGAAAGTTCAACATGAACTCATTACCTCAGCTAAATTAGCTTAATTTTATTATTTTTGAGCAGAATACCAAAGTTTTGTTTAGTAACATTCAAACTCAAAAACCAATACCAATAACATTATTGTAATAAAAAAATAAAATCAGAAACTAGTATTTATAAGATTTAATATTAAAAAATATCCATGTACAGTGTAAATGTTATATGTAATATGATGTGATATGAGAAAGAAAATGAAAGGTTTCCATGAAACGTTTACACTTCAGCAAATGTACATATATTATTACACTCTTTTATATATATTTTACTACTATTGACTTAATTATTTTAAGTTAAGTGCAGATAGGTCAAGTAATTGTTTCATACCAACATCTTCGCACAGTTATGGATCGCCCACTAGAAAGAGGGGAATGATGTTCTGGCATTTTACCAAGATTTTTAGTACGTGTACGGAAAATTCTTTTTTAAAGTAGTAATTTCTCCCTCTAAAAGTTCTCTTAAAAAACAAATCCAAAAAAAAAAATTATATAAAAAAAAACGTGTCTTTATTACGTATCCAACGCCTATTAAGGTAGAATTTTGAGTATCTACGATGAAATTATTACAGAATTGCTGGTATACATCTATGTTTAAAAATTGACCTCACTGCGCACTTTAACTACATTCTGTACCTTCATTGAAAAGGTAGAGCACGGCTCTATTATGGTGTCCATATAATTAGACAAAAGCTACCTGCTGATTACGAGCATCTTACCAAACTAGCATTTCATATTATATAATGTTTGGGATGTGCAACGGGGAAGTGAGATACTGAATAGTGTATAATACATAACTACTACTATTTGATTGTCAATTGTCCTCATATACCAAACTCATGGCAGATGTTTGATAACTTCCTCCTACTTTGCTTTACCTTTACCCTTTCCTTGACCTTTTTTGGCTTCTAACTTGGCTTGCACACGTGTGGCTGCCGCTGCTTTTGCTTCTTCTCTCTTCTTCTTCTCCTCCTCTTTCACAGCAGCAGCTAGCTCTCTCTGCTTCTTCAGCTCACTATTTTCACAAGAAGACGTCGTATTATTATTTCTTTCCAAAACAAAATGAGACAAATCCAAAGCAAACCAAAAATCATAAATAAATTTGGTAAAGTATTAAATGTGTTACTTACTCAAGCCTAGCCCTCTCCTCTGAAACACTTCCCAGACTGGAGCCCTTCCTTGGCCGACAAGCAACTAGCTCAACTTCAAAAACAAGTGTTGCACTGCAAGGGAATTGAAAAATTATAAGTTGAAAATAATTAGAACACTAGTAGAATTTGAATCCCAGGTTGACTTTTGTTAATACATTTTAACAAGTAAAAGTGTCCTGATAAATGGCCCCTTCTCAGCCCTTTCATTTTTAAACTCTTTCGTTAAACAATAATTATGTTTCCAAACAAATATTTGTTGCATGAGAATTGTACTCTGGAGGAATATCAGGAGGAGATCCTGCACTGCCATATGCATAGTCTGGCTTGCAAGTTATTTTTGCAACTTCTCCAACCTGGTAAAATTAGCAGATAAACAAGATGAAATTGAAAACCCTTATTTAAATACAGTTTCATCAAAAGTTAGCTCTGTTAGACCTTCATGGTTTTCACTGCAACTTCCCAAGCCTTGATAACACTGCCCTTTCCAACCTCGAAAGAGAAGATGGTGTTATCTTCATGAGTAGTGTCAAAAACTTCACCAGTATCAGCAAGTGTGCCTTCATAATGAACTGATCAACATAGCAATATTGAAACAAGAATCAGTAAAATCAAGCATTTTATGCACATAACCCTTGAACTCATCTAATTTAGAGAATCAAAACTAGAGTCTGCTTGGATAAACTTCTCAACAAGTACTTATAAGACAAAAAAAAAAAAAAAGAAACATGGAGAAAAAAGAGTCATGCATGCATTCCCATATATTTTAGAACTGAAAGCACAGGTAAAGAGTAAAGAGTAAAGACAATATGATAAGCTTTTGATAAGAATATTTATGATTGGTTAACAGATAAGAGACAAGAGGTATCCATTTTTATTCTGATAATAAGAAGGTAAGATAATTAATAACTGGAATGATTTCTACAGCACCTTAAAGGAAGACAACAGTCACTTTACTAGATGAAAAATACAACAGAAGAATGTAGCCAAACTCCAAGGGTGCTGAATATATTGCATCTTGTGCTTAAAGATTACCAAGTAATACAGTTCATCACTAGACTAGTTTCAAAATATTCACCATACTGGCACAAGCATACCATCAACAAGAGGAAAATTTTCTGTTGGACCAACAGCATCGGCTTTGCTTTTTCTCACTATGGTCTTAATGACTCCTCCATCACCAGTCAAATCAATTGCATCACCCATAGTTTGCACTCTGTTAATAAGATAAAAAAGTAAACAAACACAAACATGGACAAATGGAGTATCGTCTTGCCCCTTACAAGGTTGTATTATATCAAGCCATCAAACTCCTGGGAGTAAATAGAATTTTAATCCAAACAAGCTGAACAGCAGACACAAGCATACACAAAAAAATGGCCACAGTCACTTAAGTTTTTTTTTATCATGTAACAGGCATTGTTATAACTAAGAAGTAACCTTGTTGTGTACCAACAGTCACCTCAGTGTGTTTTGGTATCTATCACTTAATTTCTTATAACGTAGCAGTCATTGCAATTACAAAATCTTCTCTGTATGTTTAAATGTTATTGTCAGCAAAGCCAATCAATTTCATAACCAGTTATCTGAATGTCATTGCCATAGTGGTATAGATGCTAAACTTACCAACTTTATAATGAATTAATGCAACTATTGGGGAAAGTAAGGGGTTTAGGGAAATTGGGGGGAAATACTGGAAAAGGACCTAAAACTTCCTATCACCAATTGGTAAGATAAAGAGTCCAAAAGTATCATCTATCTCACTAAGTATGCAAGATAATAATAATAATAATACTAACAAGAAGCGGAAATTGAAACCAGAAAGCAAAACAATCACTAAGCATCACAGTCACAAATACAATACAATCAACAACACTACTTACCACACTGCGTGTAATATCAGTACATACATTTGACAAACCAATATCAGATCATGCAATTCAGATTCCATCACATCGTTTGATTACAACAATCCAATAATTCTCCACAAAATAATAAACTGAAGTTCTCGAGTTTTCCAGAACCTTAAAATCTGCAAACTTTTAGTTACTTTTCACAAGACTCACCATTCATACACTTAAAAAGATTGAATTTTTCAAATATCAGTAGCATATGAAAAAAAAAAATTACACATAAATGAAACAGAGGCAACGACAGAATGGAATTGATAATCGAGACTAACCCTGTTTTTTTCAATTCTTCTTAAGGTGAAGGGTGGAACGAAACGAGTGAGTGGTGTAACTGTAATTGATGAAAGCGCCGAATTTGGGTTGGCCATGCGATTGAAGAAACTCTTCTCCGTCAGAGGTTTTGAGAATAAAGGCCACAGCGAAGGACAAGAATCCAACGCGCACATATAGCGCGTGTAGTAAAGTGTTTGTCAAATTGCACTGCGCGTGTTTTTTATGTGATGATTAGGAGCGTGAGGAAGTAAATATTGCGTACAGTTGTAAAAAATGAGCATATTCTCATCACACCAAGCATCCAACACTGTCCGTTTGATTTAGGTTTTACAAATTTCAACTATGGAAAAAAAAGTTTAATAACAAATTTTAAGTTAAATGTTTTTTTTTTATCTGTGTAAAATTAATGAATTTTGATTTTTTTTTATTTTTTTAAAAAATTGTCCTTAATAAAAAAAAATATCTCTAAATTTATTTTAACGGCACTTTAAAAGGTTATGTAAAATGATTTACATAACGTTTCAAAAACAACTTGATTATTTGTCAAACCAATAACAATGTTAAGTAGAAAAAATGACATATTTATATCTTTCATAATTACATGGTTTAATGTAACTTACATAAACATGTAGGTTATGTTTTGCATTATGTTTAACAAATTAATTTATGAAATGTTTGTTTTTTTCCCTAAAAGTATTTATAGAAAAAAAATATCCAAATAGATTCTTAACTAAAATTTTCTAACTTACTAATCACTAATGATTTTGACAATGTAATATTGTCCTTTTTTTTTTACAGCAGTGTAATATATATATATATATATAGCTCAAACATGAGAGCATGAAACTAAGCATTTGGGCTTCTGTGACATGTCATTACGTAAAGTTTGTGCTTGTTGATGACTAAAGGTATATATTCAAGCTCAACTTGTTTCTCCACAAACTAGCTAGTAGCATAACTATGTTGTTACTAGCTTTAATTGTGAAGAAGGAATAATTGCTAGCAAACTATTTGAAACCATTGACAATGAGTGTAGAAGAAAATTTGGGAAACCACTGTCTTAATGGTTGTCTCAATCCATTGATGTATTTGTGAAATTTGTAGATTCATTTCTCTCCGTGAATTGAATATACCCCAGAGCTAACTGCACATAAACTCCCTCAAGTTCACGAGTTAGAAAAGTTAGTTGTTCATATATAATTGTAATATTCTCATTTTTTTATTGCAACAATATTGGAAATGAGTAGCAAAATATTTTTTAGTCAATCTAAGTTTCTGTTTTTTAATTTTAATCTTTTTAAGATTTTATTTTTTTCATTTTAATTTCTATAAGTTTGTGCTGACAGTCACTAAAATAAAAATAAAATAAAATAACTTAAAGGGTTAAAATTGAAAAAAAAATGTAAACTTACAATAACTAAAAAATGAACCAAAAAAAAAATTATAGGAATCAAAATTTATAAAATGTGAACTGACATGGATCAAGAACATATTTAAGCATTTGATTGAAAATGGTGGTGAATTATTGTAAACTCTTGGTACCTATTTTTGATTTCTACATATAACAAAAATATATATGCTGATATGCATATTTAAAAAGTGTTTTACATTTCAGTATCCTACATGCATATAACATATTGTGAGACACTATAGGAGGAACTTGGAAATCTTGTGCATATTTCTGTGTCCTGCATATAACATATTATGAGACAGTATGGGAAGAACTTGGAAAATCTTGTGCATATTTTTAGGAATTGGCTTGTTGGTCAGTGGTCACATGGATTGCACTAATATTGTTCTCAACGTACATTTTATTTCCTTTCATTATCAAACTTATCAATATGGTCTGTCTAAACATTCTGTGCATTCATTCTATTTACCTTTATCACTTATGTTTCTCCATTTGGCAAAAGAACGTGAGTCATGATTTTTGTAAGCGCATGTAACTATTGCTGCCAAAGTTAAACAGTGTGTTCATAAGTCATAACCTTCAATATTATATTGCCTCTGTCACTTGTGGCCATCATAGAAAGTAGAAAGTAGAAACTATATCTTATTACTTAACAAGCTTGTGATTTTCTCTATAAAACTCTTACTTGGTTTATAATTCAACACACCTCTGGTTCATTCAGACTAATGAAAATTCAGACAACCTGTGTGAAGCAAACGTCTAAATGTTTAACCATTTTTTGGGGGGTTTAATTTTGAATATAATAAAAGTTCGTGTATATCAGTATATGTTACCTTTTGGATCAATTGGATGTTAATGGATATTGCTAACATGACACTGACAACTAAAGCGACTATATTCTGT
This sequence comes from Amphicarpaea edgeworthii, assembly GCA_014843725.1. Taxonomy (NCBI): domain Eukaryota; kingdom Viridiplantae; phylum Streptophyta; class Magnoliopsida; order Fabales; family Fabaceae; genus Amphicarpaea; species Amphicarpaea edgeworthii. The sequence continues at coordinate 24,053,746 of CM026325.1, forward strand.
CATAAAAAAAAGTGCAAAACACGATATTGCATTTATTTTCCATGCGAAATGTTTCTTGTATCAGTGATCAATTACAACAAAAAGTACATAATTTGACAAAATTACAAGATACTATAATAGAGGGTTGAAAGAATTTGACAAAACAAAAGAAAAACAAAGAAAATGTCGATGCAAAAAGTCACACAACGTTGTTGGTTGTTGAGTGACTTGGATGATGTGACGGTGAAGTTTCATAAAACACGTGAAGATATATTGAATTTAATTGTGAAACCAAGTTCTTACTGACGTGGACGAGAGAATGTTGCGGTGAATATTGGAGGTCGGCGACAGTCATAAATCTTAGCACTGTCTATTTTGATTTACTTAAAGAAAAGCACCAAAAAAGTTATCATTAAAAAAAATTGTGAGAATAAGTGATTTTTTTAAAAAAAAAGAAAGCCTTTTAACATTTTTTTAGGTGTAATTAATTATGGATAATGTTATATATCTAATCATGAAAATATTTAGGTTTTTTTTTTAGTACGCTATAATATTGGTTTTCTATTTATTGTTTTATAAGTAGTAATTAACATTGTAAAAATTAAAAAACAAAAGGACAGAGAGTGGGTGAGCAACAGCAAGCAGCTTCCTATGTCAGTGTGCGTGCGCGGTGTCTGAGTGTCTCTGACAGTGACAACGTTTTCGTATTTAACGGCACGGTCAATATGTTAATGTTTCCGTCACGGTAAAATGTTACGCTCCAATTACAAAGCACCACGTGTTTAAAAACCCTTTATTTAACAGTGTGGTGACGTGACCGTTGACCATGTCACTGGGCCCAGCCCAACAACTTCTCCCGGCTCGCAACTGGGTGGGCCCAGTCCTTTCCTTTACCCACGGGTTTCCCTTGCTTTGCTTTTGGTCCCACTTTTTCTTGGATTTTATCGAATGCTATCATGTATATGAACCCACCACAACTATGTGTGATTATTTCGTAATATTGTCCTCAACCAGGCCCACCAGCCCTTTCCTTTGGGCTTTTTTGCTTAACTTTTCTGTCTTGGGTTGCAACCCGTTACTTTTAAAATCTAATATTTGTACACACATTCTTAAAATGATTACATTCAATGATTTATTGTGTTTATTATTTATTGGATTGGAGTTTTCTATAGAAAATTATCTTCTTCTTTTTTTTCTTAGTATCCTTCTTCCAATATTATTTTTTTCTTAAAACACATGATTGTGCTTTAATTATACAGAAAGGATTATATTCAAAAGAGTATCTTACTTTCAATATAAAAAATTATGATTTTTTTCTTCATAGTATCCTTCTTTTTTAAGATAATTTTATTTGAAACATGTTAAATATTAAAAGGTTGTCTCTTTTAATCCAAATTCAAACCTTGATTTATTGGTAAAAAAAATACTTTATTGTTATAAAATATATTTAAACAATTTTGATAATAACGTTGAGTGAAATAAGTACTTGTTCATAAGAGAGAACTTGTTTACTTTAAGAAGTGCTAGCTTTTGAAAAATATATAAATATGAGAAGGCTGCTAAAACTATTCAACACATTTCTGAAAAAAAAACCTTGTAAAGTGGGTTCATAAACAAATTAGAAAAAACAATTATTGATTGAAAATTACAACAATTCAATAGAAGAGAAAAAAAAAAGTTTGTATGTGTGGTGAGGGATAGAGAGAGAAAATGTATGACTTATTAATAAATATGAGAAAGTAACAATCAATTTTCGAGGTTATGAAATGCCATAAGTTAGATGGGTATATGATGTTGGATATATAACAACAAAATAGACAAAGATGATTCAAAGCAGGACAAAAAATAATGATAGTTGATAGATTGCTATTGTGTTTTTTTTTTTCCCCTTAATATAAGGATTAGAGTATTAGACAAAGTTAATATAGTATAAAGTACTTGGATCATATCATGGGATTGAATAAAATCTCAGTTCTCTAGCAAGTTGATCAAAAGGCTATAATTAGATTAGAAAGAGGATCCAATAACAAGGGAACAACAATTCCATGTGTCACCAGCTTCATGTTCTTATTCATTGGACGCCCATCCATCATGTACTTACGAAACTAATGAAGTTACAAGACAATAACATAATACGTGCTTTATTTGCACTTTGCAGCCGATAAAAACAACTCCTAAGAAAAAGACATGATTGGAAATGACAACATATATATTATTTTACTTCAAAAACTATAACACAATATACTCATTTTATACTTCATTTTCAAAAAATTATACTATCATTAACCTTTAACCTTTTCCTTCTTCTTGTATATTTATATTTTCTTGTAAAAAATTAGTGTACGAGGAGTAGCGCCAAAAGATAAATAGCAAAGTCAGTGATAGTTAGTGATCCAAATCAAAATTAAGCATAGATGGAGATTTTAGAAATCATTTATGATTTATCTATAGGAGTGGATTAGGATATGGGATGATTATGTTTTAACCTTTTATTGTTAACGTATTGGATTTTGGGCCCTTCAAGCATGAAACCATTCTCCTCTATCTTCTTTTCCTACTTCCTTGTATTGGATTTTCGTCTTGCACGCCAAACCAAATCCCAATCATTAACCTCCTAACTTAATCTAAGATTCTGATAGTGATGTTTCTTTGATTGCACACAAATTGCATCAAAAGAAGGTTTCTGAGGAAAAGCAAAATCTTTTCTTTGACTTGAAAATCAACAAGCTTGACCATTACCATTAGTGAGGGTCCTAAATTAAAAATAAAATAAAATAAAAAAATATGAAAGCAAATGCAATTACACTTATCCCCATTAACATAACCATGATAAGATATAAAATCCTATAAAATTGACACGACTTGAAGAAAAAAATGATTTATTATATCAAACTTATTACTTCAAAAATAAATAATCATGTTTCTAAAGATAATATATATTTAAATGATGATAATTCAATATTTCACTTACGTAATAATAATTTGTGATTTTTATTTTGTTCACACATGTAAAGAAAATGTTCAAGCACATAAACTTCCAATTATTATTTTAATCAGTTACGGAAAATACTTCATGATAATTTTGAATACTTTGATTTGCAATATACAATTAATTTGAAATATGTGAAAAGAAGAATTGGTGTGTTTATGTAACCCACTAACCACAGTATTTTCTCAGCAACAAGACTTGGGTCTGTAAAGAATAACATTTTTTTTTTTCTTTTCATAAGCATGTCTCCTAAAGTTAAATTATTAAGGTTAAAAAGCTTTAGTTCTTTTTATGAAAGTAAATTAGATTTATGAAAAATGAAAGAGAAAAAAGAGAGAGAGGAAAGGATGAAAAAACAAAACAAAACAAACTTTTCATTAGAAGCTGAAGTACAAGTAAAGATAAAATTGCAGTTTTCATCTCATTGTGCAAAAAAAAACAAAAATGACTAGTAAAACTCTGAAAGCATATTTTGAGAAAAGGGGAAAGGGTTATTAGTTTCAGTTTCCCCTATTAAAATTATATAATTACACTAATCTTCCACATTCTTCATTTCTATTTATAAAATTAAAACAAATAAAAAAAAGTTTATTTTTATTTATTAAGACCACTTACACACATGATTACTTAAATAAATTATTTATCTTGATTTTGTATCTGTAATATTTTTGTCGTGACATTATAAAAAAAAAGTAATTTAAGTTAATTTTTTAAATAACCATAAACAGTTATTTATAAATATAATTGTTTATGCATTTAATTTTAGGTGGACGTTTGAGTGACTGAAAGTCCATGTGTTTCTCTCTCGCCTTTGATGCCATTGTCAGCATACGTGCCAGCCTGCCATTCCCAAAGTCATAATAAAATAATAATAATATTGAGTATTTTAATGAAATTGTTTGTTTAGTTTCTTTAAACTTTGTTCATACACAGTTTTTTTTTTTTTTTTACTATTAGTGGCCAAGTAAATTGTTATTTTTTCCTTCAAAATATTACTTATTATGGCTATATTCCACTTTCTTAAATCAAGGAAATGAAAAGGAATATTATTATTCATTTAACATTTTTTTCTTTTGTTTTTTGAAACAGGGTCAGGTTCCTGTAGCAGTTCTGCAACTTCACTCCCACTGTGTAAGCAGCAGCAAACCCAGCTGTAAATAAATTCTCTCATGGACGATAATGCCCCTGAATTGAATCACAATTACTCTTCCCAATTCATGCTTAACTTCAGAATTAAACAATTCTGCAATCTGCAACTAGTTATAGAAAAAATTCCAGCAATGCCCCTTCAGAAGTTTTTGGGAGGGTCAAACAAACTCTCCTCCGTGTGTTCCATTTGCGTTATCAACAAGTTCAAAAGTATTATGTCCCTGGACAATTTCGTCATTCAACTAAAGAATAAAAAATATTGCATTGGGAGTTACTCCAAAATAAATTATTGTGCCACCTCTAACACTTTGTATTTAAAAAACAATGGTTGATAATTTCTATATAAAATGATATATTAATGTTTGTTTCTCCAATAATTTGTTATTCTAATCTCTTAAATTGTCAGACATCCTTTTGTAAAATATTAACTTTAGTCTTCACTTTGAAAAACTATTTATGAACTTTTTTTTTTTTTACTTTTGCAATCTCTTTATATAAAAAGAATTAAAGTAATTTACATTTTATAAATAGTTTGTTGTTTTCGATTTGAAGGGTTTAAAGAGTGGTATACTCTTGTTTCTCTTTAGGCAAGGTTTCACTCAACTTAAATGACAAGAAAGTTTGTTTTTCACACCCTAGGTATTGATTTTTTGGTTCCAAAAAATAAGTTGCTTTAAATTTAAAATGAGAAATATCTACTTTGAATTTGATCGATTCAGAAAATCTATTAGTACCACCAGTGATTTAAATCTAAAAGATCTGGACTTGAAAATTGCTTTTGGTTTGTCTGGTAAATACCATAATAATACTAAATATTTAACACCAAAGTTAGTGCATACCTTTGACCGAGGGAACGGCATCTTTGTTGCTTGCCCCTTTGGTCGTTTCAATGATGTTCATCTCTCTCACTCTCGACCACACTACTAATTATTATAAATATAATTAAAAGCAAATAGTATTAAGAAGTGTTTTTAAGTAAAAATAATAACAAAAAATTAATATTAATATGGTTCTATCAGAAAATTTTAAAAATATATATTTTAATCGAGAAGGCACAGATATTAGTTTTGAACTTAGACCGATGAGGCAGGCTGTTTTGGCTATAATACTAATAAGAAAATGCATAAAATGATTAAAGAAAAAATGGAGTATGGTGTTGCGTCAGCCTAAGCCGCACATTAGATCTACACAGAGCCTAGCTTACACCTCACCTCATCACCCTGCAATGGAATCTCTCAGATTTTAGATCTCAAACATCCATCACTTCCTTCTTCAATCCCGAAGACCAACAACTCCCAGAAAAACACAGAAAATTTAGCACATAACATAACCAAAAGATGGTAAAATTAAATTTCATCCGTGACAAGAAAAAGAAAAAGAAAAGCAAGTTAAATGTTTTATGCTAAGTATATATATATATATTTCTGAATTCTAATGTAGCATATATATATATATATATATATATATCTGCTCTATTCTCATTTGTCAGCTGGTAGACAAGAAATTAAAGTTGAAAACAGCACCACTGCATGAAGATGAACCCCCTAACAAAAAAAACCATGTTTAAATGATTCTGGCCCACAAGAGAAGAGAGAAATTTCTATGTACAGTTGACTCCAAGAAAAAGCTCATGTCCAACAAGAAGGATCTCATACAAAGAGAGAGAGGAAGAAAGGAGGAAGAAGAAGAAGAAAAGAAGAGAACTTTTATAATAAGTTGGTAGATCGATGGATCCTTTTGATGAATGATTCATTCATTGTAGTCATGCCAGCAAATGAGCATAATGACACAGCGCCTCATGATGTAGAAACGAGCCCTTTGCTCTTTGACCAACCTAGCACACTTCCTAGCAAAAGCACACTTCCTCTGATGAGTGGAAGAAGAAGAATTCTTCTTCTTGTTGTTGTTCATGAGAGGGGAAGAAGAATTAGTTGTTGTTGTTGTGGAACTACGGCTCCTTGATGACCCTTCTTTCTTTGACAAACTCAAGTACAAAGGTGGGGCAGTAGTACTACTTTCATCAGTGTTGTTGTTTCCTCCTGCAGTTCCACTAGTACATGTGGATGCACAAGTAGAAGAAGAAGCCATGTTAGAGAGAAAAATATTTAAGAGTTCACTAGCTAGCCACTTAGTTTCTGAGGTGATTGGGAAGTGGGTGAAGAGAGAAGAGATGAAGTGAGAGAGGGTCAGTATTTATAAGGGTGCCTTAGATTGGGAAAACAACTTAAAGATGGTGTATGTGTGGCACTGGGTATGACCTGGGCCTACCTTTCCCTACACTGCCCTGCCCCACCACTAATCAACAAACAACTTACTGTCATTTCTTTTTTATTATTTCAATTACTGCTGTCATTTAATTGCAATTATAAATTAGTAGTACTATACTTATTAAAAGATTTTTTTTCAACCAAAATGATTGTTGTATATTCACTCAATACTTTTTATTAATAGAAAAAATTCATGTAATATTCAATCAAGAATTTTAAGTTGAGATTTGATTAAGATTAAAAAGTCTGATATTCAAATTACTCAAACTTAAATAAATTTTTCTAAAAATGGATTTGAATGGATTACATAAGATTTTTCAATATAAAATATAAATATTACATTCATCAAACAATTCTTTTCCAAATCTTTGTGATTTGGCTAAACTTTTTTTTTTTTTTTTTTTAGAGTTTATCAATTTCTTTTCTTATTTATATCTCATGTAATGCATTTTTTTTCATTGAAAACGATTATAATTTTTATTTGAAAGAAATATTGATATAATAATTTTTCAATTGAATAAATAAATAAATTTTCTAATATTATTAATTAAAAAATCATAGGCACCAATTTTTAACTTAATTTTGAGGTGTGCGCGATATCATTTATAATATTTTGAGGTCATGGTAATAACCTAAAAATCAGAATGAATTGTTCAATCTTAGTTTTATATCTTTGAAGAATGTGATTGAAATGATATTTATTATTATTATCAAATCATAATTCACAATTTCTAATTCAACTCCTCCGTTTTCATTCAAGACACAGATAAAAATTGTGTTAGCATGTGCTATACTTCATAACTTCCTAATTTTGATGAATTTTCAATTGAATCAAAAGACAAATATTCATATTCAGAAGTAATTAACGAAAATCATAATGTTGAACACCAGTATAAGTTTAGATATGTGAAGAACCTTTGAGTTTTTATAATTTATAATTATGGATAGAGTTTATAATCATGAATTTTTTTTGTTTTTAAATTTTTTTATTTTTTTATTTGATTAAACACTTGGATGACTTGTTACTGGTTTGTATTTTAATTTTATAAAGTCAAATTATTTTAGGTTTGTATTTAATAATTTTAAATATTTTTCTAAAAATCAATAGAATCCTTTAAAATTTTATAAATCTGAAAAATCCTTTGAAATCTTGTGAATTCAGATATTATAAATTTATTGAAATTCAAACTATAAAATTATAATCATAAAATTTTTTTAAATAAAATCTTAAACATATTTATATTCTTACTAATTCTTTTAAAATCCACCAGCAAAATAGTTTTTAAAATTCTTAATCTAATACACCCGTAAGTTTCCAAAGCAAACTATCACTAAGTAGTTCTCCCATGAGTTAAAAAAAATTAAAAGAGTAAATATATATGTAACAATATTTTTTTTTTAAGTATTAATTTGTTAACATTTCATATTCATAACAGTTCTGCAGTTGCTAAAATATGCTTTTGTAGATAACCTATTATATTTATCTTATTTCTTAAAATTGGAAATTATGAAAAACCTTTAAAAAGGGTGAGGATTGAATGCAGGAAATTCTGCAATGGTCCTTAGCACATTGTTTGGTCCGGGAGGAAATGGGGATGATATGAGGAATAAAGCCTATTTATAGTTTATAGTTCTATGGGCACATCGGAAACTAGTAGTGATTGGCACTATCGGGTAAGGATGGAAGTAATTAAATTTTAATTTGTGAGAAAAATAAAGTTGACAAGTGCTAAAATTGATTTTTCTTTTCTTTTCTTTTCAAATAAGTCTTTTAAGAGTCCGTAAGAGTATGTCAGTTCAATTAACAGAGTATCACATTCAAACTATGTATATAGCAAATATTGCTCTTCATCCATTGGGATCCACTACTCTATCAGCATTCATCAATATTAAAAGATAATCATAAGTTATCAGAATATGTTTTTGGATCAATTTTACATCTTGCTTAAGCAGCACCAAATTAAAGATTTTGTAAATGATACTCCTACCGTTGTTGGCTTGTACTTAAGATTCTCACTATAGTTAATCGCATTATCATTTGGGCATAAAAGAAGATAAAAAATAAAAAAAACTTTTCATTTGGCCAATTAATGCCGAAGAGATTCTAATTAAGAGAGAACTCTGTAACATTGTCACCATTCCGCATTCGCTAGCTAACTTACTGTGCATGATGTGGAACTCACTTTTACTTCTACTGTGAACAAATAAAGTTAAGCCAGCCTCTTTGTTTTTTTCTGTAAAAGATGATTGTCATTTTCTCACTGAAATTTTAATTTCTCTTTCAAGAAATTAGGATTTTTATCCCCCTTTTGGATGTTACTTTTTTCAAATCAATATGTTATCTAACATAATTGACATTTTTTTTTGTTAGTTGTAGAAACACATAATGAAAGAGAAGCCAACGCGTGTAGAAAAAAAAGCAAATCAAAATTCAAAAGGGAAAGTATCTCAGTAGCAAGACAAAAGTGGAATTCATTTTTGAAATCCATTCCAAACAGATATATAGTTTGCATAGTGATTTTCTTATCCTAGAACATGGTTCAAGTTTTTAATTTTAGACAGTTACAAATATGTTAAGTATATTTACGTCTGAATATTAGCATTTGTAAAACGAGGAAAGATTATATTTTACTGTATGTCTGTATTTTATTTTAAAAACTTGGAACCTTAAATTGACTTAACATATGTTAACGCTAGAATCAATCCTTTTTAATATGACTTAACATCCAATTTAGCGTCAACCACAAAAAGCGACACTAGCTAGAAGTTAGCTTTGAGCGTTTTAGTATATATCAGTCACATTTATTTTTAAATGTGCAAAGTTTTTTTTTTCAAGATAAAGATTGAAGCACTAGCTTTAATGTTCATTGATTCATAAGAAAAAAGTTTACATAAGAAATAAAAAGAGAGACCAGATGATGCGGATAGTCCTCAATCCTTCAGTACATATCATAACTGGTCATTTTCAAAAAGATAACTAAACCTGATGCGAATTGACTGTGCAATATTTAACACGTGACTAGTCCATTTCAATTTAGTCGACGTTTCTAACTAAAATTCTTTTTGTAAAATTGAACACATTATTTTTTTTTTTTCATAACATTAGCATTGTATATTTCTACTTTGTAGTTTACTCGTTATTTTATCTCCAATTATCAATATGTAATTTATAATCACGCGGGAAACTAGTATATATACAGGATCAAATTGTGTCTGTATGAATCCTTTATGTGTTGCTATCACGACTCTGATACCTGTTTCGGTTCTATGAACATATTCCCATTAGAGAAGTAAGGATTACGAAAGAAAATGATGCAAATTGAGAGAACATATAAAAAGCGTTTTAGAGGCCCCTCATAATTGAAGGATCATGAACAGGGAAGCAGCTATACTTAAATTCCAAGGGGGGCCAATACTCATCAAATTAAAAGAATAAAAAATTGAAAGTCTGAAATTATAATATAAGAATAAATAATAGGATTAATGGAAAGTATATGTAGATGATGGGTAAAGAAATGTTAGGTTATGTCCCTTGGTTGGGTGGGAATGGATAGGAGAGTTGGTTTCTTCTTTTATTTTGTTTTTTTGTACTTTATTCTTTAAAAGTCATAAAATGACATCTAGATAAGATATATCAATTTTAGTCTTTTATTTTATTTTATTTTATTTTGAAAAGAGAGACCATTGTATTAATTTGAAATCCAAGGAACAAAACACTCACTCATATCATGGTAGACATCGAAGTGTACTTGGGAAGGAAACTCACAAAGTCACAAACGATCCTGAAATTTAAAAATTAGTTTAGATAAGTGATCAGTAATAGTGTTTCCAGACTTATTCACATGTACCAGATTACAAGCTTACAATAGTGTTTCCAGACCTATTTACATGTACCAGATTACAAGCTTTACTATTAATTACTAATTTTTTGCTATCAACTACTATGTCAGCTAAGTAGTTGCAGTGCCTTTCGTTTTCATTTCTCCACATTTTCATGAGACTCAAACAGTCAGATTTAAAGCATAATCTTTTGAAAGGTAACTCTGAAGCCACCCTATAGCTCCATCTCAGCATGATCCCCTCCGCAATCTAGGGTGTGAAGCATTGTTCCTCCCATCGAGTTGCTATTACCAAGACCTTTCTGTCATGGTCCCGAAACATTGTCCCTAGCTCCGTTCCTTTTCCTCCTTTTATAGCTACATCAAAATTTACCTTCACCAATCCTTCTTCTAGAGGGCTCTATTTAACATTCTTGACACCTCTGATGGTGTACAAGAACTTAAAAACTTTCACAACCCCTTCTTCAAATCCTTTTTTCATGAGACCCCCAATCCATTCCACCATTGAGCAATCATCCTCAGCCTTAACTCTAATTGCCATCGGGGACGCATACCACCACCTTTTAACCTCCTCACCAGAGATCAAGGCATGTGTTATCGATTCTATCTTCACACCACATGTGGGGCACATTGGATCAACATTCATTCCTTTTCTTCACAAATTTTGTCTCACAAGTATGGTATTCTAACTTATCCTCCATATGAATTACTTTCACTTTGGTAAAGTTTTCACCTTCCAAATCTTCTTTCACTAATTGCTTGGAATTCCGCTCGGAGCCATGGACTGAGCCATTATTTTGCTCCTAGCTACTCTGTAGTATAATTTTATAGAGTATTTTTCATCTAATGTCAATCTCTACATAATCTTATCCTCCCCCCTTTCGTATCTCAACGAGATCACAAGGATCTTGTTACATTCATCCTTAGGGAACAGACTCATCATTTTTCCTTTATCCCACCTTTTAAACTCCTTATCTATCAACTTAACCACTTTCATTTCCTCTTCCTCTGCTCTAGGGCAAGATCTTAGCTTTCCATCAAAAGTTTCTAGGATCCACCCATCCCTCCATATTCTAACTTTTTTTCCATCCCCTATCCTCCAAATCAAGCCTTCCTCCATGATCCCCTTGGCCGCCATGATGCTTGACCATGAAAAGTTTGGGCTATGACATTTCTTTGCTTTTAAAGGGTGACATTTAGGGAAATATTTGGTTCTAATCACTCTTGCCATAAGAGAATCTTCAAAGTGCATGAATCTCCACCATTGTCTAGGTAATAGGACATTGTTAAAAGCCTGGGCCATTCTAAACCCAAGCCTTCATTCTCCTTATCCCAAGTCAACTTCTCTCACTTTAACCAATGCATCTTCCTTCCCTTCATTGACCCCCCAAAAAAACCTTGTTATCATTTGCTTAATTTGGTGGTAGATGGATATAGGCAGCTTAAAACATCCCATAACATAGGTTGGGATTGACTGGACCACAGCTCTGATTAGGACCTCACGTCTCACCCTTGATAAAGACTTCACCTTCCACCCCTTCATCTTCTTCCCCACCCTTTCTTTTACAAAGTTGAAGATCTTGGTCTTTGACCTCCCCACAATTGTAAGGATCCCCTTGTCTAATTCTTTTCTCTAATTTAAACTCCTTGCTCGACACTTTATTAACCAACACAAAGAACGAAACAAACCTATTGCACCTCATAGTAACCCTATGAACCTCTTAGGAAATTCCATTTGGTTAAGAACTTCCTCTAGAAAATTTCACTCCACTCTATCATAGGCCTTTGACATATGTAGCTTCAGGGTCATCATCCCTTTCTTCCCTTTTGTTTTCTGTTTGAGCAAATGGAAACACTTAAAAGCAATTAGAGCATTGTCAATGATTAGCCTTTCAGGGTTAAAAACACTTAGATTTCATCTATTACATCTGGTAACACAACCTTTAATCTATTCACCAAGGTTTTTATTATAATTTTGAATACCACATTGCAAAGGCTTATTGGTCTAAACTCACTAGTAAGAAGAAATTTTTTCATTTTTGGAATCAAAACAATGAAAGTCTTATTGATTTAGTAGGGTCCTTATCCCCGTTTAGCACATTCAAAACCATCCTTGTAACATCCTCCCCAATTAGGTGTCAATACTTCTGATAGAAAAGACCCGATGTGCCATCGATCCTTAGGGCTTTCAAAGGGTGCATGTGAAAAAGGGTATCCTTAACTTTTTCCTTAGAAAACTCCCTATTTAAAAGCTCTGCATCTGTTCACTTACTCTTCCCTTCACTAGCCCGACAATGTTTTTTGGTTTAGTAAAGGAAAAAGCACATGAAAAATACCTAGAAAGCACCTCCTCAATCTATTCCTCATCAACTACCAGACTTCCCCTATCATCATGGATTTTGCTAATCTTATTTATGACATTTGCGAGGCATTTTTATGAAAGAATGTCGTGTTTTTGTCACTATCCTTTAGCCAAAGGGTTTTGAGATCAATCTTAGTCTCTTAAGACCCTTTTGATTTGTTTTATAGATTCTTTAGCTTCTACCTTCTATTTTGCAATGACAGGTTCATTCAAATTAGCTATATTGTCGCCTTTAGTTTTCTTTTTGAAACACAAACATGTTAAATTGGAATTTAAAGATCAGAAAATGAATTATCATCTATCAACTTGGAAAGCATGACAAAGGCAATTTGAGAATTGAGGCGATCGATATATAAGATACTTATGATAAAACTAGTATATAGTACATAATTAACCTAGCTTATAGCTCTAATTAATTAATTAATTAAACTTAAAGCATACTATATAGAAAGGTGTGGTCATTAATTATAAGGTGATACATGATCACTTGGTCACTTTCTGGTTTTTTTTTTTTTTTTATTGAGATCAAGTTAAATGATGTTTATCTTAGAAAGAATCACCATTTCATGCGTGGGGTGTGGTGGCCGGTGAGTCGGTGGGGTAACACCTATCAGCTTTACGGGGAAATGAACGTTTTGTGATGCAGAGGCACTTATGATATATACTTATGATAATTAGGGACACGTTAACATGTGTATATTATACAGTGACGTTTTCTGCTTTTGGGCGATTTGGTGGAGAATGAATGAAGGTGCTTTTTATTTAAGGAGAAAATGTGAAATGGAACAAATTAAGGACAAGAGGATAAGATAACTAGCTAGCAATTAGCATGGTGGCTCTTTGCATAAATCTCTATCAGAGAGAATGGAAAGTGATTGCTGTTTGTTTAAAAGAGCATAGCTAATGATTAAGGGCTATTCAATTAATTTACAAAAGGAGTCAACTAGTGAGCCGAAGGTGGTTACCATGCAAAATAAAAATAACTAAGCAAAGCTCTAGTGGACCATTATGGCAACAATCATTTTTTCTGCTATTGTCAATTTTCTTAATAGACAATCAAAGCCTTTATTAGCAATCTTAACACAATAATCCAAACAAACTATACAAGCGAACTTTATATTATATTCAATCCAAAACCTTGTAATAGTATTAGACTATTGGGGTTGAGGTTCTTGCCAGTTATATGTTGCTCAGGTTACCTATTTTTATTCAATGTAAAACTTCATATTTACACTTCACTCCAACAATTTTTTTCTTGTTCTTTCAAAAACAGCATTTTCTTGTTCTCGCATATCATCTAGGTAAAAAAAGTAAAAGACTAACCATAAGTCATAACATAGCATGAACACACTAATTAGTAAGTTTCTCACCTTCAATTCTTCTACCACCTAACAAATTAAAGGAAATTCATTGCACATCGTTGCTGCTTTTTTTCCCCTTAATTAGCTTGGGTTCTTTCCTTTTTATAAAGACAAGTGTCTCACTGTTGAAGGATGGAAAACAGTTCTTTTTCCACACCCTACTGGATACTCTTCTTGTATCAATTTCTCTGCTAATCAGAAAATTCCCCTTTCATACATGTCTCTAAGTTTTTTTTTCTCGAGCACTCTTCCACTAGATTCTCCATTGATGACTGCTTTGTTTTTTTCTCTGATCTTTCATACTTTTTTATAAAAAGCGTTTCAAATTATGCTTATCAAATTCAACCACATGAAGCACTTAACCAGATAGAGCCATCTGGGATCATGGGATAGTTAATTAATAGTATAGTAACATGCATGGTAAAGGTAATACTTATAAATTGTCTTTATTAAGTTTTCCACTTGTGATCACCTTTGTCCTATTATGACATGAATATAAAAATTTTAGGAATCATAGCTATAGCATGCACAACTGGGTGTAGATGGTTATAGGCAAATATTCTTTTACCAGCTTGTGTTTATATATCACTAAACAAATTATGCTTATTTAAAATTGCACGCCTTATAATATTTTACATTTCTGTTTATTTGGCCATTATTATGTATAGTATTATATAGCTCAAGGTAGAGAGACATTAAGGGACAAGAGATCCTGCTAATCAAATACTTGCCCTTTATTTAACTGACTAAATCTGAAGGAATTGGACTGATCAATAATAAGTTATGAATGTGATTCGGTTATGGTTTATCAGTATAAATGTATAATCCTATCAATCTCATGACATACTGAAAATACAATTGAAGAATATGTTTTGTCCCTGTATTGGTTCACTTCCTAAACATCCAAATCTCTTTATTTATTTATGAAAGAAGAGAGATTTTTCATTCAAATCTAAAATTTGCTCCATTATCTTCAGACAAATGAAGACCATATATTGGAAATTATGACAACATATCTCATTCTTACATGTTAGCTAACAGAACGCCTAGTTTATATATAATACTTGAACTGTAATAAGAACACTCCATCAATCATTAGCTCTGGTAATCCTTCACCTTTTCGTTCCTTTAACAGAACAATGTATGAAATTTATAACCATTAATAAAATCACCAGCTGCAAACTTTGTTCATGAACTGGTTAACACAAGCCACGGACAAATTTCTCTGGTACACTTTCATTGTGGATTCTATAATGAATTTTGTATTGGTTCTACTTTTTGTTGCATGGCTGTTTTGTAGGGGTGGGCAAAAAACGGTTTCGGAAAAAAAAAATCTAACTGAACTGGTTTCTAACTGTTTAAATCAGTTTAAATTGGTTTGGGAACCGGTTCAAAACCAAATTGGTTTTAAGCTGGTTCAAACCGATTTCAAGGTCCGAATTGGATTGTGAACCAAATTCTATAACCGAACCGGTGAAAAATGGGTTAGGTTTTAGTTTGGTTACAATTCACTTTGGCCCTAACCAATTTTTTTTTAACACACCTGCTTTTTAACGGGTGATACCAATTATTTGATTTTTCTGTTGGATTGCTTGCAATTGTGATACATAATTTTTTTAATATTAGGCCATACCATTTGAAGAACTCTCAAGGCAAATTGATAAGGCCCCATCTGGTTAGTAAATTTGTAATACTAATGTATCTTAATCAATTAAGCATATTTAATTTGAGGGCAATCTTTTCTTCTAGCATGACAATCCACTTCAAAAAATTAAAAAAATGTTTGGAATCATAATAACATGAATAGCGAAATTTGTTAATCTTACAGGCATAAATAATACGTAAAAAGACAATGATAGTCTTTGACCAAGCAATGTGGTAATTTTATGTTATTATATTAATGATGATTAATTTATATAATTGCATACCATACACACACACACGCATGAAAGAAAATACAATTTTCCTTCTCTTTCTTTGGTCGGGTTTGCTTTCTGTTAGCTGACTAGGTTAGTCAAAGTGCATGTTACCTTAACAAAACATGAGAACATTAGTTTCAAACGAGTCTTATGTATATGAAGTTATAAACCATGTGAGGTGTCGATTGAAAAATCAGAAAGTGGATAGGATCATGTGGTGGTTACTTGATTTTCTTTACAAATTTGGGTAAGTTAATAGTTTAGCAGAACTTTTTGTTCAACGATGACATGCCATGTGTTGATGAATATATAAAAAAAAATCAAGCTCGGAAATTATACACATAACATCCAAAACAAAATGATACAAGTGTGGTAGAAGTAGTTAGTGGTTTGGACTCTTTAAAAATATGATAAAGATCTCAATTTCTAGCTATGTAAGTAGAAGAGTTATTCCCTAACCATTAATCTACTTTTTTGGAACACTATTTTCATGGCTTATCACTGTGGAGATACCCTAATTTAGCCCAATCTTGAATCTTAAAAAGAAAAATATTCCGAGTCTCATCTAATTTCATTCTCTGGAATGAAATGTTATGATTATTATGATTGAAGATTTTATCCAAAATTTTAAAAAAAAAACAACAACTTAGAAGATAGCAAAGTGCAATAATCTCCATGGAATTGGGTACATAAAGTCATAAACTACTTTTGGCAACATTACACTTTGTTGATTGGTTGACGATGTAGAGAATTTTGTCGTGGACGATAATGTTAGTTTGTTTTCCCTCAACTCAATATTCACATGCCACAAAAATGTTTATGTTTATGCAACGAACTTAGACCAATGACTCACAAGGACAGTGCAAAATTCTCTGCTTCAAGCGTTGCGCAGTTGCCGAAGTCATTTTCTGCTTATCCCCCTAACTAAACGACCAATACTTCATTTCTATTCAAAGGATTAGTTTTGTGCCAAATAATAATATATTGCGGAATATATATCTCCCTCTTTAGACCATCTAAGGAACCAAGTTTGAAGTAGGGAACATTTCTCATATTATTAGGGCTTTCTACAATATATACTTTCAACAAAAAATTGAAAGATACTGTAAAAAGCAATTTAGTCGGTTGTCAATTTGCCTCCTTTGCACATTGTAGAGTCATGCATGACTTATGAAACACAATGGAAAAAGCAGGGAAGCAATAGAATCTCGTTTTCTTCAATTAGCGACATGTATTATTCATCATAAAAATTCATAATGAATGCAGCAACACAAATAATGTTAAGAAACTCCAAGAGCTAAATTTAAATTATGTGGCCTAGTACTTTTGTATTTTTAAGCTTTACCATTCTTAAAACCGTTATTCCTTCCAACAAGTGTAAAAATTGTTGTATTTCTATCACATTTTTCAAACTTTACCAACACTTTTAGGTTTTTTACTTCTCTCTAGGAAATTATTGTAAGCTAAAACGTTTTTTTTTTTTTTTATAAAAAAATTAGGTGAATTGAGTCTTAAAAATCTATCAGGAGCAAAACATATCTCAAGACCACTGAATATTTATAAAATTACTTACAAATCTTAAGTTAAAACGTTTGACGATATAAGTTTTCATTTATATATATAAAATTGTCACAATGAGAATTTGTTTAAGTTTTAGTACATACTATCTAATTCTTTTATCACTGTCCTACCTTAGTGGGTCAATATAAGGTTTGTCTGGCACAGAAATTTAAAGAAAGTTATTCAAATTTAGTTATTAAAACCAAGACAGGAGAAATAGAGATATTCACATGATATTTGAATTAAAAATATCTTGCAAACTTGATCAATCTCAAATTAAGAACTGAAGAAAATATGTCTTAATTTATCTTCTCACTTTCCGCCTCCTTTTCTTTCAAGTAAACACTTTTTTTTTTCTTTTTTATTTAGAAAGATTTGGACAATTCAATTTATCCGGCACGCTGCCGATCGATCGAACACATCTTTTGCTATCTAGGGACTGTGCATGTCATTATGAATGAATTAAGGTTGAGAGTTACATGACATGTAAAAAACATTGTTTGTGAAATGGGGAACAGGGACTCTTTCACTCAATTTTATGGTAACTTTCTTAAGTTTTTTTTTTTCTTCCCATACTAGGTGACGTGACCAGTCAAACACTCTTACAAAATGCATGTAGCCGCACAAGTCCAAAAATAAATAAATTGATACTACATATTATTATTAGGTCCATGTATGATGTATCCACATGAAAAACTGAAAACGGTCAATTAGAAAATTAAATTATTCGACAGGCATCAGGAATCATGTGTTAGGTTTTTTATTTGTCTTATTTAAGTTTGCATAACTTATAATTTGTCCTATTATTGTCTTATTGAACATGAGCAAAAAATTGCATCCTATTTTGATACTATTAATTAACTTTCTATAATCACTTTGTTATGCTGTTGTATATATTTCATTATGAAAAAAATCTGAACTAGATAGATATAACAATCAGAAAAGTGGTGATTGTGGCGGTGATCACTCAAAAATTGTTGATAAAAAATCCCCTTAAACCCCCACATCCAATTCTGTTGGACAATAAAAATAATACCACTAAATTTTGAATACGTGATTCCTGATTCTGGTCTATATATATTAATGATTAAATGTTATGATAATGATAGGAGAAATTGAATTATGTGTTCCTTTTTATTTATTCTCCACGAAGTCGAGATATAAGGGATTTTGATAACAATTAAGTAATCTTAAAAGCCATTAAGTTATTTTTATTTTTATTATATAGTATTATGTTGCAAAGTACATTAATGCCAAATTACGAATGACCTGGGAAACATCAATTAACCACATATGAGAGCAGCAATGGCTACGGAGTTGAGAATGCACGCATGCTAGTTTGTTTTGGGGACAAGGTGCCTAGCTTGTTGCCACAAGAGCATGTTAAGTTCTCTATTGTCCATTAATTCACAATACTCCATCTTCAATACAATGAATTTAGAGAAATTAATACTCGTAAATTTTATGTTTAATTGTCCATATAGGGGGCAAGCCATTTTTACTAGTTTCGATATGTTAACATGTACAGAGACTTTCATCCCCAAACTGTTGATGAATATAACAGCATATCATAGTTAAGAAATTAATACGAAAGGGTCAATTTTACGTTAAATGAAGACTGTACTAAAGCATTTTCTTAGTTATTGTCCTCCTATTCGTAAATGAATTTTACACATCTTTTTTTTTTTTTTTTTAATTTTAAGATAAAAAAATTGTAAATTTTAGGTTGTCTTTTATATATATATATATAATTCTCCACCATCGAATTAATATGTAGAACCAGATGATTTTATTCTTGTTAATTGTAAATTATTGGTCAAATTAATATCACATGTCTATGAAAATAGCAGAGCTAAATTGTTCAAATTATACCATTGACTACCCACCCTAATCTAATGTGAAAGTGTCAGAAGTTGTTCTTGGCTACATAACATTGATTTGATTGTTCAAATTAACACCTTTACTTGTTCACATGCATTGCATTGCATATTTGCTTACTTTATGCAAGGCAAATCCAGTTAGAGTGGCTTCGAATATTTCTCTATTTTTCATTCGCTCAATAGGCAATAAGTATTAACCATCCAACATATATATAGAATTCGTGACCGGCACTAAATAGCCCAAGTGGTAAAGAAGAAAATAAAGCTCGGCCCAAACTAAGATCTGGCCCAAGGTACTTGTTTCACCGTTTATGAAGTATAGAGAAAGATATTTGGAAACTTAATATTTTGGTAGGTGAGTTTTGAGTAAGAGAAAGTTTAAAGCAATTATATTTTTTATTATTTTTAAAAGGAAAGTTTAAAGCAATTTAATCAATAAGAAATGCTTGTTTGTATGCAAAGAATTGCAGAAAGTGGAATTTCAAGTTTTTATCCGATCGTTTTATATATTTACTCCTTATAAATAATTGGTTTTGCATTTTCGTATAATATTTCCTACAAAATAACAGTGTAAAATTGTTTTTAGTTAATTCAACTATTTTTTAATTGTATTTTTGGTTCTCAAATTTAAATTAATTGGACAGTTATAAATTTTTTTAATTTGGTCCTCAAATTATTTAAAATGTAGCAATTTGATCATTTTTTTTGTCAAATTTTATTATTTATACTCCCTTTTTTTTATTAATTACACCTCATTTTCTTTTTCATTTTTTATGCTTGTCCCACAGCCACAGTTTATCATCATATTCCTCTCTGTATTTATCAGTTTATTGTGAATGGATGAGTTGAGCTGGCTTCTGTTAAAAAAAAAAACAAAGTAAACGAAATTTGATGGAAAAACCATTTTTTTTTCTTAATTCTACAAATGGATGGAATTAATTAGTTAAAAAAAAAATTAAATCATATATTGTCTAAATCAAAGAGGTTAAAAGAATAATTAATCTGTGGTTTATCAAATAATGGCATGAATAGTGTCACTACAATTTTTACCAGGGCAACCTTTAATTTTCAACGATAACTTGTTCCACCAATTGTGAACATGTTGGTGACATATCATTTTATGATATGATCAGTACATATAATGTAATTTATTATCATCATATTTTAAACTTGACCGATCACACATGCATGTCTATTCTAATGTCTTCTTCAACAGTTAAAGAAAATCTCTACTGCTCTTATATCCTCAGGCCCTCCTCTCTCATTAATTTTGCTTGAATAGTACAATTAATTTTCATTTTTGCATCGAAATTTTCCCCTCAAAAAAGTGATCCTATCCTAAGTCCTAATTACTGGCTGAAATATGACATTTACACAGCAAATATATACACCCTAATCTGGCTGAAAATCTTATTCTTTTCCCATTGTCTAATGATAGGAAAAAAAAAGGGTAGGAAATGAAAACTAGCTAGATATATAAGGGGTTATTAATTAATAAATAAACATAAGATAACATTTTTCTCAAACTAAACGACTGATATATTTCACACAATTAAGCACATCGGGAGAGATTAATTAACTATGTTCATAAGTAATTGGTGGTATTTGATTTTAAGTATAAATGCCTCTTATATTTTGGTAATGCAGTTTGTATATTGAAGTTGAAGTTATAAGCTTGTTTATAATTAAAAGAGAGCAAGTATTCCATGGGACGGATCCAGAAGAGAGGGGGGGGGGGGGGAGATACAGAAAAATAGATAGAAAAAATTGATGCACAATTATATAATATAAGGATAAAATGATAGTGTAAGATTTTAAAAAATTAAAGATAAAAATATTAAATTAATTTGTTAAAAATAAAAATTATCAAAAATAAAATAAAATAAAATAAATATACCATTAAATTAAATATTTATTATTAAATATAGATATAAAATAAAGATATAATTTACTAATGAAAGAAATTAAATAAATACTAATTTTAAAATCTATTTTTTTAATAATTTTTTAAAAATATTTTTATTATATATATACATGAAGAGGGGGGGCTAAAGCCCTGTTGCCACCCCCTCTAAATCTGTCACTGAGTGTATTCCACTATGTACTATTCCATTAATTTTTGCCTCCATAGTTGTAAGTTGACAAGATTCCTGGGACCACAGGCTACGTTACTGAAAAGTTAAAACCTCTGGTGGCCCCTCTTTTCTTTTCTTTTTAATAAGAAAGTAAATGCAAAATATTATTTTGGTACAATGGCTCATATTTTTGTCACCTGCGACTGCGAAAGATGAAAGAGGAACTGCTAGTCTTTCGGTGTTCTTTTGCTGTAAAAAACACTTTTGAAATATTTATTTTCTTACGCTGTTTGTTGAATCTTGAATGTTGATTGTTCCCTGGGCCCACTTGTGACTTTACGTCCAAGACACATATACATACATTAGTACATAGCTAGCTAGGGAAGGGAACCGCAGCAGACAAAATAATAAGACATTTTCTTAGATTCAAAACGCAGTGCAATTTTACTGCCATGCCACTAAAAAATGGTCAAATCAATCAGACAGAGACAGACTCTCCCAACCCAAACAAATAGTCACGACTTAAATTATGAATGAAATGTAAACAAAAAATATTAGAAGAAGCAACTAAAATCGTAGTATATTGCGTTGCATGTCATCATCATCTTCATGCATGTCATCATCCGCAGTTACTTTCTTACCATAAATATCCACTCCTCTGCACACCCCTCCCCCGGTTTTTCAGCTTCACACTCATAAACTTCAACCTTCAATGGCAAGATATATCTTTTTTAATTACTCCTATTAATAATCTAAATTAACGCTCCTGTATGGAGAAATTAATTGCATAAGTTATTACATGATTCATAACTATTACTTTTTAATTTTTATTTGTTATCAGGTTAGTGACTTTATCAATAAACAATCTCATCTCTGTGAGAAAATTTGACCAGCATATACATCAGAGTTATAGTGAAATCTTTTATCTCGATCATCTATGGTTTTTTTTTTCGTCAATAATAAGACCTAAACATGATATTTTACTTAAAAAATCTTAGTTCAATTCTACCTTGATCAACATAATACTAATTTACTGTGTCATGACAAGAATACTAATATGAAAATATGTAATATTTTGCATGTATGGAGTGGAGGGTCCTTTACCTTAAGGACAAGAGCCCCACACTAGGACGAGGCAGAGTTAGTGTCTATTATCTAACTCAACAACACCACACACATGTCAGATTCCTCACAAGTGATTAAAATCCAACTCCGATGTGATGGATTTGATTTATTTTGGCATGAACACGACTACCTAAAAATTCTTCATCATATAATTCACAGTGCCAGAAACTTACATGTGGTGTGGATTGGATAGGATAAACGGGTGCATGCACTCTAACCTCAACCATATATCCCAAAACAACACACACACTACTCGATCAAGATATTTTTTCCAACCACTAAATGTTACTACACCATTATTTTGGAACTTTGTTTTGTTATGGCTAGCTAGCCAGCTGTTAATTCATCTGAATGCATGGTACGATATATATAGGTTAGCATGTTAAAGTCAAAACATAATGAAATAGTACACTACCAAGCTGTTACTAACCTTACTAATCATATAAGTTTAATAAAGATATTAAGTACCTTTGTTTACATAATTATAGCAAACTTAGCATTTGTGTGCGTTTATTAATTCTGCTACTGGTGTCTGCATTTGGTTAGTTAATTGCTACATAGTATTCAAATATATATACTAATTAATTACTATAAGAGATAGACACACACATGAAATTATAAGAGATGGCGTGTACAAATATACATACAAGTAAGAGGAGCTTAAATAAGGGAATACGATGAGTAGGGGCCGGAGATTGGAAAATTAGGATATGATGTGTTAATGTAGACATCATCTCTGTTCAGCGAAATTTCTGGGTTACGTTTGATCGATGTATCTTTTCACATATATAGTTCTCTAGAATAAGTGTCCCACGCCCAATGGACTAGACTAGGGATATATCACTCACTGCTTCTTCTAAAACCTCATGCTAGTAGCCAATGCATGTAACGTTATATATACATCATCAATTCAAGACTTTACTCATAGTCCAATCATATATGACACTTTTCTTTTTCCATACACAAATTCATATTGCGTTCAACAGTTTTGCACTTGTACTGAATATATTCTTTTGTTCTCTCTACCGGGTGACATCAATGAAATAGCTAGGGTGAGTATCTCTCCTTTCCAAAGATCTATTTTTCTTTTTTTTACAAATATATATATTCTAGCTTGAATTATTAGTCTCTCTGTTTAAAAAAGTACAATTTTTATCTGTGGAATTTTACACACATGTAATCACTCTGAATATAAACAATATTAGATGTTATGTTATCCTTCTAGTGTGTATTTTAGTAATAGATTAGCAATCAAAGTAGGGTATAATGTGTCGAAATTCATTAATTTAGAGATGAAAAAGTGCAATTAGGCAATAAATCAGGATAAAAAGTACATCTTTTACTTTTGTATGTGAATGCAAACTTTTTATACATTTCAAAAACAAATTATATGAATGATGCTATATCAATACTCTTACTAATAATTGCACGAGTATTATTAATAAAGGAAAGTGTAGGATCATATTTTGGTGGAGACTAAATTTTAGTATCAAAGGTGATGGTGTGATGTGAACTAATTATAAAAACAAATCGTGTATCTTTATAACTGTAAATTTTACATTTCAATGGAACCCACTCACTAACTAGAGTTAAAACATAAAAGAATACACATTGTAGTCATTTCTAATTAAAAGTGATTGATCAGTTAACTATATATGATACCCTAATGAAACCAAATAATGGTCATGGATCAGATATTGCAAGCTGTTATGAGATGAAAAAAAAAACATTTAATTTGTAACAAATAATTAAAGACTGATGAAGGCTAGCTTGAGTGTTACTCTGAGTTGGAGAGTCTTATATGAGAATTCTGGAAGAACACTTTGGTTATTTACACTGTCACTTTGAGTTGTGGCATGCATATGGCATCGCATGTGATAATGATAGAAAAGAGGGTCACCACATTTTCGATCACAGGGTGTTTGTTTCTTTCTTATAGCAATAATTTTCTAAAGCAAAAAGCTGTCTGACATGACAGCCCAGTAAAAAGGTTGTTTGGAGCAACGAGGATTCTTGTTTCCCTTTTGCTTCAAATTAAATAGGTGGATGAATTAAAATAATTTTTCATCGTTTAATTAAGGGGGAAAAAAGAAACAAATAAATCATGTAGCATTCACAAAAAGTTATTTCTTTAAACGAAGAAAAAGTGGGAGAAAAGCATGAAAGAAAAAGTAATATAAAATTAAAAAATATATATTATTTTTCTCATTCCTTGACCAAGTTCAAACAAAACGTTAAAAAATAGGAAAAAGGTTGCAACATAGTGTATCTGTGGATGATTAATTTAATTAAGACCTTAAGGCAGACATAATCAATTAATTAGTACATATTACGCACTCTTGTTACAAAATGGCCAACACAATAAATGACCCATTTGTCACTAAGCGGATTTCCTTAATCAGTGATAAATTCTTGTTTGTCTGCTTCATTGGTGGTTAGTGCAAATGCCACTGTTAAACCATGGCTTGGGCTAGGTATACATCGAGATATCTCTAAACTGTTCATAATCTTTATTCATGTTTATAAAGTAGAAACTAGTGTCAATTATGAAATGAGTAGAATTACTAGCGTAACAAAAAAAGTAGCTAGGTCCAAAACCATGTACAAAGTGGGTATTTGAAACCAGGGATGGGCATTTGTCTTTCCTGAACTCAATTGAAGAGTTCTTAAATTAAAAAGATCAGAAAGTAGGTTCCCGGAGAGAACGAAAAGGTGATTAAAAGTTGAAAGTCAAAGCAATTAGTTTTAAAATACCATGTTTGTGTGGGAGCTAGATAGAATAGAATAGGATTAATAATGCAGTCACATCAAGGTCACGTCATCGCCCTCTTCTATCTTGAAAGGTTGCGGATTGTGATTGGCTAAGAAGAACATTCTCATTATCTGTCAACTGCACCCTCTTCTCCTTCTTCTTGGAGTTTGGATTCCTACCGTTACTCTCACCGTCTAAAAGCCTATTGTATAGAGAGATGCTATTTTTGGATATGTTTTCTTATTACTTCATTGCCATTTGTCGGAATCAAAACAATTTAAGAGATGTAATACATAATTACATAACTAATTGAGAGAAGAATGCACTTCCAATTAATTGCAAAGGCTAAGATTGAAATTTGAAAAAAATAAAATAAAATCTTGACATGAAAAAAGTGCAGACTGCAGTGCAGAGACATGAAGTACCAACTTTTCGAAAAAGCAGAAAGCACGGTCACTCTGTTGCCGCCCACAATCGCTTACTTACTGTATTTAGTTAAGCATATCATTCCCTAACAAGCAAATAATATTCATGTGTTTAAATTTTTCGATGCTCTGTTTAAGTAACAAATTGTTATTAAATTCTATTTAGATAAATTTCTAAGAAAAAATAAAATAGAATTTTAGTCCTAAATCATAGACACATTGTGAATCCCTGAATTTTACACAAGCTCCTCTCTTTTACTAGTAGCTGTTGAGCCAAATTAAAGTCATTCGAAACGCAAATTCTATTTAGATATATTTTATTGTGAATCAAGTTTTCTCTATGATATAGAGATATATTTTTTTTATAATAAAAAACCAACTAATTAAGAAAAAGGAATAGATATACAAAATGCATTTTCTTAAAGAGAGATTGAGCTTCTATTCAACTTGATATATACGTACCATGAAATGATAAAAGGCCAGGATTGAGGGTTGTGGAACCCAGTTGATTTTAAAATGCATTATTAGTACTCAACGCCACTTTCGGTGTGGGGTATGTATGCTTTTATATCTGGCCACAGGCCAAATATTTCTTCATAAAAAATAATGAACATACTAATAACTCAACACACAAGTAAACAGGCACAGCACAGTTAGTGTTAGGATCATTCTTTCAATGAGGAATTCTCCAACTTAATTGATTCCCGTCGAGGGCAATGAAATCTTTTTCGTTAACTTCTACTATTGCAGAAAACAACATGCATGTACGTACTAATAAGTAATTAATTAAGTTTTATTTATTTCGTAAACAGAGCTGGTTTAGGCCTTAGGGTATTTGTAAAGGCGTTGAAATCTAACCAAATCTTTACTTTCACGTTTGGTTCATTGAAATGTGTGCACCGATGCAAACATTCACTGGACATTTTTTCTTACCTACTGTATATATATTCCTCTTGAATTAATTGAAGTTCATGCAGAGATTTCTTATCTTAAATTAATGGTATGTTTTCAATCAAACTAAATATTAAAAACATAAATGTAAAACATGATGCTAAACGCCGTTAGATGGATGAAATCAACAGGGAAACACGCACTCTTGGAATCTTATTAATTAGCTAGTGCGACATTTCGTTGCGTATTCAAGTTCCGGGAATGTAATATCCTAACTCCATTTATAATGTTTTCTAGTACTATCATCATTATCCATCAATTCTTTTATTACGTACTATAGGAAGGTTAAAGGCCATATATTCCTTGTGATTTGCAACTTTTGTAGGTCAACAAGCAATATTTGATGCTATCTTTACAATTCTACACGATTCTTTCCATTTGGGTCGTTGTTTATATATGCATATGTATATGAGCCTATAGCCCTATACAATAAAAACGAAGATATTTTTCATGCAGCTAGTAAGTATACATGATATTGTACATTTATATAAAAAAATACTATTTGTTTTATTTTTAAAAAAAATGAGTTCGTCCCCTCAATCCATTCCTGAAAATATTTTTTGTTCCGTAAAAAATAAAAAATTATAACCCAACCCAAACCTAAATATGAATGCGGAATGATCAATAAAGCCTTAAGCTAGCACCACCAATATTTAAAGGACTCGTACCAATATGACTAAACACCTTGTTTTGTTATTCTAACAAAGAGAGACGTCAAGTACATTAATTTTCACACTCTCCCTTGCTGCTGTTATATTTGGCCTAAACGATCGTCATATCTAGTGAGACCTATATGTTAACATTTTTTCTTCATCACTTTTTTTAATTAACCTCTCTTTCTCTTTGTCTCATATATACTTAGCCATCTCCTTACTAATTCACGATGATCAATACCTTAAGGCTAAGTGTTGCAAGGTAGATTGGAAAAAAAAAATTAAAGCCAATCCCAACACCATCAATTTTATATAAAATAATAATAATATAAACATTATTAATAATTGATGTCCATGCCCCCAAAAGTGTTTGAGCTTGATGAAGATATGATATGAATTGGGCTTAGGCCCAATCCATAATAATACCCTTAAATCTCTTTTTTTTTTTAAAGAATTCCAAATGTAATTGGATTAATTAATATATTATAAATATGAATGTTTTAGATAGTCCATGTAATTGGATACGAGAATAACGGTAATGCAATTTAAAATAATTTCATAAAAATTAATTGATTTATATAAATTTTTGCCATTATCTTTTTTCATTTAATTTAATGTCGTACTTTCCTTTCCTGTTTGCTACTTATTTATAAATATTCTAATTCTAGAATAGTTAAAACTGTGTCCCTTACTTTAGTAATTGTAAACACAAAAGTTCTGTGAGCAGTATTATTTATGGTTGTTACCGTGACAAGGGATGCTATAGTATTATTTTGTCGCGGGAACCTGGTCGGTGATCACTTACGATGACAGAATAAAATGTTAAAGATATTGAATATTAATATTTGTTTTATTTTATTCCGCACATAAACATGAATTCAGTGTTTTTTTTTTTTTTTTATGAATAAAGAAATTAAAAAAATGGCATTAAGGCCTATAAAAGAGAGTGTCCGATACATCAGCAACTAAGTAATTCGAAGCTGAAGCTGGACAAGAATTTAATAAAATAAACGGGAAGGAGGATTTGGCTTCTGAATTATCAACAATGTCTGCCACATTATTTCCTTACCTAAGCATATGCTTGAAGCTAATATTCCAAGGTAATTGTACGTAATCACGAATGGCCGAAACCACACCTGCATGAAGATGAACAACGTCGAGCCCTCAATGATGAATTTCAGAAAAGTGGTGGAATCCGTCTTACAAATAACATTAGAGAAACCTTTTGTGTGAGCAAGTTTAATGCATGGAAAATAGCACACAACTCAGCGATGATGTTTGAAGTAAAATCATAATTGTCCATATAACCCGTGATCCAATTGTTTGCAAAATCTCGTAGAACGCCACCAAAACCTGACAAGCCAGGATTACCAAAGGAACTACCGTCCGTATTGATCTTGATGTAGTTTTGCAGAGGAGGTTCCTGGTTAACAGTATCCTATCTATTGAGGATGAGTTGGTCGAACTGGTCGATCTTGTCCCTTTGGCTAGATGTAAAAGAGAACTTATCTGGTTATGCATATACCAGTCTGGCCAAACTATATCGTTAAAAACCACTTCATTCCTCGCACGCCAAATCATCGTGATGCCGAATAAGAGCTGAAAATTTCCTTGAATGTTACTTCTGAGCCAGTATGCAGCATCATCAATGAAAAAATCAAGACCATACTGCAACCGAATGTATTGCCACACCTTACATGCATAGGGACAATCGCGAAGGATGTGAATCCATGTTTCATTGGCATCTCTACACCTGCAACAAGAAGAATCAGTAGTAATATGTCGCATGAAGCGAAAATAGTTAGTAGGAAGATTCCTTCTATAAGTGAGCCAAATAAAGTGTTTAACATTCTTAGGTAGCTTGGACTTCCACACCCACGACCAAAACTCAGTACATGTAAGATGAAAAGCAGGCTCTCGACTCAACTACACATATTAGTTTAGTTTAAAATTAACTTATCACGGAAACTGGACACATATACCATAGACATCATATTATTATGGGACTTGGTGTGTCCATAGCTTTTGAACATGGCATATGAAAACAAAATGTTGCAATTAATATTAGTGTGAAAATGAGTGCTTTAAGATCCCCTTGTATTATGATTGGAAAAGCATAAACTAAAACAAAGCTTGCCCCCTCTTCTTATCCAAGAGATAATAAAAGTCAAAAGTAATTTATTTACAAACGTAAGTTTTCAATAAATTAATTATTAGTATGATTCCGTTAATCAGTTGTAAGATTTTTTAAGATTTTTTTGCAATTATAAAAATATCTAATCTGATTAAGTTTGTATAATCTCTTGCGTGTGTATAATATATATGCAACAAAAAAAAAATCAGTACCTAAAATCTCTGAGCTGAAATTCAGATATTAATTTTTGAAATACCTAGATTCATTTGAAAGATTAATATCTTTTATAAGATACTCTTTCATAACACACAAAACTAAGAAAAAAAACAAACTTTTTACCACATGTTTAAGTGATATTGTTTTTTGTCGTCCATATCATACGTACCTTGTTGGTTATTAGTATTTTTCTTTTCTTTTTTTTTTTATTTAAAAAAAGACATTATTTGCATTTTGCTACAACAATTTAGAGCATTAATGATAAAATTGCTAAAGAGAGTCTAATTTTACTTTTGTAGGTCTCACATTTTCACATAAGTTTAAAAATTTTACACAACAATCTACTTTAATAGTAGAATTACTCAACAGAGTGTCTAATTTAATTTTATGAGTCCAATAATATTTGAAAAATATTATTTGATATTATTTTTTAAATAATTATATAAACATTGATGATTCTATAAACAATTCCATATAATTTATTTCAATAAAAAAATGTTAAACAACTTTATTTAAAGATAATTAAACAACTTATTTAAATATATGATTGTATATGTTCTAAGATCATATTATTTTTGAAATCCAAATACTTAACGTAACTAGTCACACAATTAAGTATGAATCTTGATCATAGATATGATTAATGAAATATTTTAAAAACAAAAGACACAATATAATTTGTCAAAGAGAGAAAGAGATGATGTGAAAAGGTAGAAATTAGAGAGTAATTAAGAAATGAAAGTGGTATTTGATGTAGGGTGTAGCAGAATTGTGATAATGAAACTGAAGAATAGTCCAAAAGGGGCAAAATTGGGGGATGAATGAAAAGAAGGAAACCCTAGGGAAGGAGAAAAAGGGTGTCAATTCCGGCCGGCCCCCACTTTGAAAACGCTTGTAAAGAAAGCAAACACCTTACTTCCTCCAATCCCAAACGCCACCTCTACTCATTCCATTCCATCTCTAGAACATGGTCTCGGTCAGAGAGGTTTTAAGTTTTTGGTAATTTTGGTGCCTAAGATTACGATGTGTAACTGTTGTACTGTACTACGTCTTACATTACATCTTCTCTCTCTCTCACTCTCACTGACACATCTTAAGCACCAACCAATCTTCTCCCTCATTTATTACTAATAAGCACCACACACACACTCTCTCTCGTCCCTACTCGACCACTCTCTCTATATATACACCACCAAACCCTTTCTTCTTTCTCATCAACCTAGCTACCCTCCTTCTCCTTCTGATTTGAGTTCTTGCTTTGCCTCTTTATTTTATTTTTTTCCTCTTAGCTTTCTTCTTAACCTTTCAACAGTAATTGTTTGCTTTCTATACATTAATTATTATAGGTGGTAGCTTTTCTTTTGTATAGAGACTCATCAGTGAATATTACTACTAAGTGGGTCTTGTGTGTTTGTTTTTGTTGGCCTACATATACACATGGGGATTCAGGATCCTTTTAGGCGCCTTACATTACTTGTCCCTCTTTCTTTGCCTTTACTTTTGCTTCATATGTTTGATTAGATTATATTTAGGGTTAGGGTTAGGGTTAGGGCTGTTCTATTCTCCTCCTCTTCCTAATATCCTTCATCTTCGACTCCTCCTTTTTCTGTTTCATGGCCTAGTGATCTTAATGGTGGTAACACAGAGAGAGTTATAATGAAGTACTCATAAATAAACTAAAGAAACCAGTCACTGTTTGCGGGTGGAGCATCATCAAGATTCACAAGCTTTAGGGGGCATTAATAATTTGGTTGAGGTGGTCCCTTATTGCTCGATCCAAACCAATTAGCCCTTTGCTAGCTATGGGAATCTTGATGATGCTGCAGCAGCAATTAATGACTAATACTACCAGCTATTGCTTCAGGAGGATCGATCTCAGTACTGCTACACAACTGAACTGTGCTAGCTACAAGGTTATTGTTTAATTAATTAACTCAATAATTATGTTAATTTGTTTTCTAAATATATAAGAAATTGGATAAGATCATGACCCAGGTATATATTGCTAGCCACTTTTGTGTTTACCCAATGTATTAACTCTAGTAGCTGATATAAATCAACTTGATCAAGGATTGTTTTGGTTGAGTACCACGTACTTGAGGTCCTTGTGGAAATTTTGAATCAAGTGCAGCTGAACCACGCGTTGAATGACACGGGCAAAGATAATGATGCCATTGGCCTGTGTGGTAATGCACTGTAAGCCTTTCTTTCCTTTGCGATTTTGAGGTTTAATAAGTAGTAACGATCGATGGAGCTGAGTGGTCTTAGTACACCTTTATGGAATTTGTAGTACTGCGAAACCCCTTCCCACCTGAAAAGCTCAGTAGGTATGTCTGTACTTTGATGAAACATTGTGTACTACCATGGATCGATCATTCAATGCTTTTACTTCATGGACATTCGGGGTAACACTATTTATATATCTTTTGTTATATTACTTATATACTCATATTATTATTAATCTCGTTAAATTTTATTTTTTTTATATTCATTTTAATCTTGTGCAAATGTATGTTCTTAGTTTCCGTTTGGGCATGACCAGCAGCTTTTTAATAATTACTTTTAATTACACTTTATGTTTTTTTATTATTATTATTATTGATGTGTTTGGAATTACACACACATATAGGTAAGTTGCACTTTCAGTGCTGTTGATACTGTCAAGGAAAAATGTAGATTAATTAGTTACTCCTCAGATTTATAACACTATCTATTAAATATATATGTGGTGCTGTTTTTGCTTCTTCATAAAGTAGCATATAATTAACCATCTTTATCTGTGGATTTGGCTCTTTTTACTCATTGATGTTAAAACGCTTCAAGTTTTATTTCTTTGTACTATAGAACAAATTGAATGTAAATATATATGTTGGAAACAATTGAACACATAGATTCCTGGGATATATTGAAGCACAGGATTGAGCTTGAGCTCTGAGGTTAGGGTGGGGCATTGCTTGGCTGGTACTATGATTTCATATCACCAAACTAATTTTCAGTTGCTTTAAACGATCTAATTTCTTTTAATTAATTAATCTTTAGACTTTAGATTATAACCAGACATTAGCTTCAATATACATACATATGTTGGAAAGTGGAAGCTCCAATTTGCAATTACTTTCTCTTGCGGTATGGCTCTTTTTAAAGCTGTGTTGGAAGGTAAGTTTAAATTCTGAAAATAGCTTTCATAATCACCATATGTTTGTTTCCTATGTTATTATGAAAAACTAGAGTACTAGTATTGCAGTAAAGCTCCCTCTGAAAGGCATAAATGACATTAAAACAATAGTAACAAATTTACACAACAAATAATTGTTATTTTTACATGTGAGATCGATGGATAGTTGCCAATATGTACGTATGCAATGGAAAAAGTCTAGAATCTACATATATAAACTTGAACGCTTGACAAGTTATATTTTCCTCTTGAGTTCGCACACTAATTATTTCTTCCACATAACTATAAATCAATTTCTTTATATGCTTATGCCGAACTAATAATTTAGAAATTAATTGCAGATTCCAAGTATTTTGATATATTCAAATAATGATATTCACCACTCACCAGCAATAGTTCAACTGATGATGTTCAAGCATTAATTTTAATTAAAAGACAGAGCAAATAATTGTATTGTAAATTAAAACCTTTGTACCTTTTTTTCTGGTATTATGTATATATTCTTTCACTAATATATTAAAGCCGTGTACACACTTCCATTATGCTGGGTACTGTCCCCTAAATCGAATGAATGATGTTGGAGTTGTACCATGCATATGATGCTAAAGGTATGTTTCAGGTTTCTTTTACCCTTCAATAGTCATATGAATTTTTTAAGAGCACCATTCAATATACTTTTTTCAACGGGGAAAAAAAAGTATCAGGCAAATTTCTTTCGAGACAGTAATTCATAGTCAACATTTAAATTTAATTGAGCCGATCTCGCTTGTGGTTCCAACATCATATACGTTATGAGAGTCTCTTGTTCGTAGTTGTTGTTCCGAATTGTATCATCAATCATATCTAAAATGGAACATATTCAAAACCGGATCCTATGTCAGTGGTAGAGCATATTCGAAAAAAAGAAACTTAATTAAAAAACTCAAAGAAAGCAAACTCAGGCAACATAATCAAAATTTATGCGGTTAAAATTTAGAGGACCCGTTTTCAAAATGATGATGACAGACTCCAACCAATAAACTATGTATCTATTCATTTTCATTTGAGCCAAATATGTGACTTCAGAAATAATTATTAAACCATACATATCTAAAATAAAATGCTTCATAGATTACGGCTCAAATGTTTGGAAGATCAACCGAGCTTCTGAATTGAAACGCAGAAAGAGAGAGCACATGCAATTTCTACCTAGATAAATGGACAAATCTATAATGATGCTGGTACAATATGATTTACATATTGTTAATTAATTCTCACAATACAATAATAATATCCTCTCTACAAAGTTTTTTACGATTGATTTTATTGATAAAATCGACCCATTATCAATTCGAGAATTGTATTTTTACTTATAAACTTATTAAAAGTTGTACTTTTCATTAAAGAGAATGAGAATTGATTTTTGAACCTTAAAAAAATAAAGAATTATATAGAACAACGCAGCAGAAGCTAGAATATTTGATGGGTTCCATTAGTTGTCCTCTGAGACCCACAACTCATTAATATTATATATATTGTTAGAAATTAACCAATATGAAATGGGCATGAGAGAAAATATAGAATTTTGATCACTAGTCTAAATTATGGCATTGGATATACTCAAACTTTGATTTAGGAGCATCATGTTATAATTATTTTGAGTTGTTTATAGTGAGTCTCACATGTATACATCATTTATTTTTACTTTACCTAATATAAGCATCATTAATCCCTAAACTCCTTATCATACTCTTTTTACAATAATGTATATCAGCAATCCATTGTGAATCCTTTTGTAGTTAAGATATTAAAAAATAAAATCAAGATAAAATAATAAAATTGAGATAAAGTATAAATTATTATTGTTGAAAAAGGAGGAATTAAAGCACCGAGTGTCCGCGTAGAAGTACTAAATCCAATATGAGACAACAAGACAACTAGTACGCCGCACAATCTTTTAATCACTGAGAGTTTTGCCACTCACTCTCACTTGTGTGGTACAATAATTCAAACTTCAAACAACAAAAGCAACCTAGGCTTATATTTAGGAAAAACAAACAATTTATTTTAGGGTTAATTAACCAAGTTCTTAAGTCGAAGATGTAACGTTATAAAATTTTGTGAACAAAATGATGAAAACCTGTTTAAATAACTTATTATGAAACAATTAATATTTTGTGAGGAAAATTCAAGAACCTGCAGTGCAGTGCAGGATGATAATGCTTATGCCTACTGCCTCAGACACCACCTCAACCTATATTTAGGTCCTTGTATTCTCTTCCACACTTCTTTTTTTTTGGTACATTCTCTTCCACATTTAAAATATGTGCTAGCTGTCACTCTTTTAGTATTTTTGGAATTTCTGTATATACAAGTCAAATCAGAATGAGACCTATATATATATATATATATATATATATAATATAGGGTTTGATACACTAAAAGAGATTAGGATTATATAAGATAGTGAATTATGATTCGAATATTTCATAGAAGAAATATTAGTAATATCTGTTGCCTATGATATATATATATATATATATATATATATATATATATATATATATATATATATTTCTTCGGAACACAAACAAAAATATTTCTATTATTCTCTGTTTTATGTTTCTTAATTATTGGTGAAAAGGCATACAAAGATTTTATCTGAGTGACTTGCATATATATATATATATATATATATATAAATCATGCCATCTTTCTTTTTTTAATAACTAAATCATACTATCTTGTTTTACATGTTTTCTATTTAGTTAATATAAATCTTTCCCTGATCGATGTATGAAATTTATAAAGTAAATATATAATATATAACAATTTTTTTTTTTTTTTAATTATCAAGGCATCGATCCTCCGATTCGGTAGGTATATAAGAGTTGAAAGATGGACAGATTCTAATTAAAGTAAGAATCGCCTCCGATAGTATATATCTTTTTTTTTTTTTCCTTACATAACATAGCTGTTAACATAGATCATTTTGAAAGAATCTATAATAATTTTGGTTTTCTAAATTACAACCATATCTTTAGTATCTTCAGTGGGTCCAAATTTTATTACATCTGGTACACATAAATAATTGTGGGCGTAAGAAGCCGAATATTAATTTTATTTCTTGTTCATCTGTTGGGTGTTTTTTCTCCTCATTTTTGGTAAAGGCAAGGTACGTGACGTAAACAGAGGAGGGGATTGTCTTATAATTAACTAAGAAACTGGCCCTTCATTCAGTGAGGAACCAACTTCATGGAGAAAGATATATTGTCTAAACTTCTCAACAATTAATATAGTTCTTTTTAACATTAACCATCATTTTTACGGATGAAAATATTGTATCATATAATAAGTTACAGCATGCTCTTCCGAGGGCCAGTAAAAAATGGTGGTTGTTTGAGTGAAGTTATTAGCTAGGAAGAATCTCACGTCTCTTTCTAATCTTTTGATATTTTCCCGTCACTTATCACCCATCTTACATCTCATAAAGAAGTATCTTTCATTATCTTTATCTTCTTTTTACCCAATGATGATGTGACTTTTTATTAAGAGAACGAATGTAATTAAGAAAAAGGTAAATGCTGCATGCATGTTCTAACAGGTACTACTTAACATCTATGAAAAGAGAAATAAAATAAAAGAGATAAGTGTACATATGATACGTGATAAATAAAAGAATTTCATCATTATTATCAGGACTAATTATGAGAAAAATAAAATGATTTTTTTTATTACTGTTATTATTATTGATAAAAAAAATAATTAAAAAGGAACTTTTAAAGTTACCAAAGTGTCATAAGTGGTGTCCCATAAATTCTGAAGATAAAAATAAATATCATATCTGACTATTATCCCATCAATCCTTTCAATTGAAAATCTCATTTTTTTATTAATTTATTTTGGTTAAATTATATAAAAAAATTTATTTTAATTATTTATTATAATTATGAAATAATTTTTCTGCATAATTTTTTTATTCAAATATTAATACTTAAATATCTACATCTACAATAAATAAAATACATGGACCAACATATATAGCTGGGCGGAAATCTACAATTCAGAAATGGGAATTACTTCCTGCATCCCAATAATAACTATTTTTGTGGGGGTGCAGGAAGTCAAATGCCTTTAGAAATACATTGTTATGGGCCGAGTCATGTTCCAACAACAGAAAAGCAAGAAGACAAAAAACTGAAAGCGGGTTTGGCCCACGAACACAAAAACTCAACAAAAATGTAACCATATATCTTATTCTTATTCTTTTTATTTTTAATAAAAGAATGTCATATACCCTGAGCTTAATATATATATTTTCTATTAATACGGTATATATTTTTTTAGTGTATAAAGGAGACAAGTGGTGCAAGTGTGAATGACTTTTTCAATGGCTTTCTTATCTTATATTATATTTATACCAACCAAACCAACGTCAATATCTCATTTAATCAATGCATGACTTAGCCTGGACATGAAATCAGATACTGACCAGTTGTAGTAATTTGACAATCGGAAATAGAAAATCATGTTGATGGGTGGAACAGCAGAGCACATAAATGAGAAGACTAATTAAATTAAGTTCTTCCTTGCAGTTGGAAATGCAGTGACTTACCTAGTGGCCAGTGGGTAGATACTAAATTTTATAACACGTGAAATATTGTCGTTGATCTAATTATTATTAAAAGAATTAGAAATGAATCGAAAGGGATAGTATCCTACCAGAAAACCTAGTTGTTGTATGATTATAACAATTAGATGTATAACTGTTTTGGTGGCTAGACTTATCCAAATTTTGCATACACAGTGAACTTATGGTCAACGAAATCACGGTGTTGACAGGAGAAAGAAGATAGATGTGATGTCACTCACAAATTATACGTACATAGTAATTTGAACATCACAAACATGTAAATAATTTATCTACCTGATGTCATTGAAATTGTTATCTCATTGATGGAACAACTTTTATTCTGCCCTGCCTCCTTCTTCTCACTTGTGATGGTGTAAAGTGATGGTTGTATAGGTTTAGGTAATTGGGTATTTTCATTTGAAAGAAAAGAAATGACCTCAAGCATTGTGGGTCTGTCCTTTGCTTGGTCTTGAGTGCATAAGAGACCTATATGAATGCACCGTAGTACTTGGATTTGGATTTGGGTGCATGATGACTCATTCACCATTCTGTCAACTAGCTTTAGAGCTTCTCCTTTGTTCCATAATTGCCATGCCTGAAACAAATTAATACACTTCATTTTTTTTTAGTAGATTAATTAGTTGAATTTTATTTTTGTATCAATGGCTTAGTTTGAGATAACTTACATATCCTATAAGATTGAGTGAATAATCGTCATTGATATTTTTCTTTCCACTCACAATTTCAAGAAGTAAGACACCAAAACTATATACATCAATCTTCGTTGAAATAACTCCATTCATGGCATATTCTGGAGACATATAACCACTGAATTTTTTTTAAAAGTTTTTGAAAAAAAATAAATATGTAAGATAAATATTTTATTACATAGATACTTACTATGTTCCAACAATTCTATTTGTTTTTTCTTCTGGTTGTGTTAGTTTTAATATACGAGCCATTCCAAAATCTGATATTTTGGGATTCAATTCATTGTCCAATAAAATGTTACTAGCTTTCAAATCTCGATGTATCACTTTTAATCTTGAATATTGATGTAAATATACGAGGCCTTGTGCAACTCCTTCAATAATCATGTATCTTGTCTTCCATTCCAACACATTTCTTTCATTGGAGTCTATTTTGAAAAAAATAAAAACATAAAATTCTTAATTGAAAACCATATACAGTCTCAAATATATATATAGATGAAATATTGAACAAAAGGCACAGGGTTTTCATACCAAAAAGATATAAATTCAAACTTTTGTTGGGCATGTATTCATAGACTAATATTCTTTCTTGTGTGTCAATGCAAAAACCTAAA
This sequence comes from Amphicarpaea edgeworthii, assembly GCA_014843725.1. Classification (NCBI taxonomy): domain Eukaryota; kingdom Viridiplantae; phylum Streptophyta; class Magnoliopsida; order Fabales; family Fabaceae; genus Amphicarpaea; species Amphicarpaea edgeworthii. Next base: position 24,092,496 of record CM026325.1, read on the forward strand.
AGCCTCACTAGATTAGTGTGCTGGAGTTTCGCAATTAGCATAGCTTCATTTTTGAACTCTACCAATCCTTGTCCTGAGCTTTTGGAAAGTCTCTTTATAGCTATTTCTTGACCATTTGGCAATTTTCCCTAAAAATATAAATCTTAGTAACTTAAAGTAATAGAAATAGTATTTAATTACTATTACGTACCTTGTAAACAGGTCCAAAGCCACCCTCCCCAATCTTATTTATGAAAGAGAAATTGTTTGTTGCCTCAAGAATGGTTATTAAGTCGAATATATGCGTATCACTACCTGTCCTTTTCTCATTCCAGTACTGTACCTCTCTTCCTTCATCGTATGCAACAGAATTAATTTCAGTGGTTGCTCGCTTAATCTTACGCTTTTCAGCTGCAACCATAAAACAATAAAATTAAACTTCACGGATGTATAATATAATAGAGCACCTCTTTCTGAATTACCTCTTTCTTTTTGCTTTCTCCTCAACATAATAGAGCACGTGATGCATAAGATTATTAGGAAAAGAACTCCAACTGTAGCACCTGGGATCCATATTCTCCTCTTCTTATTGCCTTCTGCATGGGAATTGAAGAAGATTAATACTTAATTTAATAGTACTAGCTAGCTAGCTAGTTATACAAATATTAATTGAACTTACTAGGTTCGGTTCCAGTACGAAAGAAGAAAATGGGACGGCCAACACCGGAATTAGTAGTCTCAACAAAATATGACGTGTGACTGGTCCATATCTCACAGCCAGTTGCATCCTTCTCATTTGCAAAAGTGTAAGCTTCACACGAGCAATTTTTCAAGCACTTCATCCAGCAGTCAGAAATGGTTAAGTTCTCTCTTTTATCATATATGAATCCTTCACTTGACATTGCCCCAAAGGTATTCCAATTTGGCAAGTACAAATCATTGTCCTCCCTGCATTTCGGAGGCCGTGGCATTGAACAACCAGGTACAACCTCACTGTCAAAGCACGAGGTTGTCACACCACTCAGATTCAAAGTACCCAAAGGCCCCATTGTGATATAATTACCCGAAACTGAAGCATATTCAAAGTAACTACTTTCATCACCTTCATTTGAAAACAACGTGAAATTGAACAGCTTCTGAAATGAAGAGTTCACGTTGCTAAAGCTTCCGTTTTTCCATTCTCCACTACTCCATATAATTGCCCCTCTCCACCTACTAACCAATTGCTTGGTTTTGTGGTCAAGGCTCAGAGAGAAAGACCCTGACCAGAGACTTCTGGAACTTCTCCTTGCTGTTAAAGACCAATTATGACCAGTATTCTTGTCATAGCCAAGCTTCATCCCTGGTAAAATTGTGTCTGTGGGGTAATCAAAGCTCTGCCATAACACCCTCTTCACAGATCCATCAGGGTTCAATTCATGAAGCACAAAGTTTCCTGTGTCTAGCAAAGTGGCACCAACACTTTTGTTACTTTCTGCTTCAACAGCCGAATACAGCATCATAGTGGTGGTGGTGCTGGACACAATTTTGAGGCTGCCATATTCATCAATAGTGAGAACTACTCCAGGGTCATCATGGATTGGATTGTCTCTGTTGGCAATCCAAACATAGTAATCGTATTTATTGGCTGATATTCCGAGGTAGAATTTGGTGTTGGCATCAGAGCCATCAAGCTGAAAGAAACGCAGTGTGTATAAATCTGAAGGTGAGATCAAACGGTTGGTTGATCCAAGTTGATGGCCTTGGAGCAACGTGTCTTCCTTCGAGTTTGAAGGCTTTGTTAGGTACGAGAAAGTGATGATCAAGCATAGTATTCTTTTGCTTAAAGTCATTGTTTTTAGGAAAGATATAGTATGCACTTAACACAATCTGAATTTACCATATATATAGATGGATCAAAGTTCATTATGGCTTCGGAGAAGACGACTTTGCTAATACTATATATAAAAGTCATAACAATATTTTTACAATGTAATTGATGCTACAAATTAATGTCTCCAACATTATTAGTCACAATCTTGCAGTTGAGACGACTTATCTTCAAAGTGAATAGTTCTTGATATATACAATACAATAAAATATTATATATCTTTAGCAAACTCTTAAACAAACAAATTAAGAAAGAATTGCTAGTGCTGACAATTTTGCTTTCACATTTATTAGAATGACTATTTTACACAGCAAAGAAATAGTCTCTATTCGTTCTAACAAATGTTAACCACAACCCACTTAAGACATACATTCAATCTACAGTGCTGATGGAGACTTTTGAATTTTGAACATCTTTACCAATTAATATTCCCAAATTATTTACAGACTTTGAACTTTTCCAAGAGCGCATTGATATTTTATCTACCTGATGTCAATGAATTTGTTGTCTCATTTATGGAACAACTGTTGTGCTGCTACTAGAGACAGCTAGCTAGTCACTGGAAAGAAAAGAAGCAACCTCAAACATATTTGAATAACTAACTTCATTTGCTATTCATCAGATAGTCTATCTTGTTCATGAACAAATTCTTTGCCTTTTCATATATCATTATCAAGATTAATTTAATAGAAATGGCAAACACTAACAAACTACTATTACCTTGTTGTAGATAGGTCCAAATCCTCCCTCCCCTATCTTATTAGTGGAAGAAAAATGAGCAGTTGCTTCAAGAATAGTTTGAAAGTCGAATATATTGATCGATTGTGAGAGCCACGAAGGGTCGTGGATTGGCAACCCAGTTATAAGTAGAATTCTCAGCTGATAGTCTAATTCCAAGGTACGTAGAAATCTTCACACTCATCAAACTGAAAGAAACTCAATGTGAATTACAAGCCTGAAGTAGATGGGAAGACAAACACTATAATAAGAAACCTAGTGCAACATGGAGGGTTCACACAAAAGTATTATCCTGTTGCGCATCACCATATTAAACTTCAACTTTTTAATGGTAAAGGTGAGTGGTGGGGCTACTATATTAGCCAAACATATTATTTTAAGGGTGCACATTTTGAGTATTATAATACATACATATGATCAAATTGAATATCACACCAAATCTTTTCTTAGAATAATTGCATTTCACATTCACTAGTTTATGCATGCTGTTACACTCCCAAACAGAACAAATGATTCTTAGTTATTAATTTTGTACCACTTTACTTATTATTAGTATTAGATTCCTTTTTTACATGAGGTGTCAAATGTCAATAATATTAATATTTATTTATATTTTTCTACAAACAAAGTTATTAAAATTTATTTTAATTATTTAATATTTATTCACTTTAATCTTTTATGATAGTTAGCTATAGTAATAAATTTAACTTATTAGATTTAACTCATATGGTATACTACATGCACTAAAATACTACTAGTTGTTAATGCTAAATAAAAATAAAATCAGTACTAAAATGGTTTAAAAAATACTGTCCAAAATTTTAATTAATAATGTAAGAGATGATGATCTTGGTATTGGGGACAAGATTGCTAATAAAGGAATACTGCAGTATTGCATGGCTTAGCAAAAATAGAAAAAAGTGAACACTGTTTTACTTCAATGACCCGTTTCCACTTCGTCCGACCCATATTGCGATTCGGGTTACCCGACCGGGTCGGAGCTCACCATGTCTGTTACTTATGTTGCTCACCATTTGCAGAGGTTGTCGTGTCGCAGAAACACACAACTAAAGCCACTTCTTCTTCTTCAGTTTCATCGACACAATGCCTTTCATCTCCAAAATCCAGCGCCAATCTGATTACACACTCTTCGATTCCGCCACTCCCATCGTAATCGACAATGGCGCCTCCTATTTCCGCATTGGGTACCTTCTCGAACCCTAATTTCGCCTCAAAAAAACGAAACTTTATTTTTGGGTTTCTCTGTTTTTCAAATCAGCTCGTGATGGGGTTGTTGATTTTAACGTTAAAGTTGGTTCCCTTTGATGAATTGTCAGATGGGCAGGAGAGACTCAACCCCGTGTTGTTTTCCGCAACATTGTCCAAAGGCCACGCCACAAAACCACCGGTATCATATATTCTACATTTTTACCATGTTTTCTTGTTCTTCTCCATCTTAGTTACTGTTTGTTTCGTTGTTTGTGTTTGTCTGAAATGTTTCTGTAGTGAAACTGTGTAGTTAATGTTGTAGTTGGTACGCCAATTCTTGTTGCCTAGGTGCATTGCATTAGTTTGTTTTAATTTCGTAAAAATAATAAAATAGGACTGAGATATATCATATATTTATTATTGTGAGTTGATAGCCTTTTTATATTTAGGAGGAAGCTGATAATGAGGCAACAAAATGGCAATTTGTCGCATGTTGAATAATTTTTATTTTTAATATTTTGTAACACAGGAGAAACTGTCACTATTGTTGGTGACCATGATCCAGCATTAATGAAATACTTTGACTGTACTCGCTCTGGACCCCGCTCAGCATTTGACAGCAATGTTGTTTACCAGTTTGAAATAATGGAATATGTAAGTTTTAGTTTTCCCTCATTACAGTTTTTTTTGGTAAAGGAGAGGTAGTTTTTTGAGTCGTTTCAATATGATTGTTATTGTGCAATTATAATTCAGTTTCTGATGATCATATGCTAGTCTGTGATTTGTGTTGGTTCTGCTGTGTGTTATATGAATGTGGCTGTGAAGTTGCATTTCTATTTCAGAAATGGTCTATTTGGGTAACTGCATGTTAGTATTAGAGATTATACTTGGGTGAGAACATATGGTGTTGCCACTTGTGTTATTGCTATATGATACATTGGGATCAATGAGATGTCTTTGTTCTTTAGTTGTTGATTTCCAAATTGAACACCAGAATTGTGCAGTAACTTCTAACGATTTAAGTTTTCAATTCCAAAATATTTTTAAAAGTATCCAAATTACAAAATATAGTCTCTTTTCCTCTGCATGGGTTCTATCTTTTGAATTGTGCTGATATGGATAAATATTGTTTAAGAGTTCGAACATGGCCAAAAATCTTGTTTTTTGTTGCCCAGAGTATAGACCTCGGCATTTCTTCAAGGTCCTACAGAATGATAGTTTCCTGGGACTATCTCACAGACAGTGCCATAGTGGTGCCTTGCACCAGGCAATGCCAAGGTTCCTTTTCCAAGTATATAATAAATGGAAGAACTATTCTCCTAGAGTCCTAGTATGACGTAAGGTATGAATTGATGTGTGAGAGTGAGGTTTGATAGGTCACAAGCTGAATATAGAATCATAGGATTTTGACAACTAGTTGGAATTGGAAAGGATGTGTACGATATTAAATATTATGGAAATAGATCATGCATGTATACAGGCGTATGCCTTCATTAATTCTGAAAAACATATGAAGGAAAGCCTTACTGACATTTTATTTGATCTATAGATTCTGGACTTTGGATTTGACCGGTTGGGTGCTACAGGATCAGAGGTATGTCCGTAAGTGGAGTAGTGTTTTTCATTTTTCTTTCTTGAGCATTTGGTTTGTTATCTTCGTTGTGATGACATTTTAAACTCCAATAGACCACTTCTACTAATTTTGGTATGCTAGTAAACTTAGTGGTCTGTTGTTACCTAGGATTTCCTTGGTTTGATAAGTGCAGATTTTTATCTTTTGGAACTAAAACAATTTAAATTATTTATCTCACTCTTTTCTATCTTTATGTTTAATGCCAGAGCAGATTGATCATCCTGTCCTGATCACAGAATGTGTATGCAACCCAGTTCAGTCTCGTAGTAAAATGGGAGAACTTCTTTTTGAGACTTATGGAGTTCCATCTATAGGTACTAATACTTTATCAATCCTATCAAAAAGAAAAATAAAACACTTCATCTTCATCAAGTGGCATTAGTAGGAACTGAAGTATTGGCTTGCCTGTCGTCTTTATTTTGCCCAATCTTGTCCACCAGGCCATTCTTAAATGGAAAACCAATTTCTAAGTGAAGCCTTTCAAGACCATGTTTGACGTCTTGTTTTGTCACATAGTTGTCACTAGTTTGGACCTCATCATGGGCACATGTTTATCTCTATTCTATGCTGGATGTTGTACACATAATTTTATTGACAATGCTATCTATACTTCTCTGTCATGGCAGCCTTTGGTGTTGATGCGGCATTCAGCTATAAATATAATCAGCAACAAGGTGTATGTAATAAAGATGGTCTTGCTATGTGTCCTGGATTCAATACAACTCATGTGATTCCGGTATGCTTTTTTTGTTATTTATGTCTAAGGATCTTGTATGCAAAATAAAACACTTATTATTTCGGTTTGTTCTCACATGCATTGTCAAATTTGTAGATCACAAATCATTGCTGATAGGATCTACATAGCCTTATGAAGTGTATAAAAGTATCATTCTTTTTGTTTTTTTTATATATTTCCAGTTTGTAGATGGAGAGCCTATTTATAAAGGATGCTGTCGTACTAATATTGGTGGATTCCATGTGACTGATTATTTCAAGCAACTTCTTTCACTCAAATATCCTTATCATATGTGAGTAACAAATCATCATGGCTCTGCTATCGTCAATTTGATTGCTAAATACATATTATTTCTTAGATTTTATTATATTCTCAATGCAGGGCTAGATTTACATGGGAAAAGGTTGAAGACCTGAAGATGGAACATTGCTATATTGCACCAGACTATGCTTCTGAAGCTCGGCTGTTTCAGGTAAGAAAAGGTTCTTTTTTTCAATCTAAGTTCATACACCATTTTTATTATTCTATGATTTTACTTTATGAATGGTCTAACAGAAAGGAGCTAAGGGGGCTGAAGAAAAAACCAGATGTTGGCAGCTCCCTTGGGTTCCACCCCCAACTGAGGAGCCTCCTTCTGAGGAAGAGGTTGCAAGAAAGGCAGCAATAAAAGAGAGACAAGGTCAAAGATTACGAGAAATGGCTGAGGCAAAGAGGTCATCTAAAATAAACGAATTGGAAAATGAATTGCATGGTTTGGAATTTCTTTTAAAACAGCTTGAACAAGTTGAAGACAGTAGGGTTCCGTCTTTCCTAGCAGAGACTGGTTATGTCTCTAGGCAGGAGATAGAATCTGCCCGCACTAAAGTTACACAGTCCTTACGGAAAGCAAAAGGTGAACCAAAGAATGAACAGGCTGAAACTGATAAAGGCAGCCCTAACACTACTGAGAAGTATACTCTTATAAACATCCCTGATGACATGCTCACCCCAGACCAGGTCAGTTTTAGCATATCGCATGCATCATTAGATTGAACTTGCTGTCTTCCCATTCTTCAAATGTACATGTAAATTTCTTGCTTGTAGCTATATTTGCTTTCGATCTTTAATATCCAAATAATTTCTGTGTGTTGTTCTCTGTGCCTTATGAAGTTGACGGTGTTTTTTGGGTGTGCTCTGTTGATAGCTCATTGAAAAGAAGAAACAATTGTCACTGAAATCCATGTCTGAAGGGCGACAGAGATTAAAACAGAAGCGTTATGAAGAGGAATTGGAGCGCGAAAGGAAACGACAGCTAGAGGAGGAGAAACGCCTGTATGTTTCATGCTTTAATTTATCCAGTTTAATTAAATTACTCTGTTGCATATTTATGTGAGTTAAAGAGCTTTTCGTCATTTCAACCTAGTATGAGAGAGCGAGAGCTTTCACTTTCTGTCTAATTTAAGTTTACTAAGTGGCTTAGCAAGCGAGAGAAGTGCATACTGTACTATCTACCTTAACTAATGTTAGGACATTGCTTTTGTACAAAGCAGGCCTGACTTTAATCTTGACAAGGCTTGAATACTTATCAATTGTAGTACAATATTATGCTTTAAAACATTTCTAATTGGCTTTTTCCCCGTCTTACTGCAGAGAGAACCCAGAGCTTTACTTGGAACAATTGCGTGCTAGATACACAGACCTATCAGAGAAAGTTGACCAACGAAAACGGCTCAAGACAAATGGAGGTCATTCCAATGGAAATAACTTGTCCGGTGGCATTGGTCGTGGTGAGAGACTCAACGCTGCTCAGAGGGAGAGAATGCGCCTCTTGACAACTGCTGCCTTTGATCGTGGAAAGGGTGAGGATACATTTGGTGCCAAAGATGAAGATTGGCAACTTTACAAACTGATGAGCAAAGATAATGATGATGGTGATGAGGGACCAGATGAGGATGATTCAGAGCTAGCCCGCATTTCTTCAAGACTACAGGTTAGCTTATGTCTTTCATAATAATAATGTTAACAGTTATGTTCTGTGGATGCAGTCTGCATTTGCATGGTTGTGTTATCTAGTAGACAGCCTTGTATATAGGTTCTTGATGACTCACAAAAATCTTGCTTTGGTGTAGGACTTGGATCCAACATTTGTGCCCAAGTCAGAAACAGGTAGCTCTCAGCCTGCTGAGGCGCCACATGTCCGTCCTCTCACAAAGGAAGATTTTCAGATTGTTTTTGGTGTTGAAAGGTTCAGATGCCCCGAAATTTTGTTCAATCCAAACTGGATTGCTGTTGATCAGGCAGGGTTAGATGAGATGGCTGGGGTCTCAATAAGAAGGTTATCATGTAAGGATGAAGGCCTGGAAGAGAGACTCACTAACTCCATACTCGTGACTGGTGGAAGTTCTCTTTTCCCTGGCATCACTGAACGCCTTGAAGCTAGAATTCGGATGATTCGGCCATGTGGAGCACCCATAAAAGTAGTTAGGGCACTGGATCCTGTTATGGACGCATGGCGTGGGGCTTCTGTGTTTGCATCAGCACCACAGTTCCAGACACAAACTTTCACTAGGGCGGATTATTTTGAAAAAGGTGAAGACTGGCTCCGCAGTTATCAGCTTAAATATTCATTGTAATTGAATTGGTAACACAGGACTTGTTAATGTCTTGAACATCATACCTCAATTTAGACAACATTATCCAGTAAACTAACTTGCGGCTCATGCTGTTTGTTGCTGAAGCTACAAGTAGTATGCTGTTGATATTTTTTCACTTTTCAGTATGATGAATTGAATGGCATGCTGGTTTATTTTAATTGATGAACTTTTATTCTTTTCATTACGTAAACAAATTTATTATTTTTGAATTTTATATCGTTAAAAACTATTGATTGTTTTTTAAGAAACTAAAAAAAAAACACTTATGGTTAAATATCACGTGAGATTTTTAAACATGACTTTCTCATAATTTCTCAAATATGTACTATGATTTCCTAAACATTTGCAAATAGATAATGACATAATTACCATAATTACATGAGATCCTCCTAATGAATATATAATAACACGCACATGAAACCTATTGAAGAGTTAAAAAGCACTCCTTATGAAAAAAACTTCATATGTTGAAAAAAAACCTAAAATTAAATCTCCAATACTGAATATAAAAAAAAAAAAATAGCAAACATTGCATTCAGGTTTTTTTTATAAATAGGAAAGAGTGTTGTTTTTTTATAAAATATAATTAATTAATTTCTAAAAATTGGTAAAAATAAATAATCTACACCAAATTGCACAGGATGAAAAAACTATCTTTATAATAATAAAAAGAAAATCCTTAACGGCTATATATGTAGTAATGTTTTACTGTACAGTGAGAGACCTGATTAGTAAATGACCGTTGGAATATCTTTAAAGAAAATAAAATTATATTTAAAGAAAATAACATTATATTTATAAGCTTACCAAAACCAACCTCCTTTCTCTTCCCACGCGCTCCTCAGAATTTGACCGTTAAATTTAAAAGGCCACTCCACAAACTATTCCTCATTGGAACCAAAAACCTCTCTCTATTTTTTGTTCTCTTTGCTTATCACACACAGAATAGAGAGAGTTCATCATCTTCTTCTTCTCTTATTCCATTGTTTATCAAAGTAGAAGGTGAAAATGGAGTCACCTCAGGCGAAGAAATCCGGATTGAACCTCCCAGTTGGGATGTCCGGAACCTCGCTCCGCCTGGACACTGCACCACCATCTTCTACTTCTTCTTATCGTTCCATTGCGAGCCTGAACTCTCCTTCTTCTCTGCGTTCCATCTCGAATCTCACTTCGCCTTCGAAGTCAAGTTCGATGTGCAGCGACAGGTTCATTCCATGCAGGTCTTCGTCTCGACTGCACACATTTGGGCTGGTGGACAGGGCATCGCCGGTGAAGGAAGGCAGTAATGAGGCATACTCCAGGTTGTTGAAATCGGAACTATTTGGATCTGACTTTGCTTCTCCTTCTCTTTCTTCTTCTTCCCCTGCAGGTTCTGCTGCCGCCGCTCCTTCTTTGCCGCTCAGTCCCAGCAAGAACATGCTCCGCTTCAGGACCGATCATTCTGCACCTTCTTCGCCTTACTCGCCCTCCATTTTGGGACAGCAGAATGCTTTTGCCTCCGACTCTTCGACCCCGCCTCCCAAACCTCCTAGGAAAGTCCCCAAGACACCCCACAAGGTAAGTTAGATTCTTGTTTTTTAAAAGAATAAAAAAAGTGTCATTTCTTTCCTGAATCTGAATATGGTTTGTGTGGTGTATTTTAAAAATAGTACGTTTATATCAATATAACATGCAGTAGCATATTGGAGACATCTTCACAATAGAAGGGTAATACTATGGCATTTGATCTAGTATCATATCGGAGTCTCTTAATTCAATGACCTCGTTTTTAAACAAAGTTTAAATAAAAAAAAAAGAAGTAAACCCATGCTTTTGTGCTCATGATGTATATAAGCCAGACTTTGAGACACAGCAAGAGCAACCTTAAACCTACTGTGATTTTTACATTGGATTATTGAGCTTGACTGTTGATTGCTGACCAGACAAGGTTGATTGTGCAGGTTCTGGATGCCCCATCACTTCAAGATGACTTTTACTTGAATCTGGTGGACTGGTCCACACAAAATGTTCTTGCTGTGGGGCTAGGCACTTGTGTATATCTATGGAGCGCTTCAAACAGCCGAGTGAGTCCAAATCTGCCATCAATTTCACAACATTAATAAAAAAACACTTCTCAAGATGTACATTTAAAGTGAAATATTTTATGGTGCTTTCAGGTGACTAAGTTATGTGACTTGGGGCCTTATGATGGTGTCTGTTCTGTCCAGTGGACCCGGGAGGGTTCTTTCATATCTATTGGTACAAGTCTTGGTCAAGTTCAGGTACTTCACATTTTTTAGATGTTGGTTTATTCATACATGAATTATGATTAAGAATAAAATAACACTTTTTGCCTTATGGTACAGGTTTGGGATGGAACTCAGTGTAAGAAGGTGAGAACCATGGGTGGGCATCAGACAAGGACTGGTGTCTTGGCATGGAACTCTCGCATTTTGGCTTCAGGGAGCAGAGATAGGAACATACTTCAGCATGACATGAGGGTTTCAAGTGACTTTGTTAACAAGCTTGTTGGCCACAAGTCTGAGGTAAAAAGATTTTGAAGAATACATTGAACTTGTAATGTTAAAGAAGGCTAATTAGAAGCTGAGAAATTGATAGCAATATTTGTCCCTCAATTTGTGACAGGTATGTGGATTGAAATGGTCCTGTGATGACAGGGAACTTGCTTCTGGTGGTAATGATAATCAGGTATAAGTGTCATCCTTTTCATTACTAAGGTTAAGATAAAACACTGCAGAAAAGAAAAAGTGCTTTATTCTGTACTTGCTTGTTTATTTTTTAGTGACTTACCTCTTCAATGTCATGTTTTATTATATGTGCAGCTCCTGGTATGGAATCAGCACTCTCAGCAACCAGTTTTGAGACTTACCGAGCACACTGCTGCTGTGAAGGCCATTGCTTGGTCACCTCACCAAAACAGTCTCCTTGTGTCTGGAGGTGGAACTGCTGATAGGTGTATTCGATTTTGGAACACTACAAATGGTCATCAATTGAATTGTGTTGACACTGGGAGCCAGGTTTATTTCTTAGTCCACTGAGACTTTTGGTGCATTGACATCTCAATTGTCAACTAATTCAATGCATTATTTGCAGGTCTGCAACCTTGCTTGGAGTAAAAATGTGAATGAGCTAGTAAGTACTCATGGGTACTCCCAAAATCAGATCATGGTGTGGAAATATCCATCATTGTCAAAGGTAACTTTCACAATTCTAGATGTTTTAGATCAAATTACAAGCTGAAAATTTGAATGTCTTAACCTTATGAACAAATTTTGATTAGGTTGCAACTCTAACTGGCCACAGCATGCGAGTGCTGTACCTTGCAATGTCTCCTGATGGTCAGGTACTAATGATGTCCTCCCACATGACATAAGTACATAAATTATTCTTTTTTTATGTTATGAATAAAAATCATTCATTTTTGTAACATTATGTGGAACAATTGCAGACAATAGTAACTGGTGCAGGGGATGAGACTTTACGGTTTTGGAATGTTTTCCCATCAATGAAAGCACCTGTAAGCATAAGCATGTGACCAATTTCAATTTCAATGATATCTTCAATGCTTTGCCTCTCCTAACTCCTTTGTCTGTTCTGTGTTTCATGTTTTTGTCTGTTCTGTGTTTCATGTTGTTTTCTTCAGGCCCCGGTTAAAGATACAGGACTTTGGTCACTGGGGCGCACCCAAATTCGATGATCCATTCATTTGTTACCATATGGAATTAGAAGATGAAGAAGAAAGATCTCAAGATTTTGTAATTAATATCTGTATATGAAATAATATTATCATTGAGAGTTTGTAACATATACTTATCAAACACGGACATAGGAACTTGTAAAGTCTGCATCTAAATTCAATTTACTTGTTATAATAATGGTTTCAATTCATTGTAAGTTTGTAATAACATATCAACACCATTGGGCATTTTTTCCCTTCCTTTGGAATAATATCACTATTATTCATTGTTGAGAAACCATACTGTTTCCATGGCTATGCAGTCCTTGTTTTCGTTGCCAACCGACACACTCCTATTGATCCTCATGTTCGAAATATACTTATTTATAAAGTTAAATTTGTACATGAAGATAAACTTAATTAGCTATTTAATTGTGAGAATTATGCTTTGACAGTCTAAATAATTTTAATTGTCAAAATCTCAACCTAATTGTTTTTAAAAGTTTATTTTTGAATTAATATTTATTATATTAAAATTTAGTCAAACCTCAAGTGTAATTGCTTATAAATTCCCTTTTTATATCTCAAATTAATAGATTTTACACCAATCAATCAACTACGATAAAAATAAAATATGCATGGGGCACGTGTACATAGAATTTTGTGTAAGGTGCTGATAAGGATCAAGAAGGAGGGGGAATATTCGTCCTTACTATCACAGTGTCCACAAGTTCACTTTGTCTTCGTCTACTTTTTATAATAATTAGGGAGTGCCCCGCGTGCAATGCACGCTTAACCCTTTCAAGTTGCAACTATAGCATTGACAGAAAAAGTGAGAGTATGAAAAAGCAATTGGATTTGAGTTACATTGAAATGCCAAAGTGTTAAAACATCGACCTGGATAAACAGTTGGACAAATTTTATAATAATATAGATAACTAGTATAATAACACGGGCTTGAACGATATTATCTTCCATAATTATTATTAGCAGCACCTAAGGACCGAAGGTAATGTTAAGTTTATAATCTATAACTTTTTATATTATTATATATTTTTTAGTATATTTGTTAATTATTTTTTAAATTTAATATAAGTAGATGTAATAAAAAAAAGTAAACTATAATATATCTAGAAGTAAATTAAACTTCAGTTTTAGATTTTAGGATTTTAAGGTTTTAGGTTTCAAGATTTATAATTTTATAGTTTAAAGATTAGTTGTTTAGTATTTAAGGTTTATGATTTATTGTTTTAAGGTTTAGGGTTTATATTTCATTATTGGAGGTTTATGGTTTATGATTTTGGTCTATAATTTTAGGTCCGTATAATTTATGATTTATGATTTTAGGGTTTAGGTTCATAGTTTAGGGTTTTATGATTTATAGTTTTATAGTTTAAGGTTTATGATTTTAAGGTTGCATGTTTGGTGGTTTATGGTTTCATGTTTTAGGGTTTATGATTTTAATGTATATGGTTTATTATTTCAGGGTTTTATAGTTTAGAGTTTAGTGTTTTTGGTTTGGGGTCTATGATTTTTAGTTTTATGATCTAGGTTTATGGTTTATGTTTTCAGGATTTAGGATTTCATGGTTTATTATTTAGGATTTATATATGATGGCTTTAAGGTTTTAGGTTTATAGTTTAGGGTTCATGGTTGAGTGTATAGAGTTTAATGTTTAAGTTATAGGTTTCCATATGGTTTCATAGTTTATGATTTCACGGTTTATTATTTTGGATTTATATGTTATGGTTTTAAGGTTTAAGGTTTTAGGTTTATAGTTTAAGGTTTAGGGTTCATGATTAAGTGTATAAGGTTTAATATTTAGGTTTTAGGTCTCCATATGGTTTCATGGTTTATGATTTATTGACTAAGGTTTCACAATTTAGGATTTAAGGTTTCATTTCAGGGTTTATGACTTTGGGTTTCATCAGGATTTATGGTTTCTTGGTATACAATTTAAAGTTGTATTTCAAGGTTTAAGATTTAAGGTTTCATTTCATGACTTATAATTTTGGGTTTCATTTCATGGTTTTAGATAAATGTTTTTATTTCATGGTTTAAAATTTAGTGTTCCATAAGGGTTTCATTTGAAAATCACAAAATCATTTGAGGTTTCATTTGTAAAACCATGTGAAACCCTAAATGATTAACGATTTCATGTGTGAAACCCTAAATAATATAGGGTTTCATATTTGAAACCCAAAAACATTTAGGATTTCATTTGTGAAATCCCAAATCATTTATTATGAAACCTTAAATAATGTAGGGTTTCAAATATGAAACCCTATGTCATTTAGGGTTTAACAACAAATAGTTTAGGATTTCACAAATTAAATCTTAAATGAATTAGGGTTTTACAAATGAAACCATAATGATTTGGGGTTTTAACAATGAAACTCTAATAATTTGGGGTTTCAGCAATGAAACCTTAATGATTTGGGGTTTCACAAATGAACCTTATTGATTTGGGGTTTCACAAATGAACCCTCATGATTTGGGGATTCACAAATGAAACCCTAATAATTTGAGGTTTCACAATAATTGATTTGGGGTTTAAAAAATGAAATCCTAAATAATGTAAGTTTCATTTATGAAACCTTAAATCAATTAATGTGAAACCTTGAATCATTTAGGATTTCATTTATGAAATCCCAAATAATTTATTATGAAACCCTAAATGATTTAGGGTTTCATTTAAAAAACCTAAAATCATTAGTTTTTCATTTGTAAAACACTAAATTAATTTTTTTGAAACCCTGAATGATTTAGGATTACATTTGGGAAACCCAAATTATTATGGTTTCAATTGTGAAACCCCAAATTGTTAGAGTTTCATTTGTAAAACCCTAAATAATTTAGAGTTTCATTTATGAAATCCTAAATGACGTATGATTTCACAAATGAAATCCTAAATCATTTAGGGTTTCATCAATGAAACCATAATGATTTGGGGTTTCACAAATAAAATCTTAAATTATTAAGGGTTTCACAAATCAACCTTAATAATTTGGAGTTTCACAAATAAAATCCTAATGATTTGAGGTTTCACATATGAAACCCTAATGATTTGGCATTTTGGAAATGAAACCCTAAATAAGTTAAGGTTTCACAATAAAAGATTTGAGGCTTTACAAATGAAACATTAAATGATTTAGTGTTTAAAATATAAAACACATTGCATTTAAGGTTTTACATTGAAACTCTAAATCATTAAGGTTTCGTTCATGAAATCCTAAATCATTTATTATGAAACGCTAAATAATTTATTGTGAAACCCAAAATCATTTAAGATTTCATTTGTGAAATCCCAAATCATTTATTGTGAAACCCTAAATAATTTATTTATAAAACCTCAAATAATTAGGATTTTATAATGTGAAACTCTAAATGATTTAGGGTTTCATTTGCTAAACCCAAAATCATTAGGGTTTAAGTTGTGAAACCCCAAATCATTAGGGTTTCATTTGCGAAACCCCAAATAATTAAAAATTAATTTATGAAATTCTAAATCATTTATTGTGAAACCCAAAATAATTTAGGGTTTCATCTGTGAAACCTAAAATCATTTGGGTTTCATTTGTGAAATTCCAACTTATTAGGGTTTCAATTGTGAAACCCCAAATCTTTAACGTTATTTTTGAAACCCTAAATGCATTAAGGTTTCAAATATGAAATCCTATGTCATTTAAGGTTTTACAAATGAAATCCTAAATCATTTAGGTTTCATTTGTGAAACCTTTAATGATTTATTCTAAAATCCTAAATGATTTAAGGTTTCATTTGTGAAAACCCAAATCATTAAGGTTTCATTTGTGAAACCCCGTGTCATTTAGGGTTTTTTTAAATGAAATCCTAAATCATTTATATTTCATTTATTGTGAAACTTTAAATGATTTTGGGTTTTATTTGCAGAATCCCAAATGATTAAAGTTTCATATGTGAAACTCTACATCATTTCTTGTGAAACACTAAATGATTCACAGTTTCATTTGTGAAACCTAAAATTCTTAGGGTTTCATTTGTGAAATCCTAATTGGTTAGGGTTTATCTTTGAAAACCTAAATGATTTAAGGTTTGAAATATGAAACCTTATGTCATTTAGGGTTTTACAAGTGAAATCCTAAATCATTTAGGTTTCATTTGTGAAATGCTAAATGATTTATTGTGAAACCCTAAATCATTTATTCTAAAACACTAAATGATTTAAGGTTTCTTTTGCGACACCCTAAATAATTAAGGTTCATTTGAAAATGCCTAAAGAATTTATTTTGAAACCCTAAATGATTTAGGGTTTCATTTATGAAACCCAAAATTATTAGAATTTCATTTATGAAACCCCAAATAATTAAGATTTCAATTGTGAAATCGTAAATCATTAAGGTTTATTTATGAAATCATAAATGATTTAGGGTTTAAAATATGAAACCGTATGTCATATATGGTTTTACAAATGAAATGCCAAATCATTCAGGGTTTCACAATAAATAGTATAAGGTTTCACAAATGAAACCCTAAATGATTTAGAGTTTTACCAATGAAACCACAATGATTTTGGGTTTCGCAAATAAAACCATAAATGATTTAAGATTTCACAAATGAATCTTAATGATTTGGGGTTTCACCAATGAAACCATAGTGATTTGGGTTTCACAAATAAAATCCTAAATGAATGATGGTTTCATAAATAGACCTTAATGACTTGGGATTTTACAACTGAAACCTTAATAATTTGAGGTTTCACATATGAAACCTTAGTGTTTAAAATATAATACCCTTTGTCATTTAAGGTTTTATATTCCTAAATCATGAAAGTTTCATTCATGAAACCTTAAACTTTTTATTATCAAACCCCAAATCATTTATTGTATAATCTTAAATCATTTGTTGTGAAAACTTCAATGATTTATGAAACCCTAAATCATTTATTGTTAACCCCTAAATTATTTAGTGTTTCATTTGTAATACTGTAAATCATTAAGGTTTCATTTGTGAAACCCCAAATCATTCGGTTCATTTGTGAAACCTTAAATGATTTAAGGTTTCAAATATAAAACCTTTTATCAATTATGATTTCATAAAAAAAAACCCCGAATAGTTTAAGGTTTCACAAATAAAATCCTAAATGATTTAGGGTTTAACCAATTAAACCATAATGATTTAGGGTGTCACAAATAAAATTATAAATGATTTAAGATTTTTTAAATAAACCCTAATATTTTGAGGTCTCACCAAAGAAATCATAATGATTTGGGGTTTCATAAATAAAACCTTAAAAGATTTAAGTTTTCACAAATGAACCCTAATGATTTTGGGTTTCACAAATGAAACCCTAATAATTTCGATTTTCGCAAATCAAACTTTGAATTATTTACGGTTCCAAAATAAATGATTTGGGATTTCACAAATGAAATCCTAAATAATTTGAGGTTTCAAATATGAAATCCTGTGTCATTTAGAGCTTTATAAATGAAACACTAAATCATATATATTTCATTATTTGAAACCTTAAATCATTGATTGTGAAAATCTAAATGATTAAAAGTTTTATTTTCAAAACCCCAAATAATTAAAGTTTTATTTGTGATACCCTAAATCATTTATTGTGAAACCCTAAATAATTTAGGATTTCACAAATGAATCTTAATGATTTGGGGTTTCATAAATGAAACCCTCATGATTTGAGGTTTGACAGATAAAACCTTAATGATTTAGGGTTTTGGAAAGAATTGTTAATTTAGTTAGGGTTTCACAATAAATAATTTGGAGTCTCATAAATGAAACATTAAATGATTCAATGTTCAAAATATAAAACCCTTTGTCATTTAGGGTTTCACATTGAAACCCTAAATCATTAGGTTTCCTAAAACACTAAATCATTTATTATAAAACCCTAAATTTTTTATTGTAAATCCTAAAATCATTTATTGTGAAACTCATAATGATTTAGGGTTTTATTTGCAAAACCCCAAATAATTAAAGTTTCATTTGTGAAACCCTAAATCATTTATTGTGAAACTCATAATGATTGAGGGTTTTATTTGCGAAACCCCAAATAATTAAAGTTTCATTTGTAAAACCCTAGATCATTTAATGTGAAACCTAAAATGAGTTAGGGTTTCATTTGTGAAATCCTAATTCATTTAGGGTTTGAAATATGAAACCTTAAATGAGTTAGGGTTTCATTTGTGAAATCCTAATGCCATTCAGGGTTTTACAAATGAAACCCTAAATTATTTAGGTTTCATTTGTGAAACCCTAAATGATTTATTATGAAACCTTGAATGACATTTTCTAAAACACTAAATGATTAAAGGTTTCATTTGCAAAACCCTAAATAATTAAGGTTCATTTGTGAACTCCTAAATGATTTATTGTGAAACCCTAAATGATTTAGGGCTTTATTTATGAAACCTCAAATCATTAGGGTTTCATTTTTGAAACCCCAAATTATTTGGGTTACATTTATGAAACCATAAATGATTTAGGGTTTAAAATATGACACCTTATGTCATCTAGAGTTTAAAATATGAAACCTAAATGATTTAGGGTTTTATTTGCAATACCTCAAATCATTAGGGTGTTAGTTGTGAAACACCAAATCATTCAAATTCATTTGTTAAACCCTAAATGATTTAGGATTTCAAATATGAAACCTTTTATCATTGAGGGTTTCACAAAAAAACCCTAAACCATTTAGATGTTCACAACCAATAGTTTAGGGTTTTAGAAATGAAAACCTAAATGATTTAGGGTTTTACAAATAAAACTATAAATGATTTAGGGTTTCACAAATGAACCCTAATGATTTGGAGTTTCACCAATGAAACCATAATGATTTAAGTTTACACAAATGACCCTAATATTGGGGGTTTCACAAATGAAACCCTAATAATTTAGGTTTTCGCAAATGAAATGTTGAATTATATATGATTCCACAATAAAGTGTTTCACAAATGAAACCCTATATAATTTGGGGTTTCAAATATGAAACCTTGTGTCATTTAGGGATTTTTAAATGAAACACTAAAGCTTTTATACTTCATTATTTGAAACCCTAAATTATATATTGTGAAACTCATAATGATTTAGGGTTTTATTTATGAAACTCCAAATAATTAAAGTTTTATTTGTGAAACCTTAAATCATTTATTGTGAAATCCTAAATGATTTAGAGTTTCATTTTTGAAACCCCAATTCGTTAGGGTTTATTTTAGAAAACCTAAATCATTTAGGGTTTGAAATATGAAACCCTAAATTATTTAGGTTTCATTTATGAAATCCTAAATGATTTATTATGAAACCCTAAACGATTTAGTCTAAAACACTAAATGATTTAGGGTTTCATTTGTAAAACCCTAAATAATTAAGGTTCATTTGTGAACCCCTAAATGATTTATTATGAAACCCTAAATGATTTAAGGCTTTATTTGTGAAACCTTAAATCATTAGGATTTCATTTGTGAAACCCCAAATCATTAGGGTTTAATTTGTGAAACCATAAATGATTTAGGGTTTAAAATATGAAACATTATGTCATCTAGGGTTTTACAAATGAAACACCAAATAATTTAGGGTTTCACAACAAATAGTTTACGGTTTCACAAATAAAACCCTAAATGATTTAGTGCTTAACCAATGAAACCATAATGATTCGGGATTTTGCAAATAAAACCATAAATGATTTAAGGTTTCACAAATAAACCCTAATGATTTGGGATTTCACCAATGAAACCATAATGATTTGGGATTTTACAAATAAAATCCTAACTAATTGAGGGTTTCACAAATGAACCTTAATGATGTGGGGTTTCATAAATGAAACCGTAATGATTTAGGATTTTGAAAATGAAACCCAAATTCGGTTAGGGTATCACAAGAATTGATTTATTGTTTAAAATATAAAACCCTTTGTCATTTAATGTTTTACATTGAAACCCTAAATCATTAAGGTTTCATTCATGAAACCCTAAATAATTTATTGTGAAACCCAAAATCATTGAAGGTTTCATTTATGAAACCCTAAATCATTTATTGTGAAACCCTAAATCATTTGTTGTGACAACTTAAATGATTTAGGAAACCCTAAATAATTTATCTAGGAAACCCCAAATAATTAGGATTTTATAGTGTGAAACTTTAAATCATTTATTATTAAACCTTAAATAATTTAGGATTTCATTTGCAAAATCCTAAATCATTAAGGTTTTAGTTGTGAAACCCCAAATCATTAAGTTGTTATTTGTGAAACACCAAATCATTCAAACTCATTTGTGAAACCCTAAATGATTTACGGTTTCAAATATGAAACCTTTTATCATTGATAGTTTCACAAAAAAATCCCTAAATCATTTAGGTGTTCACAACCAATAGTTTAGGGTTTTAGAAATGAAACCCTAAATGATTTAGGGTTTTACCAATTAAACCTTAATGATTTAGGGTTTCACAAATAAAATTATAAATGATTTGGGGTTTCACAACTGAACCCTAATGATTTGAGGTGTTACCAATGAAACTCTGATGATTTAGGGTTTCACAAATAAAATCCTAAATGATTTAAGGTTTCACAAATGAACTGTAATGATTTAGGGTTTCATGTGAAACCTTAAGTGAAACCCTAATGATTTGAGGTTTCACAAATAAAACCTTAATGATTTGAGATTTCGTAAATGAAATCATAAATCATTTTGGATTTCACAATAAAGGATATGGGATTTTACAAATGAAACCTTAAATGATTTAAGGTTGAAAATATGAAGCCCTATGTCATTTATGGTTTTACATTGAAATTTTAAATTATGAAGGTTTCATTTATGAAACCCTAAATTATTTATTGTGTAACCCAAAATCATTTAGGGTTTCATTTGTAAAATCCTAAATAATTTATTGTGAAAGCCTAAATCATTTGTTGTGAAATCCTAAATGATTTATGAAACCTTGAATTATTTATTTACGAAATCTCAAATAATTAGGGTTTCAGTATCTGAAACACTAAATCATTTAATGTGAAACACTAAATAATTTAAGGTTTCATATATGAAACCTTATGTCGTTTAGGATTTTACAAATAAAATCCCAAATCATTTAGGATTTCACAATAAACAATTTAATATTTCACAAATAAAATCCTAAATGAATATGATATAACAATGACTTCTACCTGATTTTCTATTATAATATATAATATAATAGATAATAGATGTGAAATCATTGCCACAGCTCACAATAATGGTGAACCCTCGTCCCTGTACTTTGTATATTGTACGACAAGATATGATTTCAATTTTTCTTACACCCAGATAACTAAGAAGTGAGCAAACAATTATGATTCATTTGGTAACGGTCAATCATTAATCAAGGGCTCAATTTCATATTTTTATCAGTCTTGATTGTAGTATAAACAAACAAATTAGTAACAAGAACCAATTCAGCTATCAAACAAGTGAGAACAATAAGTCAATTTCCATAAATGAAATGAAAGATAATACAAGAACATTTTCACCTTTCCTTTGGCTGTCATGTTCTATGTTCTTTTTACATTTCTACATACATTCATAAATGTAAAAGAATCAACAAAAACATCAAAGATCAGAATAAGTTCCTGTTAGAACAATCTTATTGCATCAAATCATTTACAAATGCCAACCTGCATGCAATTAATGGCCGGCAAAAGAATTTGGAGTGAGAATATTACATGAAATTGAATGAAAATGTACAAGTTTGTCTTCCTCTTTTCCTTTCTACACCATCATCACAAGTGAGTGACTGGACTGACACCTTCAACAGTCAACACACACAAGGTCTTTCAGCTGAGGCTTCTGTAATCTTCAAGGTTCCTCCTGGTCCAGCTTGATGCTTGCCATGTTGCTTGGCTTGGTGCTGAGACCAGAAAGAATGAGCAGCCAAAACTCTGTCTAAGAGCTCCTGAGGTACTGGCTCTCCCCTCCTCTGTTGTGGAGAGATTGTTGCTGTGTGCACTAATGTTTTCCATTTATCCTGTACACATAAAGTACCAATTAACCCATGCTAATACTAATAGCATTAGAACCTACGTATGCCCTTAACCACAAAATGGATTGAATCAATGCAATTGTGCCAATCTTTTTTCTTAAATATTTATATTTTATAATGCAAACAAGAGGGATGGATTTCATCATCTACAGAAAATAAGCACAATATTATAGCTATCGTCCACACAGAAACCATTAGAATGATAAACATAAAACAGAAATGAACTATAAATAAACTAATCATATTTATTATCCTAGGTATCAACTGAGAATCTCTAAAGAATAAAGCAGGAAACGTGATACCAACCAAAATAATCATAAGGGCAATACCAAATTAACCATAAACATAACCATAAGTAACTCCAATGCCATTTTTTATGTATTATCTTTCTAGTGGTTAAACGATGTAAAGTAACCCCACATGTTAAAGGGTACTTGGTGCCTAGAGAGGTAAGGAAAGAAATAATGTACCTTTAAGTCTACATAAGTCCTATGGTCTGCATTCTCAAAAGCTCGCAACTTAACATCACGCCACCTGCACGGCACAAACATTATCAGCAAGCCAGTTTTGCTGTCTATCTGCAGGTAAAGCTGATGTTATTTGATAACATCGTACCTCCCAGTTCCAAGTTCCTCAACTGCGTGAACAAGCGCTTCTACCTCGGCCACGGAGAATGGTCTCCTGGTTCGACGCTGTACAAACTCAGAGCGCTTGGTTTTCTGATTCACAGGAACCACATCTAATGTTTCTGAGGTAGCTGGAACAACAACTATTGCTCTGCAATCAGGTGTTATTTTGTCAACTGTAGTGTCGGCAGGTGAAGAGATAGACTGATGGTTACTTTCAATTAGGTTTCCCGGGTATGTCAGCAGCAAGGGTGAGTCATGCAAGGTATCAGTAATTCCTGAATCTAAGACAGGAGTTTCTGTGGGCCTAGAAACATCAGATAAAGATATTAGCTATAGTATCAAAATAAAAAAAAAATCAACTGAATAAACAGAATCATTATTTCTACCCCATAAATTAATCTTGGCCATTTCCCTTCATAATAAAAAGAAACCATGTTACAAAGTTTGGCTCACCTGGTAGTCTGGGATGTTTCACATTGCGAAGAAGGATCACCAACACAAACAGTTGGAGAAGCTTGTAGTGAAGTGGGCTCCAACATGAAACTCAGGGCATCCAAATTTTCATTGCAAGATATGCCAGTCTGCACAAGTGTTCTATTGTCATCTCTAACTTTTTTCCCCTGATGAAGGACACCAACATGTGCACCACCTCCAAGTATAGTCATCACTGCCTCCATGATTGTCCTCTACAAAAATTTGTAAGAATATACAATGCAAAGGTTAGAGCCAGAGAAGACCGCAAATGCATTAATAAAGCCTTGAAAGCAGTAATGAATATTTATACCTTTAGTGAACCAACAGTTGCAGTTTCAGGAACCTCAATATAAAGCTCCGGTATCCTTATTGACTTAATGCTAAACTTTACTGTTCACATGGTATACAGAACAAATATGTTACTATCAAGTGTCAAGTGTAATGCAGAATCAAGGCAGGCAGAATGAATGAATATCAGATAATTAGTTACCATGAGAATCCGTAGCCTTAGGTACATGCAATTTTGCAGATGAGCTAGGTTTGTCTCCATCCATACCTTTCTGAGGTGAATTGGACACACTCTCACTACTGAATCCTCCATCAGAAGTTACCCCTGAAACCCGGTCAACGAATTTCCTCTTTTTAACAATGGCATTGTGCTGAGATCTTTCAAAACCGTAACAAGTCTTCCTCTTATGATAACGAGGTACTCCTAGATCTGCAAATTCTATATTACTTTCAGAGAGAGACACAATCAAACTCATAGACATAGCATGCATCAGATAATAGAACATTTACTAGTACATTTATAAGTCACATTACCAGATCTAGAAAGTTCACAGTCCTTCAACTTTGGAGCTGTCTTCCAGTATTTGGAAGACATCAAATTCCTGATTCTTCGGTGTGCAATGCGTCGTGGAGACCTAAAAGCCTTTGACTTCGTGCAAACCTTTTTGCACCTTAAAAAATTTTCATCATCATCTCTAAAACCTAACTTGATACCATTCCCATGCCTGGAAAAGGAAGCACTGGGAAAAGATTTCCTATGAAATGGATATTTAATATTACTTTTTGAGTCAATTAGTGCAGGAGATACATACAATTCTAAGTGGTCCTCCAAACTACATTTATCAGCTAAATTTGATCCCCGAACGCATGAACTTCCAGCCTCCTGTTCCCGTTTAAATCCATTCTTTATGTTACCATCACTAGACTCCCTAAACTTTTCAGGTGTTTCTACTAATCTATTAGAATAATTCCCAAATTTATTATCCCATTCAAAAATTTCAGACTTCACATCAGTTTCAACTTTCTCACAACAGTCAGAACTATTATTAACTGAAACATGTCCTAATGAACAACCAGTCTTGGTATGTGAAAGAGGTTTCTGACTACTGTTTTGTGAGGCTACCTCAGTCTTAAAAGTACTCTCTGCACAACTTCCCTGATGAATTTCCTCGGTTTTTAATGGTTTAACTTCATCTTGTCTATCTTGCCCAATGACACCTTGGCTAAAGGCAGGCTGATGATTTCCTTCAGATGCATTGCTGGAAGCAGAACTTTCACTCTCCTGCAACAATTGACCAGCTAAAGATGCCAGTAGTTCAATAGCACAAACTCGACCATCCTCAACTGCTTTGTTGAGAGCACCACCCCTCCTCTGAACAAGTATCATAAAAGGATCAAGATAGAGTTCAATGCACAAAAATGGAATACATAAAACAATTGCCACAATTGCAGAAAGTACTTAATTCTTACTCTTGCAGATCTAGGAGCTTTAGGTATAATTGGAACTCGAAAGCCGTTAAATCCATAATCTACCCTCTTCTTCAACACCATAGTTAAAACATATACAGCTCATCCAATAACCAGAAGCTTAAATACACCAGATTCTTTTGTCACTGTCATAGAAGGAAGACACATATATCAAGTTAATTTTCACATTTTGCTAAACTTTGCAAATCAGGAAAGCAATGTCACAATACCACTGCAATAAGAAATTTGCAACTATTTCAAATCAATGGTTACTTAATGAAAAAAAAAAAAAATATATATATATATATAGCCCAACAGTTATTGGTTCTTCACACACTACCAAACCAAGGAATGCAACTTTAATACTCTAAACTTCAATTGACTACCAGTGTGTTTGGAAACAGATCAAGGCCATGGTTTTTCACATCAAAATGAACGCTACTCATTTTAGCATTCACATTTTTACAGATCAAGGATGCAATTTGTTGGCTGTAGAATGTGTTTCCAAACACGACAATCAACAATTTCTATTTTCATGGATTTATATAGGAAACAATTAAACAGCCATACAGCATGAAGGCAAAAAGCATAATTCACAATATTTAATTTGGCCAACCAAAATAAATATGAAAAATAACAAATTAAAGTAGGAGGACGTCAGAGACACCAAATCTGTCACAAAATCCATCTAACTGTTATTGTATAGTACCATTTATGTCCCAAATGAATGCAAGCAGAATAAACAAGGTAAGATTCAAAGGAAATCCAAAAACGACCCATTTGACTCACGGATTCAATTTCATTGAACAGGACATGACGATAAACAATAGAACGCACATAAAATGGGTAGAATTGTAGAAAGTTGAATCCACATCATGGCAGTTACAGAAACAGGAAATTGATCACATGGATTCAGACGAATTCCATGGAACTGCAGGGGAAAATCCCCGATTCCACAATCGTTCCCGAGATGTCAGCAAATTAAAGAATTTTAAATAAATCCATGGTCAATAGTTGAAAAACAGAAAGAAACACACACATGGAAAGATCATAAAACTCAGCATCATCATAAAAGCAAAAACACGCTGCAATCAGTTGCTGAGTTCTAATTGTGCGAGATCACCACAAAACAATCAATTTCCAAAAACCTGAAGCACTTCTGCCAAATCTAAGAACCAGAACAACTCAACACAGAGTCCAAAATCCCCCACCCCATTAAAAAAAATCAAAATTTTCGTTGAAACGAACGAAGAACAAGTTGCATACATCAAACACAACCAAACTTCCACGATCGGATCTTCAATTCTCAAATCCACAACACCCCATGATTTTTTCCCAAAAAAACAGAATCTTCAGAAGTAAGAACAAAATTGTGTACAAGCTACCACAATTCTGTTCTCTGCGTCTCCGAAAATCAACGAGAGAGAGTGAGAGAGTTAGCAAACAATCTCCACCACGCAACCATGATGAGATCGCACCGAAAAACATGAGAAGAAAAACACAGACAAAAAAAGAAGGGGGGAAAAAGGGAAATAAAACCCGAAATTCAAAACCTCTGACAAACATAAAACCTCTCTCACCAACTCACCTCTTGAAAAAACAACATTCGAACAACGATCCGAGGAACCAAACTTCGATCAAGTAACGAAGTTTACGATGAAATTCATTTTCCTTTCCGACAGAGAAAAAGTACAAGTTGCGTGCAAAGCAAAGCAAAATCCCCGCAAAACTGTTTACAAATACAAGAGATCTAATGGAATTCAGGAACTGAAACCATTTAAGTCCTCAACTTTCTCTCTCTTTCAGGAACGTGAAATTTTCATTTTCATTTCCTTTTTCTTTTTTCTTTCTTTTTTCTTCTTGTTTTGTGAGATGGAACGAAACAATAGTAGATAGAATAATAGATAGATAAATCCACCAATACCGTAAACAAAAACCACGCAACAGTGGTCTTAAACCCTTTATATCTCATGGTTTTGACCACACAACCGGACCAGCCGGTTAAGTGGTATATATCACCGGCTAAGCAAGTCAGCCTCCCCACAAAAAAAAAAAAAAACTCCTTAGACCCATTCTTAACCCCTCAACTCAATCCAACCCCCTTTGGTTAGTTTCCCTCGTGCCACGTGTAAGCCTCACTCTTCCTTGGACAAGATTAGAAAACATGGGGGATTTGGCTTTTCCCATGAAAGGGGTGGAGTGTGTGTCCAATGTGATATCCTTTATTATTATTACCTTCATGTTTATCCCTTTTAGTGGTCCATCTTTTTTCCATTTCCTTATTTTTAGTTCATGTGTTTATGAATTTGTGATTGTAATTTGTAAGGGAATTCATGTTGGTTCGGTTTAGTTATTATGGTCCTCTAATTACTACTACTACTACTGTTTTCTGAAGTCCTTTTTATATATGTCTGCGGTTCTGAAAAAATTAATATAAGTCTTGTTTTGAGTACAAAATAAATAATAATAATAATTTGGCGTTCATAGGTCATCATCACAATGTTTTTAGTTTTAGATATAAAGAATAATATGCCACTCATGACTCGATTTTCATTCCACGGACCCCTCCATTGCAGTTTCCGGTACCTCCTCATTATTTAGAGAATAGATAGATTTTATACCAAAAATGACGATAAGTATTATTTTGGTTCGGATGGGGTATAGTCAATAGTGTTCACGCGTCTTTTTAAACAGATAATGTTATAAAATATATAAATAAATATACATACACTCATGTGCTGTTTGTTTCAAATGAAGAAGAAGGGAGTAAAGAACAATGTTGATGGACGAGATGGTTAAATTATAAGAGGAATGGCTAAATAATTTTTATTTAGTGTATATGATAATTAAATAAAGTTATCAAACTACTATAATTTAATTAAAACAATGAGACCACTAAATCTTGCTCTTAAACCAAAGATTTCGTCTCGTAAAAAAAGGTTAAAGAATCTGTCAATTACATACAAGTTGATGACATTGACAATACACTTTTTTTTTTTATATATAAAAACTTTAAAGTTAAATATATTTAATTCATTAATTAATTTCATGAAAAAGAAGAAAAGGAATGAATGGCTGGAAAATTGGGTAGATTATGTGGTGGAAAAAAAAACGAGGGGCGAAAAAGTTGTTGGCGGTTATTTACCCATACCATACACTAATGCTATACGGATAACAGTTTCGTGTCAAAGTATGTCTGCAGTTAGTAACATTTTTGGTTTGGTTCTTCTCATCGGTGCTGGGACATCACTTTCTTGCGGGTCCCAATTTCTGCTAATTGTTCTAAACGTGTCAACTCCTCAATTACCTTTCGGGTCAAACACAACAGCCGCCAGCGGGTTCGGGTTCTCCGATGGGTCATTCATCGTGTTGTGCTTCTTCTTCTTACTTCTTTCATGTTCTTTATGATTTATGATTATAATAATAATATACTCCAACGATGTCTATTTAATTAATCAAACGAGGAACCAGTTGAGCAAGTTTTCCTTAACTCTGGTCTTGTGTTAGAGAACCATACGTACAAGATACAAACTTTACACATTGATTTTTCTTATCTTTGATTTTCTAATGCTTCAGTATATATATAGTTATGCAACCTTCTACAACTCTAGTATTTCGAAATTCACTCTCTCTTTCTCCTCTGGGAAAGAAAAGTAAAGTTTCGAAATTTTCATTATTTGGAAAGATCATTAATAGAACACCACTTTAATATATAGACATCTATCTAACTAACTAAAGCTCGAAACATGAATACTAATAAGAGGAGGTGCTGCCGAATTTGATCTGATATTTTCCTCACTTCAGAAATAGAAAACACTTAAATATTCATTTACATGTGACAATTTGTGAGCTATCTATAAGTATGATACCTGCTAGTCTGTAAAAGGTTGCCACAACTTATATAGTAGTACTCGTTTTCCAGGAGCATGTTTTTACCATAATGTGAAAATCATTGTACTCTTGCATATATAAAATGATCGATATATCGGTCCTATTGAATAGGATATTTTATGGACTGGGTTTTAGTATAAACTGAATGATAGTTTTTACTTTTTAGACTCAAATGTTGGAAATGAAAACTCATGCATTAATGTACAATAATCTTTATCACAATGAGGAATAAAATCTCCTTGACGCAACAGGGCCGTTTATTTAAGTTTTTTTTTTTTTTATATAAAAAATGTGTTTTCTTTAAAAAAACAAATAGTTTACTAATTTTTAAATGTGTTTGTTTAAATTATTTTTTCTAAATTTAAACAAAGTAACTCGATCAATATATAATCACTTGCTTGCAATGACATATCCACAAATATCATGTGTATGTAGAAGCAATAATCGTATATCTAAATTTGTGGGGGCAGACTCGTGTTATTGATTAGTTTTTATACTATATTTTAACCTATGAGAACGATTTGTAACTGCAATTCAAAATCAAATATATTTTATGCAAAGAAAAAATAGTTTAAAAAATACAAATCAAACAAGCTCCCAAAACTGTTTTTTTATACGTTATTTCAAACTAATAACGAAGTACTCCATATTATATGGTGAGATTTTGACTAACTAACGGTCAGATTTAATACTGTTATTATTAAAAAAAACAAACTTTGACACGAAATTAAAAGTAAACTAACGGAATTGAAAAAAAAATAGTAAAGAATCAAACAAAAATTAAATTAAATTAATATATTAATTTTAATTATAAGCTAAAATGTTAGTTGAAATAACGTTTAAAAACCAGCCAGAGACTATTAAAATAAACCTGTGTAACAAATAATTTATTTTAATTAAATCAACTTATAAAACTATTAAAGTATCTTATCAAATACTACACCATAAGAATGACAAGGATAGATCTTAATATGTTAATTAAGGATTATAAGGAGTATACATATGGACATCTTGATCTCACATCTCAAATCCTTCATGTGATCATTTGCAGTGTTTTTTTTTTTTATTATTATTATTATTATTATTATTATTATTAGTGTAGAGAGAGAAAAAAAAAAAAAGACATTTCATGTCTCTATATTTTTAATTTTAAATAAAAATATATATAATTAATAAAAGTAGTGGTAGTTATACCGTTATTAAAATATATTATTATTATATTTGGAACTGAAAAGAGATAAAATATATAGTTGAGAAACAAATATGTCCTCCGCGAAATATGTCCTCCACGAAAAATATGGAGTCTGGATACCAAAAGTGATCTTCACAATGGGAGGGAGGAGAGAGACATTTCGTAGTGGATAATTATAAAAAATAGTTATTTATATTTAGTGGAGTAGTTAACTTTTTGTATGTATTTTTATTTTTATTTTTTATTTTTTTTCTATTTTATCATTTGATAAAAAATATTAAATGAAAAAAATTTAATATTATTTAAAAATAAAATTATCTAATAAAAATAAAGACGAAAAAATGATTACCCATAATGGTAAAAAAAAAACTCTAGTAATAAATTTGTTACATACAATATTTTTGAACTAACATGAGCAACTATAGTTTGTTAGAGTTGAACTTTTTAGAATTAATGGAAAGTGTATTGGATTATGATTATAATGATTTTTTTTTTTTTTGGTAAAAATGTCTGAAGGTATTTAATAAGGATGGTTAAATAATAAAAAATAATGGTATTCAATCAAGATTATCAATATTTTTTATAGAGGGCAACAAAATATTGTGGTGTTCGATCATCCAACAAACAATCTTATCCAATTATGAGACTTTTCTTTTTCATTATAGACTTTTTTTATATTTCATTCTCTCTGATTTGGAGACAGTGACATGTGATCCTGATACTGCTGTATTCATACTCAAATCACGAATCAACTTACAAGCCTACATGTAGTCTATTATCTCATTCCCCTTATTAGGTTTATAAATTCCTAATGAAATGAAAATCTTCATAAGAGAAGTAGATATGAGTCTGTAGGAAATTCTAACTCAGTTGGGGCAAACAGTCAAGTTAAAAAACCTTTCTAAATTATTACAATTAATTTTGAAAAAATATACAACTTAACAGAGAAAATAACAAACAATGTTTGGGATGCTATAAAAAGAAATCCAAAATTTATTCATATGTAACCACCGGAATATTTTGTATATTCTTCAAGTTAGGTAAATGATTAATGTTTTGATCATTATATCTTTTTTATTTTTTTTGTTGACTAATGTTTTATTATTTTTCACTATTACTTTATGAAAATTTGTGAAAAAGATATCTAAAAATACATTAACAGCTTATAACTTTGATTTGGAATTCATATGTGAGAGGGTTTAACTCATGATGATTTATAATTACTTTGTATTTAATGATATTTTCAAGCTCTTGTTAGCCTGTGTTTAATAGTTTTGAAATTTTTTTTTAAAAATTCATAAAATATTTTCAAATCTTATAAATCCGTGAAATTCTTTCAAATCCTATATTCTAAATCCATTAAATTCAAATTACAAAATCTTCATCACAATTTTTTTTTTTTAAATCTTAATAGTTTTTAATTTCTTACGAAATCTTAGAAATCTTCGAAACCTTTTTATGCCAAAAAAATATTTTAAAATTCTAATCCAATACACCTTTCAAAATCACTAGCATTAAAATAATTTCCATATACAATATTAGGGCGTTTAATGCATGTGCTGATTCCAATTCCAGATCGCATACCAAACCCATTGAAAATTAACAAATTAAATATCTACCATGAGCATGAGATGAGATGAGTCTTACGTTACCTTTCCTAATTGACATTAAATTAATTAACACAAGGTCAATTTCAGTTGCTGCTGAGATGTTTTCGTTGCGCATTTGAGCTTGACTTGACTCTAGAATTCAATGTTTCATCAGATAAATAAAACATTTCAAAATTAAATCATTTTAAAACTTCACAACTATTGTCAATCACTATATATGGACTTGTGTTAATGAAATGAACTTTATGAATCAAACTAACCAAACCAATGGGACAAATTGAGAATTCAACCTTAAATTCAAGGACGAACCTCATTATTTTTTTTTATTTTTTTTGGTGACAACGAAAAAATAGTAGTATAAATCAACATTTATTAATTGCTGTTATGATATGACTGCGAGTTACTTAACTATGCCCTTTATTAGGAGCTCTTTCAAGTTTCAATAAAATAAAACATAGTTGGTGATGAAAGAGTTGGCTTCCTTGTACAACAAATATAGAAGTTGGTTGTGTTACTTTTTTCCCAAAGCGGTAGCTGGAAGCTGAAGAAAGGAATATGGTGAAATTCAAACTTTTGCCAATTAAGTTAATCTGATTGGTTGTAATTACGAGATGACAGAGAATAATGCGATCAGGATTAAGATAATGTATGTAAAAAAAGTTTTGTCTAGCTAGAAAGCTTTTTTATTTTTGGGGCATTGAAGCAAAGAACAAAAAAATACAAACTACAGACAGGGTATCGTTTCACATAGCCATGTGACAGATTTTAGTATCCTCAATGCGAAGTTAGATTCCTGTGTTTATAACTTTGTACCCAATAATTATACTTGCATATTTATAATTACTGTGTACATTGAATTATGATTTCTTTAATCTACCACGAATAAAATAATGTGTATGACAATGTGGTGCTAAATTTTGTAGTACACACTAGATAGATGATGATCTTGTATAAGAATATCATAAAAAGCTTTAAAATGAGATTGTGATTAGAAGGATAGAAAAGAGGACAATAAATGAAGAAAAGTTTGTTTTGTTGTGTGGTGAGAGCTGGGAAGCACGTTCCAAAAGTGCAAGAAGTTTTCTCGGTGATCACAGAATGGGAAGCAATTTCAACCAGGATCCTCATTGAAATCCTCTTTCCTAGCTAGATCTTTCAATAATATAATATATATATATAGAGAGAGAGAGAGATTGGAGGTAGTAAAAGGAATAAGCTGAGTAAAGTATGAATATGGGGTTTGTGGTGATGATATCCTAATTAATTTGGCTAAAACGAAGCATGTGATAACTTATGAATACAGCATGTCTCCGTTTGCTCCGCCAGCTATTTGTCCCCTGAATGAGAGAGAAACGTGAAAAGGGTCATTAGCTAGCTAACGTGATCCACAAGGTTGGGTTGTACACACATACTTCATACTTTATATTATATGATGCAGTAAAAGACAACCATAAAAAAAAGTCACTGGTTTAAACCAAAGCCATCTCTATTTGTTTTATAATAACAACCGATTCAGACAGGTATTCTTTGGAACATGTTAATTAGGTGACAAGTCTCTCACCAGACCACACAAGGCCTCAATAGGATGTAACTCTCATTAATCATAATCCTCATATCCTTTATCTAAGTTTAGGCCTTACTTCAAGCTCGAGACAACTTTAATATTTCCTCACAAAGGATGTGTATAAAGCTTTCCTATCTTTTCTTTTCCACTCAAAAATGTTAAAAACCAAATAAACCATAATGAATTTAACAATTTGTCATCAGAGTTCAACTTGCAATATTCATTCATCTGCTTGATAAATCATTTCATAGTTTCAAAGAACTGGTGGAAAATTAATTAAATTCATTTAACTTTATCAACTTAGCTACTATACCAATGTTCTGGTAGTTCTCCCTTATTTTGAGACTCCGATCAGTGCTAAAATTGACTTAGAAACAAAAGAGTTACTTGAAAAATACGCATGCCTAGTCATTGGCGGTGGTTGAATTTGGAAAGTGGAAAACGGTACATCATTGCTTTGTTGTGTAAGTGTAAGTGTAAGATTAAATAAATTTTGCATCAGTGCCGTCTTTCTAATTTCTATATATGATTGCATTTATTTTGTCCATTCCAACACAAATGACATCGCATGTGAATCAAACCTCTGTTATCTACAATTCATTGCGAATGCAGAATTAATTTGCCTCTGAAGTCCGATCACTAGAGTTGTAGAAGGTTGCATAACAAAGGACTAAAATTGTTTTGATTTATTTTCGTCTGAAAAATAGGAATCGGGACTTTGAGGGGAAAATTAGGAATTTGAAATAGATTAATTATCACTTTCTTTAAAATTATAATAAGTATTTATAAAATAATTAATTATTTTATAAATAGATAAGATCTTTTTTTTTTAAAATAAAAACACTTTAGACAAACATACTAAAGACACATTTAATGACTTATTTTATTAAAATAAGTGATTATTTCATTAAATAAGGGGTCAATTTTTTTAAAATTATAATAAATGTTTATAAAATAAATAATTATCAGATAATTGATTATTTCATGAGTAAATAGGATTTGTTTATTTAAATAAGTAAAAAATAACTTATTTTAAATAAAAACAATTTAAACAAATATATTAAAAACACAAATAATTACTTATTTTATTAAAATAAATGATTATTTTACCAAATAAATTTAAACTAATTGACCCAAGTTTAAACAAACCGGCCTTAGGTGTACAAAATAATTAAAAATAAGTTTAAATTTTCAGAATAACTTATAATAATTAAAAATTTAAGAGACTAGGTTGGTGTACAAAATTATTAAGAATAAAAATCTCAAAATTATTAAAATTATTAAGAGACTAGTTTGGAACAGAGCATTGCTCTTTTCAGAAGTTTCATTCCCATATCTTCAACTTAAAGCTTATCTATCTTATTAAACCTTCCTCAAGCAAAGACATCGCATCTTCAATTTCCATGACTCTATGACCACCTTTAAGGTGGTTCTTGTCAAGTTTCTTCATAAAAAAGTTGAAGTCATATGAAAGGACGATTGCTTCTGTTAACAAGACATTTCACTCCTTCCTCCATGCTACTCGCAACTGAAGAGATTCTACTACGAAAGCGTGAATGATCAATTGTTAAATATGAATAAAAAAGTTGTTCAAGTAATTCAGTCACATAAGTTAATTCCAACCTGACATATAATTTATCAACCTTTATACTTGTGTAACTTTTGTCTAGCTAGTTGCGATTTGATTTTAAATGAAAATATTTATATCACACTAAATACACTTTTTTTTCTCTTTATCACAGCACTCTCCTCTCAAGTCTCAAGGCTCAACTATTAACTGCAAATGGTGTGGTGGGATGGGGGGCCAGAATTTCCAAATTGGAAATACAGAAATGGTTATTGCTTGATAGCACAACTTGCAACCGAAGCAAAACAAAGTGATTTGGTGTTAGGTTTCTCCTTTGTCTCATTCTAACTGCTACCCTCCTAGATCCTCCCCGATTCATGTACGGCTTTTTATATTCTTATCAATATTGCTTCATTTGAAGTATCAACTATTTTAGTTTATTAATCTCATTGTTCAAGAAGAGCGTAACCTTTTGCAGCTTTATTTTATCTGGAATTTGGGTACGTTGGCAAAGCATGAGATAATCGATCCGTATTTATGCAAGTTCTACATTATACAGCTTTCGATTTCTTTAACAAACCCAAGGTATCATGTTTTATTTAAACTATTTAAGAATGGATAAATAAACCTTGTTCAATACTACCAATGATTACACGCAAGGATGTTGAAGTTTTAGTCCATTTGTCTGGATCAGGGTAAGAAGGTTACAAAATTCCCGTTCATTTTTGTTTTTTTGAAAAATTTCTTTCATGATCCACTGTATTAGAAGACATCTGTGGTCTTTAACTTAGAAAAAAAAAAAAAAACTTATGGCATTGGTGTTTGTATTCAAAATGAATTGGGTGAATTTATATTAGCAATTTCGTGTTGGCACAAATGGTATTCTTCCTGTTCATGAAGCTGAGGCTTTGCCAGTCAATTTCTTGAACTACCTTTCAAATGTAAGCAAGCATCCGATGGCATGGCCTCAAATACGTACTCTTATGAATAGAGTTTGACAAAATATAAGAAAAAACTTCATTTGATTCACAACTCAACCGTGAATTTGCTCACTCTCTTTACAATGAGATCTAGATTGTATTCATGACAATAGTATAAGCTTCCTGCAGTAAAACAATAATAAGAAAAAAAAAGAAAAAGTGCACGTGTATCCAATGCTTTTTATTTGCCACATTTACATTTGTCTTCGGGGAAGAGATCAATTCACCTTAAACTTTGCATAGTCACTGCGATAATTAATGAAAAATTCAATTCAAAATTATGAAAAACTCATCTCAGTTGTCACGGTTGCCGAATTTCAAAGAAAAACCTTACAATTCCCACAACTAAAAGCAACACAATCGAACATATGCAGACAATTGGTTCCAAATTTCCAATCACAACAAAAACAGGTAATCTTATTTCTTATCACAAGAAGGTTCAAGCTTCATGTAAAAAATAAAACTACTCAGAAAAAATGAAGAAATGTCAAAAATTAATTGAATCTGTTTGTTATATCAATTGAATCTGTTTGTTATATCAATTGAGTACATTTACAAACTACATTGATCCAACATTTTGTCTTTGAGAAAAAAAAAAAAAAAAAAGAAACAAACAAACACAACATAATTTAATTAGCGATTAAAACAACAAAGAAAATGTAGGATGGAATCAGTAGAGAATGAGGGAAAGAAAAGCACATAATCTGTGGATACCATCCCTACGGTTGTCTGGCCGCTGCCCAATTACAACACACTCACCATATTCCCAAAAACTCTTCCTTTTGCGAACAAAAGGAAAACCTCGGAAACAGGAAGTGGCTCTAACTGGGCTTTCTTTGTGCGCATTGTTACCTCCACGAGAAAACAATATCCATGTGTTTCCTCGTACAGAACACAGACAGTGCAAAAATTAAAAATAATAAAACTAGAACAAAACTGAACAGAAATAGATAAAACTGATGATGATGGTGAGAAGGGCTCATATCAAGTGTAAATTATGAAAGCACCGTCATTGTAGTAAAGACCCAATTCAATTTCTGAAAAAATGAGATGCCAAAGCCGAAGCCTTTGGTGTAAAGGACATGGCGGAACCTTCAATTAGGTCATCGAATTAGGTTTCCCACTCAAGCCTCTCTCTTTGTAATCACAGCCCCCTTTCGGCCTAAGCAGAACCGCTAGGCCTCTAATGCTGTCTACGACGCATCTAAGCCACAAATATATAGCACCACACTATTTTTAGGGTTTCAATTTCACTTTTGCTCAGATGTTTTTTTTTTTATTATTATATTTTACTTTATTTTATTAGAATTTACACAATCTCTTCATATCGTTCAATTGGTTGAATAATGAAGAGAATGTGTGTGATTATAAATCAATCTCTCGGATTTATGATTCTTATGAATAAAAAAAACATATATTAACAGAATGAGATAAATTCTATTAAAAGTGATGGATACTATCATTTCAGGAGATAAATGTGTATAACAAAGTTGCACCTTTGATTTCCCACCAACTCACTATTTTGAATGGATACCAATGAGGGTCCTCCATATCCCTTTGCCATGATGTCTCTTTAAGTTGTTAATTCTCAATTTCCAGCTCTTGAATTCTTGCTAGTTGTTTTTCTAGCTGAATCACTTTTGCATTGAGTTGTTCATATTGAAACTAGATGGATAATCATATGCCATTGATAAATAATTAAGATACAGACACACGTGCGGATATAATTTACTCGTATACGAGAGAGTGATTTTATGTGAGAATAAAAATAAACATGTTCATCGATTAAATTAGATAATAAGGATTAATACAATCATTTAAAAATTAACATACAATCTTTTTAGTGCATCCAAAATTAAAAAAAAAAAAAAATCTACCAAATATTTAAAAGATTTATTAAGTCTTATCATCACCACCATGAATTACTTTATCACCATGACTACCGTCACCAACATGGTCACAATCACTGCCACCAACATGGTTAACGCCGTTAGGACCATTGTTACCACTGTCATCATAATCATCGTTTCCATTATTGTTGCTAGTGGTGGTAGCAACGATAACAATAAGGACAACGACCATGATGGTGACAGTGATGATAGCTTTGATAATGATAAAAATAGTTGTAATAATTATGTTGGTGGTAATGACCCTGTCAGTTTTGAATAGAGAATGTTAATAGAATGTATTTATGTTTATTCTTACTTATTTAAAATTTTGATAAATCATTTATTTAGAACTGAACTCGACTAAATCAAAATTAGATAATATATGACACAAAACTAGATTGACTCAATTTGTTTACCTAATATATCAATCTCAACAACATTATATGTAATTCAATTATATAATTAAAATAGTATAAATCTCAAAGTAAGATTATTTGAAATAACATTACATCAAGAAATCTAATAGTTAATAGAGTTAGAAGTATAGATTGAAAATGAATTAGTGAGACGTGTCGAGTCATTAATACCCCTAGATTTGAGCATAGAAAATTATTGAGTTACGTCTAAAGATACTGATTGCTATTGACCTTTCAAATCTCTTCAATAAATTTTTTCTGTTGCATATGATTCAGGATTTTGGTTTCTTCTAATTCCCTTATTATGAGCCTCTTCTCTTGAGTAAATTTCTTTAGCTGAATGTCATTTAGTATTTTAACCTCTTCCAATTCATTTTGATCAAATCCTCTTTTTTTTTAATAAATTCAACTTCATGACTCATTTTAGAGTTCAGAACTTTCATGTGCGTTAATTTTGAAATGTACGAACTAAATTTAATTTCTATGTAACAAAATATAGGAAGCATGCAAGACTAAATTCCAATGATATTGTACAAAAAATTCAGTACAGACTCAAAGATGAAAAGATCAATCCCAAAATCATGAAGAAAAGATGAGACACTAACACAACAATGACAACATATAATGCAAGTAAGATTAAGTAGATGGATCTTCTGTAATAAAATAGCAAATAACAACTGAAGATTATACATTAATCAAAATATGGTTTCAAGCAATCTGCACAATAGAGATTTGTAAAGAAAAGGAAAAAAATTCAATGTTCAGTTTATGAGCATCTAACCAAAAACAGTAGTACAACAATCAGTTTATGAGCAAACAGAGCTTATATCTATAATAGATAATTCTATTACAAAAAATTGTCACATAAGTAGCAACCTGACTCTGACTCCAAGAAACACAACGAGGAAGAACATATACATATTTGGATTTTGTTGTTTTAAGATTCATTGACAAGGCCTTTTACAACAGAAACATGGTGGACAGTTAGCATTTCCTTTTAACTTCATTGACAAGGCCTTTTACAACAGAATTATTTCTGCCCTCTTTCCCAAGGATTCTGAACGATTGAGCTTGAAATAAAATTTACTATTGTGCCAGTTCTTTTCTTTATTAGCTCATCTTGCTTCTTCTTGCTAAATTGCATGGTAAAAAAAGAAGAGAAAAACAAGTATGTAGAACCTGGCTTATAAGTTTGAGCTGGAAGAAGATTGTGTTGTTCAATGGCTGCATTGCTAGATTATCTGAAGAGAATTTGAGTTTGTGTTTCTTTCTTCTAAATTATAAAAGAGATTTATGAAGAAATGTTAATCCTTCCTTTGTTGAAGGTAATTTACTTGAAAGCACACGGCATGTAAGTTTACACAAAGTCTGAAAGTCGTGATTCCCCTTCTGCAGTTCTTTCTAAAAAATAGTTTATTTATAATAAACCAACTTGTTTATGAACTTTTGAGGCCTTCATTTCCTTAACGTAATATGTGATTTATAAGTTTTTTTTTTATAATAAATTTGTAATTTTCCTTTCATATATTACAAAAATATATACTAATATTATTAAATATAAATAAATATCAAGCGAGCTAAAATTTATTATTATATTAAAAAAAATTAATAATATTATTTTATAATAATATTAAATAAAAGTAAAAATAATATTTTTTAACTAAAATATATAAAACAAAATTTAATAAAAAATAATATAACATAATAATTATAATTACTTAAATTTAATTAAAAAACAAATAAATTATGATAATAAATAATAAAAAAAAGTCAAATCAAATCGTAAAAATACTGTTTAATTTGATTTGAATTTAATTTTATAATAAAATTGAACTAAATTAAAAAAATTATTTTAAATTTAATTCCGATACTTTTTACCCAAAATCAAACCATACTGCACCCTCAGACAGCCAGTTCCAACCAACTTATATCTTGTACTTCAAGAGGTGTCCACGTAAGCCGTAGTTTGTGTACTGGTCAATTTCAAACTGCTTTGCTATTTTCATTTATTTTATTATTCAATAATGTTTGTAGATATATTTAGGCCATTACTTACGTGTCATTTGCTTTAAACCCAAGTCTGTTCCTGTTGTTTGGATCTGGATCTCTCGAGACAGATCTCTCTTTAACCCAACTCTGTTCCTGTCGTGTTTATTATCTTCCAAAGATGAAGAGAAACCGTACTCTTTCTTTAACCCTCCTCCCCGACGAGTTGATTGTAGAAATACTGTTGAGGTTATCAGTAAGATCCTTGTTGCGTTTCAAATGCGTCTCTAAGGCTTGGTTCTCACTGATTTCCGATCCTCAATTCGCCAAAATTCATTTTGACTTGGCCGCGGTACCCACTCACCGAGTTCTCAAATTGCTCAACAATTTAAACGCCAATTCCGCAGGCATAGACGACGATGATGATTCTGTAGACGTAGTCTTGAATGTTCCCTCACTTCCTTCGTTCCTTCCCCTTCATGCTCTGCGTACAGAACCTCTCGAACGTATATACAAGGTCAGCATTGTGGGTTCATGCAGAGGATTTTTACTCTTAAAAATCACTCTATGGGATCATTTAGGCGTTGATCTCGTGGTATGGAATCCGTCAACGGGTAACCATAAACGAATTAACAACAATTTGTTGCTCTATAATCGTTGTCGTTATCTGTATGGTATCGGGTATGACTCATCAACTGATGACTACATGGTAGTAGTTGTAAAATTGGAATATCCCTGCACTGTGGTGGATTGTTTCTCTATGAGAACCAATTCATGGCGCTTTGCTGCTGCCAAGAGTACTGTTAGCTATGCCATTTATTCGCCCATTGAAATAATGGACGAAACTGAAGGACAGCTCTTGAATGGAGCTCTTCATTGGAATGTCAGATATTCTGATGGTTATGCTCTAATTCTTGCATTTGACATGAGGGAGAAGAGATTATTAGATATTCCATTGCCACCAAATGTTCAAATAATATATCATCTTAGGGTAATGGGTGGATGTCTGTCTATCTTTTTGGTGGCGGACCGTTGTTTGCATGATGGGTATGAAATGTGGACCATGAAAGAATACAGAGTGCAGTCATCTTGGACCAAGTCATTTGTTTTCTATCGTCCTTCTCTTCATCCTTCCCTACGATTCTTTCACCCTCTATGTTTCACCAAAAAGGGTGAAATTCTGGGATTGACTAATTATGAAGCCAAGTTATTGATAACTAATGACAAAGGCGAGGTGTTTGAGCATCATGGGAAATATGCTAACATATCTGGTTTAGTGTATGGTACTAATACATATACAGAGAGTTTGTTATCATTCCCCGGAGATGGACCTCAACTTTGAGAAGTGGAGATCAACGTCGAGAAGAATATTTAAATTTATGTAATACTCTTCAATCCTTTCTGTCATTATGCTTATGAATGAATAAATTATAGATTCTGCTTAGTTTTTCATTTATATCTGAAAATAGAAAATTGTGGGTCAGGGGTGAGCTCACTATCTAGTGTACATAATCAAAAGCAAGTGAACTATTATTATTTGAAACGAATGCTAAAAATAAATTTGAAAAATACTTTAATAGCATAAAACAATTCATAAACAAAGTAGTTAATATCACCAAGTTGAGATAATGTAAAACCTTCTCCATTTAGGGCCCTGAATCTGTTTGATAATGCTGTTGTTGATTATTTAAGGCCCTCATTCTACTTCTAAGACTCTAATACTCTGCCACAAGAAGACCACTAGTAATGCCAAACATGCGAAACAAAGAAGATAATAAAAAACCAGACCCCTCGGCTACTGTTCTATTCCTCATCGCTAATTGTAATTGATCAATTTTACACTTCAGCACCATATTCTTCTTTGGTCCTTTCAGCTTTTCATCTTCATCATCAATAACTATAATTTCCTGAAATTACAAACATTGCATTCATTTTCAACCTTCTCATCATATGAGACAAATTTTATTTGAAATTGATGAATAAATGATGATATATATGAAGTTACACCTTTGATTTCCGATCAGATGTGAATATTTTGAAGGGATACCAGTGAGGTTCTGCACATCCATTTGCCATAATAAACACATTTCT
The DNA here is from genome assembly GCA_014843725.1 of Amphicarpaea edgeworthii. Classification (NCBI taxonomy): domain Eukaryota; kingdom Viridiplantae; phylum Streptophyta; class Magnoliopsida; order Fabales; family Fabaceae; genus Amphicarpaea; species Amphicarpaea edgeworthii. The sequence goes on from CM026325.1 coordinate 24,135,022, forward strand.
AGAGCACTATTCTTTGCTTCCTCTTTATCGTATATTCCCTTTCTACTAAAAAAGTTCAGCATCTATTTTCCCAAATCACTTCACACAAATATATATTATCACCGCGGCTTGATATCTTTGCAATGCCCTGCAAAGGCGATAGAGGAAGAATAATTAATTCAATGAATCATCACTCCACATCAGAAAATCAATTTATCAAAAAAATCATACCTTAAAGGATGACTTTTATAAGGTAAATAACGCACACAATAAACATTTTGTTTGGCGAATAGATTATGAATAAGCATAAAGCATATAGAGCTAATAATACTAGTAACTCATGAGAATAAACAAATTATGCCTCTCTCACTTTCTTCATGCAGACTATTCTCCTTATTCATCATTTCCATAATCATGTTCAAAGATTCATTCAGTTTACTCATACAGGCAGCTTTCTCTACATTTTTATGCTCCACGTTATTAATTATTTGTTTCTGGCTTTCAATTTCCTCCTTCAAAATCTCAAAAGCATTGCTTTGCTTACTAGTAACATCCTCACTACCATTGCTCGTCATCTGCAACAAAAAAAAAATACAAATTAAAAGTTTCTAAATAAAAACCTACTCATTTTTTGTTAACCTATTGCAGCCTGAAGCATTAAAAGAAAACACTGGTATCACAATTTGCAAAAAGAACAAATAATGACAAAAGGGAACACAAATCATCAACACATGTAGTGAAAACACTGGTATCACAGTTTAAAAAAGAACCCAAATACTTATGCAAGTCATAAACTAATAAACTAAAATTAAGATTAAGATATAAAATGAAAAGGCAAAACAATGTAAAGAGAAAAACATGAACATTAGATAGGGAGAACCTTAAATGAAAATGTACAAAGATAACAGTTGAAGTATTCACAGACGGTGCAAACTGGAAAGTCACATTAATAAGGGTCGGTAAATATAAATCAAATGTGGTCGGGAATGTGGAGTAGTCTAGTACTCAAGTCTCATAGTAGTACTCTCATTGGTTAAAATTAGCAAAGACTATGCAACTTTACCTCGGTAAGCAGATCACACACTGAAATTTAAATTTGACAGTTAATAATTTAATATATCAATTTTATTTTTGTAAATAATACATTTAAAAATGAAAAGAATCATGATGAAATTAAATATGAAATCAATTACTATGGAATGTTTATTTGTTTACATAGTGTGTTAAGTGGGTTGGTGCTGAGGAGAAGTGGAGAAGAAGAACCACATTTATTGTGGGGAGAGTGGAGACCTGAGGTATGTGCAATTAAATATGTGAAGTTTTTGTTAATTAAAAAATGTAACAAAATATTCCGTTTATTAAACCATAATTTGAAGTGCAAAATCACCAAAGTAATTAGTCAAGTGAAGCTACATAGATTGTGAAATTCCCAAAACATAGAGTCTTTTTTTTTTTTTTTTCCTTTTAATATAGAACTTTTGCAAGATGTTTAAATGGAATTGAAAAGAGTAAAGGGATAAAAGGAAGCTAAATAGCCCTGGCATGAAAATCTTGGACATATAATTCAAGATTGATGACTCTCCCCTTTCCCCTTCACAAATTTCGTCTCAATCATAAAATGCAATGCATTAGGCTTAATTATAAGTTTATAACCACTCCAGAGTTAATAATTTTAATAATATTGCTAATGATCTTCATCTATTCAACTGTGTTTACATTGTTAATATCACTACATTGTCATTCTTCTTCCTCTTCTCCACTTCCTTTACTTTCTTCCACTCTTACCTCAAGACAATTCGGCTGCAGAACCTTCAAATTTAAAGCACATAATCATTTCTTACATTGCACAGAGGATGCATTGTGTTAGTTACAGTGCTAAAACTAGGCTACTCTGAAGACTTGAAACTGTATATAAAGGTAAAGCATCACTCATCATTCAGATGTGCCCTTCCAAATCAAGTTAAAGCACTTACTGCAAGAAATGGTGGAGCCAACAACGAGAAATCTTGCTCTCGTTTCTTTGGCCATTGATTTTCTGCTTCAAGCATCTTAGCATTGAATTGTTCATTTTGCTCCTGAACCGAATAAATAGCATAAATAATATGATATTGATCTAAAACTGATATGGATGCTTTAACATCATGATTTAGGGACTTCTTACCTGTAGCTCTTTAGCCAGTTTCAATACATTTTCACAATCATTTTGTTGCTTCAGAGCAGCATTGCGAAGAGAACTCATTTTTGTTACATTCTGAGAAAAAATAAACATGAAGCTTAATGACACCAGGTCAGATGAACCCTAATAAATTGGACAAAAATATATTTTTATACCAACTTAACGATGCTTTCAGCATAACTTAGCTTTGTACAATACCATATTACAAGTTATTTTACAAGTGAGAATTAAGAAAGTAATATTCTCTATGTGGGTGCATGCATGTCACAATCACTACTGACCTTCTGAACCATCACAGTATTGTTCTTTTGCTGCTGATCATTTAAGGCCTTATTCATCTTCAATTCATGGTTTTTCCTTATACATTCCATGTCATTAGTTATATTAGAGTTCATGACTTTTAACTGTTCTAATTCTGCAAGTTATAAAATGTAACTTAGTCAAAACAGAACATAAGAAACATATAAAGTAAACTACAATGATATTATAGAAGGAAATTATCCTCAGAATATGATAGACACCTTTTTGATATTCCTCATGCATCGTATCTCCCTCGCCCATAAACTTTTTGATAATTTCCAACGATGCATTATACTTGTTTTCCACTTCAAACAGATTTTATTTCATGGATTCATTGTTCTCTAACAGCCCTGCAACGAGTTTGCTCAAAATAACACCCTTGTCACTGTTCTTTTGCTCCATATCTACAATTTTCTGATTCTGGTTCTGAATTTTCTCCTCAAGTCTCACAATAACCTCGCTCTGTTTACTCAGAGCCTCCTCCTCATTACTATGGTTCATCATTTTGCTACAGATTCAAGGTGCCTGCACAAAACACTATTTGATTACATCTATGCCAAACCAAACAACTCTTAAAATGAATTATGTGTCAAATGACTACGAGAACAGCCTAATATGACAATTTAAAGGAAAGAAGAAAAGACCCTCAAAATATTGATGAAGAAAGAAAACATGGCACACCTGAGAAAAGGAAAATGAATAAGACACTATTATTAGAAGTTTAAAAATCAGCACACTTTATGGTTGACGGTGAAGTGGTGAACCACTTTTAATTAATTGGGGTTTAATAGTGGCCACCATGCATAGAAATCTAAGAAGACTCCACAAGTTCACATATTCGTAAGTAGTAATTATGAATTCACATTTGGACTTTGGACCACTGTTAATTATTTGAGATTTTTTTTTTTATGTACGTGCACAATGTTCTGTATGGGAGGTCAGGCGATGCTATGAAAAATTCTGATTTCTATATATTTTAACTTACAGAGGCAGCATCAATAATTAATGCATAAATAATCATTCTACAGTATATCTCTTAATTGATTGTATAAAAAGGATTATTTATAGATTTGCTCATAATCACAGTTTTGAATTTCCTTCCAAGGGTCAAAGTAGTCTTCTCTGCGTGACTATACCAAACAAAACAACCTTACAAATGAATCAAAGTGTCAAATTAATTATCACGGGAAACAACATTATAAAACATCACAATATACACTTAATAACAATAATAAAATTTAAAAAAAAGGGAAATAGAAAAGAACAACAATGTAAGTATCAAACAAAAAGTAGAAGCATGTAATCAGGACAACCGTTGTCCAAACATAAAACTCAAATGAAAAATATACAAACTAATAATAAGTGATACTGTTGTGCAGACTAATAGTAAGTGGGTGTCCTAATGAAAAGAAGTGTTGAGTTGGGTCATGATGCATAGAATCTTAGAGAAATATGGACAAGTTCACATTCTCCTAAATACTCCTACTAGTATTAAATATTTGAGCATTATTTTTTACTTACACTGTGATTCCTACCAGTTTAAAAGGTCAAATTACTAATTATGAAAATAACTTTTTTTCATTTTAAATTTATTCATCATAGGTACTAGCATCTTATATATAATGTGTCCATCCAGAAGTAGAGACCATAAAAATCTTTGAACTCCAAAAGGGTCGCAACTACAAAAAGGCAGAACATCCTGGTATGTTTGCATAAGTGTAATTTGTAATCCTTTTCTGGGAGACTTGCCAATTACTTTCCTCAAGGAATGCTAATCATTGAATTGCTTAATGATTTTACTCAATTGGTTGGTTACTCAACTTTAACTTTGTTAAAGCCAAAATTGAACAATAACCCCCAACTTTAACCTTGTGAATCACTTCCTCAAAGATCATGTCTGAGTTTGGATGAAATCTATGTGTTAAATTTGCATGTATTATGTATACACAGTAGATTTGGTTGCAAGTTTGATTTTGAAACCTGCAAATTCTATAACTCCTCTTTTCATGGGTTTGGTCCTTATGCATTTGATATTCATTTCCTTTCACACGTACACATAGCTTTTGCAACCCTTGTTAGCTGCCTGTCAATAAGACAGCAACATTAAAGTGTACATCTTCACACATCAAATATAAATGCATAAAGGGCAAACAATAGTTTTCTAATAAAACATTTGTTCTGAATAGCTGCTTACATTCATTGATACCATATCACCTACATGCCTTTGAACATAATAAGATAAACGTTGGTAAATGGAACCAGCAAAATAAATAACATATTGGAGAGTGAAATTTACAAAATGCTTAAAAGACCTAATGGAAACATATATTTATACATGTGTCATATGTATGTTGGATTGCTTAAAATTAGAAAGAGTTGTTTTACTCATTATTAGGTACTTAAGTTTGTATTAAATATATGAGTGAAAAAAGAAATAACTATATAAATTAGACAACTTATTAGTAAAAATTAAGTTGCTTAACAATTTATCATTGAAGATACTTTAAACTATGTAGGTTTATTTGTCATACTAGAACACTTCTAATTAAATCCATGCTTCCACATCAACAAATTACATTGAAATAATTAATTAATGCTATTTAGGTGTTGGTTCAATTTAAAATAAATAGAATTTTTTAGCCACATTTTATTATTGATTAGTTAGTCATCATCAAAATGTCACATTGAACTAACTAGTCTTTTGCTGTTTGACAATAATATTTGCCTAAACAATATTTTCATCAATGTACTATTAGACATCCAATCCAAATTCATTATCTATGTGTCAAAATTAGTTGGAGTTTCCATTAATATTATGTTAACTAACCTAATGAAAAAAAAAATCAACCATAAATTGATTAAAATACCACTCAATATTTTAAGGGTTTAATATTTTAAGGAACCGAATGAACATTGACTTGAATAACTATGTTGTTATAAAGAAAATTAATTATAATATTTATATTGGGAATTTATATCTTTAACATAAAGTAGTATTAGTTTCACGTGATTTGGTGCATTTCTTTGCCTACATGTTAACTCTCAATCCATGTTTATGCAAAGTGAACTTCAGAAAATTAATGAGATTCGAGAGAATATTTTTCATGATTTTTACAGCTAAACCAACTTTTTCTTTGGTGAGTTGTGCGGATTCCTCACTTGATAATTCAATAGCATGAATTTGCAATACATTATTGTATTTGAAATACTATCTAAATATTAAAGTACAAACCAATTAATTGAACAAGTGATGAAAGCTTAACAATTAATTAGAACTATTTCATATAATAGTCCCTGAGTTGCAGTTATATGGTGAAGGATAAAATCAATCCCTAATTTCCCTTTTTTTTTTTTGGTAGTGTTAGGCTTTAGTTATAGCCAACTGAAAATAATATTTGTATAGAAAAGCTAAATAGGACCAAATCATCAAAACCTGTTCTCAACCATTAATTTCAGTTGGAATTTTCATGGTTATGTTCTTAGGGACCTCGCTCAATTTAATTTGAAACCCTTTATCTCATGAAGCTATATAATTGCTGGAATATGAAAGTAATATTTTAATTTATTTATTAAATTATGATGAAATAGTTGAAATCATATTATTTGAAAATGAACCCAAGAAAGGTCCAATCTTATGATTATGACTTTCGAAGTAAGATCATTTCAATTATTATATTTACTCCCTTTTGTTATTCATATATTATACTTTTTTTTTTATCTATTTTTTCAAAAATATCCCTATTTCATAAATACGTCTCCAAATCTCTAAACCTCCCATTCTCTTCTCAACTCTTCACTACCTCAGTTCAGTTTGGCATAAGGAGAGATAAATATTATAAATAAGGAGAGATAAATGTAACAATTGCATATGTTAATGTCCACTTTGGCATGACTTCAAAAAACCCTTACTATCCCCTAAAAAAGTTTCAAGTTCTTTATCTTTTTAAGAATTAGCACCATTCTATTTGGGTTAAATAGGTAAGCCTCATTAACTACCCGAACTCTTCTCTTACATAGTTATCTCCCTCACATCTATTTATATTGTTACTCTATCAAAATTTCATCTAACTTTTGTAGATGTCACTACTTATTCCACCACATTTAACCACTATTGAAGTAACAAACTATTTATCTAAAAATCATTAGTAAGAGTGTGGGCCAACTTCTTTAAACCACCTTAAAACATTATCTCCTTCAAAAATACAAGAGGATATAGGCAGGTGTTGAAAACCCAAAATCCATCCATAAGTCTCATTAACCTGTGTCAATAATAAAGAAGGTAGAGCTCAAGTTTTCAAGCAGGGTTGCTAAGAAGAAATCACTGTTCAATCTAATAATAAAGTGTCTCATAGTCACTTAAAGGTCTCTCAATCTCATAAGGATAATATTATTAACAAAATATCAAAACCTAAATACATGAGGATAATTGATAATCCAAAGGGGATGCCTATTCTTGCAAGATTTTGGTCCATTCTTGTCCTAACAAGTAATTAGAGTATGAAGTGAGGGAATTGCAGTATGAAGTAGTTTGTCTTATTATGAATAACTTTATTCAGATAAACAAATAAGACTGCCAGAAATGCCAAAAAGATTTACCATTGCTCTCAGTTTGTTGTTCTTTGGTGTATTTGGTTGGAAGGAATTGCTAGAATTTTCTCTGTTCAGCAGTCTTCTTTTGAGCTCATTTGGGATCTAAGTGTTGTTGGTTTCTTTGTGATGCTCTGCCAATGATCTTTTTAGGGGAATGTGTTTGATAAGTCTTCAGAGAGATTGGCATGCTCTGTTACATGGTTCTTGATTTTTCCCTTTTAGTATTTTTTTTTTCGTGTCTTTTTTCCCTTGGGGTTATCTTAACTTATTTTCTACATTTGCATCTTTGTTTTCCATTATAAATTTAAAAACCGACAGATTTGGTAAATTTATAAATTCTTTGAATAAGCCAGATAGTTCAGCAGTGTGACTAATTTTTTTTGTCTCTTTAAAACATGTTTGTTTAAAAGTTTTTTGGCAACTACAAATAGCAAGAAAAGAATATATCCACATCACCTATTGCTTGAGTCAGTTTCCTATTGCTTCTACACTTTCTATGTTTTCCAGCATGTATTAGTTAAATACCTAAATTCCTTGATCATCTCATTGTAGATGAATTCTTAATTTATTTAAACAACAACGATAACCAAAATTTTAATAAGAGCTTTTTGAACACCTGGCATGCAATTCAATCAGGTTGTTAAATATGGTTTTGAAAGAAAATGCTAGTTAGGATCACTTAAATGCAATGCTTTGACAATTGTGCATAGAGTGATTTTTGTCATTGATATTCAAACAAATATTTGTGGTGCTGGTTTTCAGTTACATTGTTTGTAGCTAGAATTCTGAATGAATATGCCTTTATTGATATGCTTTTTCCCCAAAATCTTAGTGTTTGCCTTACATTCATGCTACTCCATGACATTATTTGTAGTTGATGTGGTTTAGATACTGCTTTGCTTCTTTTGCCTCCTGTCATTGTCATGTCAAACCTAACCCTCTGAAGTGTTTGTTTTGACAGTTTAGCAGCCATTGCAAGGAAAAGGCCACAACACTATGATACTATTCTTCCAGCATTGCTTGTATTTTATATTTGGGTCTCTAACTTAAATTGTTTGACATACTTATCATGTAAACATATGTTAAGAAATATTGGACCTTAGAGATTTACTTTGTATCTGTGAAAATTTGTCCAAATGGAATCATGATGAAGTATTGTATATTTGTATTATGCAAAAATTGTTAGTTTTTCATATACACAGTACACACCCAAATTACATATCAATACTAAGCATGGAATTTGTGGTCCTACTTGAATATTTTCTCAGATATTTCTCTTACATTAGCTCATTATAAAAACACTTTGTGGAATTCTCTTTCCAGCTTTGTTTCTGGTTGAATTTTCCAAGAGTCTTGCAAAGATCAAGAATGGAGAATCGTCCTCCTAGTTACCCTCAGACTCATCCGTTCTTTCCGACTATTCCGAGTTACAACACAGCTCCGATTAATGCGGAGTCTGCGTGGTATCCGTTCTTCATTGAAAACGAAAAAGGATTATCCATTGGTTGGTTTCTTCCTCGTAGTCGTCATCCTCTAACTTCAACGGGTGTGGTTGCAACCTCTCTAGCACCTCCTAGTGTGCTTCCTCCTCGCTGTGTGTTTCATACTGATCTTCCTAGTTCGATGGGGGTGGCGGCGACGACCTCCATGGATTTTGGTGCATTACCAAGTTTGACTTCACATTATACGTGGCCTTTAACCGATGGAGATATGGTTGGGAAACAGTTGAAGATGCCAATGAATGTACTCGATGAAAGAGTATGCAACTATTTTGAATTTTTAGCTATCGGTGGCCCTGATCATCTTTTAAAAGCTTGTCACATGCCAAATCCTTTTGAACCGTATAGCCTAGCTGAAATGTATAGCCTGATCTTTAAGTGAGACCCTGACGAGGATAATTACTTGTTAGGACGAGAGTGATTCCTATCTAATTTTAAAGCTAAGAATACTATATACAACTCCTATGTTTATCTCGAGACTGAGTTTGAAAGTATACTATACCTGAATTATGAGCAAAGTGAAACTTTTCCCAATTAGTGACAGCTTGACCTTTACTTACTAATTTGATCGAATCTATAGTTTTACATAATATTTTTGAACGAATCCAAGGTCATTAATTTGTAAACATCCATATCTACAACTTTCATGCAGACTACATTTTCGAATTCAGACCCTAAAGCTGAGTTTATAGCTAAAACAGATTCAGAACCAAAAAGAAACAATCCATAAAATTCCAAACTGCAGAGCACAGTTTTTGGACCAATATTTTACTTTCTTACAACAACATAGAGTCATAGACTCATTTTCAACAAAAGTTCCAAGACAGCAGACATGACAGCAAAATTTAGAATCTCAGGGTAATTAAGAGCAGAGTTCTATGACATAAAATTAGGAATCTCATGGCAGCAAGAATAAGGCTCTACGACAACAAATTCAGATTTCCATAACAGTAATAAATCAAAGGTGAAACAGCAGCAGGAAATTAACATTCATAGCAGTACAATTTAAGACATGGAACAACAGCAAAATGGCATTTTATATCAGTAAAATTAGCACATGAGGAGCAGCAAGATTGCACTTTATATCAGAAAATTTAAAACATGAAACAGCAACAAAACTACATTCAATATCAGTAAAATTCAATGCCAAAACAGTGGCCAAATTAGCATTTCATATCAGAAACTTCTAAACAACAAACATCATAAAGCCGACCAGCCGCGCCACATCAACTAAACAAAACAACATCACCTCGACCCCAACTCTGATTATAAGTCATACGCCAAGCAGAAACCATATATAAAGAAAAAGCACAAACACATACACAACAATTTAAATCAACTCTTTGGGGGAAACGAAAACAGAGCAAGCTTGATAACCTCCAGTAGCTATGCTACACCTCATAGGAAGCCACAAACATCCAAATACTTCCAAATTCAGAATCTCAAACCCTAACCTGGGATTTTTCTCACGAAATCCCTCTAGGTTGCTCTAGGGAGACAAAGAGACGAAACTTTGGGCACTAGGGCTTAGAGGAAATCACCGAGTCAAGGGGAAGGGATGGGTCCTTGTATTTGCCAAGAGTGTTGATCTTCACCACTGAAAGGAGATGGAACACAAAGGATTTGGACGTGGCGCGGCGGCGTTGGCGACGGCATGGGCAGAGGCGTGGCGCGGTGGAGCAGCAAGATTGTGAACGAACCAGGCACGATAACGATAGAAAAAAAGGCTTTGTAACTGTTGCGGCGGGGTAGAAGCTGTGAGTGAGTGAATGAGTTTTTTTTATCTAATAAAAAAGGGTTTTATTTTAAATATTTATCCTAAAAAAAACTCATTAAAACTTAGTATAGATAAATACTTTAAAAATAGAAAAGTGAGATAGTAATCAACCAAATAGTATATATTTAGTTATAATGTCAAAAAAATAAAAAATAAAAAAAATATAAATCATAAGAAAAATAAAAATCATAAAATCAAAAATCAAAATATAAAATATAAAAAGCATTAAAAGAAAAAAGATAGCATTTAATATAATAAATATTATCTATATTTGCCTTCTTCTTCATTTGCTTTCTCCTCCTTCTTAAAAAAATTATTTTTTTTTAAATGAAAATGTTTTTAATCATTTTTACGTAAAGACGGTTCTCTATTTTAGAGAACTTTGAATGATTTTTAGAAAACAATTTTAAATTTAAAATAATCTTAATTTTTGTTAAAAATGTTATTACCGAAGATTTAAAATCATATGAACTAAAAATTTTTAAAATCGTATATTTTTTATGATTTAGTTCAATTTTTGAATCTTATTATAAAAATCAAACCAAACTATATATTATAATTATAAACTATATATTATAATTATATTGATTTATTTTTAAATATGTAATATTATTTAATTAACAATATTTTAATTTTTTAATCATAATATGTAATTTACAATTTTTTTATAATAAATTTATAACATATAATAGATATTTTATTTTTATATTTTATAAAAATATATACTGATATTATTAAATATAATTAAATATCAAGTAAACTAAAATTTATTATTATGTTAGAAAAAAGTTAATAATATTATTTTATAATAATATTAAATAGAAATAAAATTAATATTTTTTAACTAAAATATGTAAAATAAAATTTAATAAAAAATAATATAACATAATAATTATAATTACTTAAATTTAATTAAAAAATAAATAAATTATGATAATAAATAAATAAATAAAAATCAAAGCAAACCGTAAAAATACTGTTTAATTTGATTTGAATTTAATGTTATAATAAAATTGAACTAAATTAAAAAATTTATTTTAAATTTAATTCCAATACTTTTTACCCGAAATCAAACCATACTGCACCCCCATATTATTTAGGCCATTGGGACTCACGTGTCATTTGCTTTAAACCCAAGTCTGTTCCTGTTGTTTGGATCTAGATCTCTCTTGAGACAGATCTCTCTTTAACCCAACTCTATTCCTGTCGTGTTTATTATCTTCCAAAGATGAAGAGAAACCGTACTCTTTCTTTAACCCTCCTCCCCGACGAGTTGATTGTAGAAATACTGTTGAGGTTATCAGTAAGATCCTTGTTGCGTTTCAAATGCGTCTCTAAGGCTTGGTTCTCACTGATTTCCAATCCTCAATTCGCCAAAATTCATTTTGACCTGGCCGCGGTACCTACTCACCGAGTTCTCAAATTGCTCAACAATTTAAACGCCAATTCCGCAGGCATAGACGACGATGATGATTCTGTAGACGTAGTCTTGAATGTCCCCTCACTTCCTTCGTTCCTTCCCCTTCATGCTCTGCGTACAGAACCTCTCGAACGTATATACAAGGTCAGCATTGTGGGTTCATGCAGAGGATTCTTACTCTTAAAAATCACTCTATGGGATCGTTTAGGCGTTGATCTCGTGGTATGGAATCCGTCAACGGGTAACCATAAACGAATTAACAACAATTTGTTGCTCTATAATCGTTGTCGTTATCTGTATGGTATCGGGTATGACTCATCAACTGATGACTATATGGTAGTAGTTGTAAAATTGGAATATCCCTGCACTGTGGTGGATTGTTTCTCTTTGAGAACCAGTTCATGGAGCTTTGCTGCTGCCAAGAGTATTGTTAGCTATGCCATTTATGCGCCCATTGAAACAATGGATGAAACTGAAGGACAGCTCTTGAATGGAGCTCTTCATTGGAATGTTAGATATTCTGATGGTTATGCTCTAATTCTTGCATTTGACATGAGGGCGAAGAGATTATTAGATATTCCATTGCCACCAAATGTTCAAATAATATATCATCTTAGGGTAATGGGTGGATGTCTGTCTATCTTTTTGGTGGCGGACCGTTGTTTGCATGATGGGTATGAAATGTGGACCATGAAAGAATACAGAGTGCAGTTATCTTGGACCAAGTCATTTGTTTTCTATGGTCCTTGTCTTCATCCTTCTCTAGAATTCTTTCACCCTCTATGTTTCACCAAAAAGGGCGAAATTTTGGGATTGACTAATCACCAAGTTATGGGATTGATTAATTATGAAGCCAAATTATTGATAACTAATGACAAAGGCGAGGTGTTTGAGCATCATGGGAAATATGCTAACATATCTGGTTTAATGTATGGTACTAATATATATAGAGAGAGTTTGTTATCATTCCCCGGAGATGGACCTCAACTTTGAGAAGTGGAGATCGACGTCCAGAAGAATATTTAAATTTATGTAATACTCTTCAATCCTTTTCTCTGTTTTATTACTTTTCACACACAAAATGCATGGATGATACATGATTTGATCAGCTTTCTGTAATTATGATTATGAATGAATAAATTATAGATTCGGCTAAGTTTTTCATTTATATCTATCTGAAAATAGCAAATTGTGGGTCAGATGTTAATATCACTACGTTGTCATTCTTCTCCTCTTCTCCACTTTTTCACTTTCTTCGTCTTCTTCAATTCTTACCTCGAGACAATTAGGCTGCAGAACCTTCAAATTTAAAGCACCTAATAATTTCTCACACTGTAGAGGACGCATTGTGTTCGTGCTAAAACTAGGCTACTCTTAAGACTTAAAGCATCACTCATCATTCGATGTGCCCTTCCAAATCAAGTTAAAGCACTTACAGCAAGAAATGGTGGAGCCAACAACGAGAAATCTTGCTTTTGTTTCTTTGGCCATTGATTTTCGGCTTCAAGCATCTTAGCATTGAATTGTTCATTTTGCTCCTGAACCGAATAAATAGTATAAATAATATGATATTGATCTAAAACTGATATGAATGCTTTAACATCATGATTTAGGGACTTCTTACCTGTAGCTCTTTAGCCAGTTTCAATACATTTTCACAATCATTTTGTTGCTTCAGAGCAGCATTGCGGAGAGAACTCATCTGAGAAAAAATAAATATGAAGCTTAATGACACCAGATCAGATGAACCCTAATAAATTGGACAAAAAAATATTTTTATACCAACTTAACAATGCTTTCAGCATATCTTAGCTTTGTACAATGCTATATTACAAGTTATTTTACAAGTGAGAATTCAGAAAGTAATATTCTCTATGTGGGTGCATGCATGTCACAATTACTACTGACCTTCTGTACCATCAAAACAGAACATAAGAAACATAAAGTAAACTACAATGATATTATAGAAGGAAACTATCTTCAGAATATGATAGATACCCTTTTGATATTCCTCATGCATCGTATCTCCCTCGCTCATAAACTTTTTGATAATTTCCAACGATGCATTATACTTGTTTTCCACTTCAAACAGATTTTTTTTTTCATGGATTCATTGTTCTCTAACAGCCCTGCAACAAGTTTGCTCATAATAACACTCTTCTCACTATTCTTTTGCTCCATATCTACAATTTTATGATTCTGGTTCTGAATTTTCTCCTCAAGTCTCAGAATAACCACTTTTTTATTAATTGGGGTTTAATTTTCAAAGTGAAATGTTTTGTATCAATAAAAAATAAAAGCTGAAAGTGAGAGTGTCCACCATGCATAGAAATCTAAGAAGACTCCACAAGTTCACATATTCGTAAGTAGTAATTATTAATTATTTGAGATGTTATGAAAGATTCTGGTTTCTATATATTTTAACTTACGGAGCAGCATCAATAATTAATACAGAAATAATCATTCTACAGTATATCTCCTAATTGGTTGTATAAAAAGGATTATTAATGAATTTTCTCGTAATCACAGTTTTCTCATCAATTTTGAATTTCCTCTTCAAGGGACACAATATCCTTCTCTGCATGCCTATACCAAACAAAACAACCTTACAAATGAATCAAGTGTCAAATTAATTATATCAAGAAACAACTTTGTAAAACACCACAGTATACTCTTAATAGCAATAAAAAAAAAAGCAAATAGAAAAGAACAACAATGTAAGTATCAAACAGAAAGTAGAAGCATGTAATCAGTATAACCGTTGCCCAAACATAAAATTCAAATGAAAAATATGCCAAGACATATTTAGTAGTTTAGCACGTTTTATAGTAGATGGTGAACCAATATATAAACTAATGTGCAAACTAATAGTAAGTGGGTGTACTAATGAAAAGAAGTGGTTGAATTGGGTCACGAAGAATAAAAACCTTAGAAATATGCACAAGTTCACATTAACGTCAACAAATTTTTGTTATTTCCTTGTAATATCCATGTATATATTATTCATTTTTACTCTAACCAACTCAATCAACATTAATCCTTAAATCTCTCTAATGGTAAACTTTTTAAAGATTGTTTATAATAAATTTTAAAAACAAACTTAAATTATTATTTTTTTTTAGAAGAATCATTATAATTTTTTAATAATTTATTTTTGCAAACTAGAAATATGTAAGATATTTTTTGACACAATAAAAAAAAATATACATAACTAAAATAATAATAAAAAATAGTTCAACAACTTTAAAAAAAATATAATGTAAAAATAGTTAGTGTAAAAAATTATGAAACTTTCAACCATTAATGTAAAAAAAAGTTTAACAAGTTGTTTGATTATGTAAAAAAAAAAAAAACGTTTTATTAAAGAACAAAATATAATGTTTTTTTTTATTATTATTTTTATGCAAAAGAAAAAAAAAAAAAAGACAAAGTGTTTGGCAATAAATATTTATTACCCCACAAATACTAGATCTTATAAATATTTATTACCCCACAAAGACAAGCATCATGTTTTTCAAGCACAATGTTTTACAAACAACACATTATGGATGCTCTAAATACTCCTACTAGTATTAAATATTTGAGCATTATTTTTTACTTCCATTGTGATTTCTGACAGTTTGAAAAGTCAAATTACTAATTATGAAAATAACTTCTTTCCATTTTAAATTTATTCATCACAAGTACTAACATCTTACAAATAATGTGTCCATCCAGAAGTAAAGAAACCATAAAAATCTTTGAACTCCAAAAGGGTGACTAATACAAAAAGGCAAAACATTCTGGTGTATTTGCATAAGTGTAATTTGTAATCCTTTTCTGGAAGACTCACCAATTACTTTCTTGAATGACTGCTCATCATTGAATTGCTTAATGATTTTACTCAATTGGTTGGTTACTCAACTTTAACTTTGTTAAAGTTAGAATTGAACAATAACCTCCAACTTTAACCTTGTGAACCACTTCCTCGAAGATCATGTCTGAGTTTGGATGAAATTTATCTGTTATGTTTGCATGTATTATGTATACAGAGTAAATTTGGCTGCAAGTTTGATTTTGAAACCTACAAATTCTATAACTCCTCTTTTCATGGGTTTAGTCCTTATGCATTTGATATGCATTTCCTTTCACACGTACACAGCTTTTGCAACTCTTGTTAGCTGCCTGCCAATAAGACAGCAACATTAAAGTGTGCATCTTATTCATACAGAAATATAAATTCATTAAGGGCAAACAATAATTTTATAATAAAACATTATGTTCTAAATAGCTGCTTACATTCATTAACACCATATCACTTACATGCCTTTGAACATAATAAGATAAGTGTTGGTAAATGGAACCAGCAAAACAAATAACATATTGGAGAGTGAAATTTACAAAATGCTTAGACGACCTAATGGAAACAAACATGTTCTACTTTCTTTTGCGCTTGTGACTATTCAATTGCCTAATAATATGTTGGATAATTTCTTTTAAAGTGACTTTTCTTCCTTCCTTCCAGTTCCAAATTTCAGAGATTGCATATCTTCCACTTGAATTGTATTCTTCTATTTCCATTAATGCAATTGTTACAGCCTTGTACACAACTTCATGGCATCCACTTCTCAGCCCTTTCAATTTTTCATCATTTTCATCTAACATTTCCTGAAATTATGAGAAATCTCAAAACAATTACTCGACCTTATTTATGTATCATATCAAGCCAACATTATAACAATTTATGATTTAAAATTGGTGTTCCATTACAAAAGCAAGCAGTATTTGAACTATCTGAGTAAAAATATTTATTCACAATAGTTTAAATGCATGTGTCTTCCATTAATCATGACAGCTTTCTTAATTTGTCATATATCAATACTTTTTTGCAACACTTGGGCCACAAATTAAGGCATTGAAATTCTATGGTTGTGTCTAGAACTGCCAGTCTGCCACTCAGTGTCAGCATGTGAAAAATCAATTTATTCTATAAGCTTTATAATCAGACAACTATCATCTATTGCTGGTTGTTCAGTCTATAACTTTCTCCAATGTGATCATCCTTTCATTAGATTTAACATAATTATTTATTTGACTTGTCATGATGTTAAGAAATCTTAAATGCTTTTAACAAGTATTCATAATGTCAAAGATTAAATATTTATATGCTCCCCATATAATCTTTTCACATTAATTTAGGTAACAAGAATACAAGATTACAATCATTTTGATGAATAGTGAAAATATATAATCAATCATGTACCTGTAATATGCCATTGACCTCAATTTTTTTGAAAGGATGCCAAGTTGGATCCTTCAGATTCTCTTCCCAAGATGAACATAACTTAGCAGATATTTCCTCCCACTGTTCATCTGAGTACTTTTGCAAGCACAAATCTTGAAAAGGTTTTGGATCTAATTCTCCCATTCTTTTAATTCCAAGTTGAGATCGGCCTCTGAACATACCTCGCAGACTCTACAAAGAAAGTTGATAAGAGGCCATGCTAATTGGCACACCGTGGATATAAGTTTTACTGAAAGAGTATTCGTTGTGGCAGAATAAGGAAGGATTAAATCTTACATTTATATATTCTTCACGAGCATCATGGAGTTCTTGTCTATACTGGTGCTCTTTAACTACTAAAGAACTGTAAAGGGTTTCCACAAGGTCCAAATATTCCATTTTGTCCTTTAATTTATTTCTAAAAGTAGAAATTTGAATGTTTAAATCACCACCACTTCCTCCTACATGACTCTCATCTCCTAACTCTGTTTTCAACTGTGACAATAAAAAATGGAAAATAAAGAAAGAAATCATTCAACGAGGATAATGAATTAAATAGAAGCTATGAATATTCTAGCAGACAAATATATTAAGCATCAGATAATGAATTACTCCTACTAACGCCTCACTTCTACTCTCACTGCTCTACTCTTTTCGTTTTTTTTTATGGCAATGCGCTTTGAAACCGTCTTCCGTTGTCTCTATGCTGCGTGTCGTGACATTTACATGTTGTTGCTACAGCCCGAGCTTCTATAGGACCTAGTGAAACACCATTCAAAACCACATGGTTGCTGCCATAGCCCAAGCTGTCATTGATTTTCTTCACAAGTTAGGGGACCTGGGGAACACCATTCAATGGCAGCTTGGGCTATGACAGCAACCACGTGGTTTTGAATGGTGTTCACTGGGTCCTCTAAAGTCTTAAGAAAATCAATGGCAGCTCGGACTGTGGCTGCAACCATGTAAATGACACGCAGCATACCGAGACACCAAGGATGGTTTCAAAGTGTGCCAACGAAAGAAGAGTAGAGCAGTGAGAGTAGAAGTGTGGTTGTCGTTCAGGTGGCGGTCGCTCCAGCGGAAGAATTTGACGGCTTGACCGAGGAAGTCGTAGGAGAGTTTGAGGACGTCTTCGACGTCGTGGGGAGTGACGGAGATTGCGGTGGATTGGAGGGAGTGCTCGACTGTGGCGGCAGAGGTGGCAGAGGGATTTGATGTTGGAAGGGAGATTGGGGATCTTGGAAGGAAGGAAAGTTTTGGGGCTTAATGGAGAAGAAGAAGAAGGGTGTGATCGCTTTCTGCCAGGAGCACAAGGGCTTTTGTCCATTCTTTTCTGCAGCCAATAACCAAACTGGAAAAGGAACCCTAACAAGACAGAGACACTCCCATCCCAGAACTGAATTCTGTTCTGTTAGAGGATAATTATTAGTAGGATTTTTATTTTTTTTTATGGGAAACTAAGTTCACATTAATAATTATGCCCCGTTCCATTAAATTTATTTGATTAAATGAATATTTATTTTAATAAAATAAGAAATATTTTATTTTTTAAAGTAATAATTTAGAAAAATGAATTTTATCTAAATAATAAATAAATAATTTTTTACTTATTTAGAAAAAAAAGTTATAAATAATTATTTTATAAATAAATAAGATTTTATTCATTAAATAAATAATAAATTATTTATTTTAAACAAAAACAATATAAACAAACATATTAAAAAATAAATTATTTTTATTTTTATTTAAATAAATATTTATTTTATAAAATAAATGATTATTTTATCAAATAAATTTAAATAAACTAATTCATATTTTATGAAATAATAACTTATTTTATAAAAACTCCTATTAAGAATAAGAATAATAATAATTAAATTTTATATAATAAATTATTGACTACAAGTGTAAATTTTATTAGATGAGAAATAACTTTGGAATTGTAGTGCAGCAATCATGTTATCCATTGTATACTTTTTTGTATTCTCTTCAATATTATGAATGTTATCCATAATATACTTTTTTGTATTTTCAATATTATGAATGGAATGCTTTAAGTTTTTTTTGTTAAAAAATAGTTAAAAATTATATATTTTTCTTTTTATATAATTATAAAATTTGAGACTAGAAAGAACATGATATAGTACTATAATTATAATAATATTGAATTTGTTGGATATTGATGATTTGAGTTAATTAATATTTATATTTATTAATTTCAATTTGTTAAGATATAGAAGTAATATTTAATATTAACAAATATATTGTACTACTAAAATTAAAAGTATTTAAATAGAAATCAATAAATATATACTAAATGTTAAAATGAAGTATAATAAAAAAAATATATATTTAATGTCACTTTTAGTTTATTAAATTTTACTTCTTCTTTTTTACGGAATGTTTTAAAAGTTTTAAAATTTTCAATATGATATTTTAGCATTGTAAGCATATTTTAATACATTTTATTGAAAACATTTGAAGGTTAATAGAGTTAGTATAATATGTCCATTATTAAGTGTTACATATGTTAAATTTTTAGAGAATAGATATGTTTTTTTCTCTTATAACTAGAAATTTAATTAATACTCTTTAATTTGGACTGTTCAATCTTAAAATCTAAAAGATGAATATCAAATGTGAAACTAATTAAGTATATAAATATTCAATTCTTTTTTCTGGTTCGTTAAATTTTTTATTCTTTGAATCAAAACTTTTCCTCTCCCTATCTAGCAAAGGTTCTTTTTTCACCAAATATTATTCTTTTCTTTTGACATAACTTGAGATATTATCACAATATTAATTATTATGGCTAAATCATTAGCAAAAATCAAAAAATCTAATATGAATTTCTATGAAATTCAAAATCATAAAAAGATATGAATTTTTCTAATGCCGAGATTCTTATTTATAAGTGAAAGTTTAGCACGGTCGTGTTAAAAATTAACATGGTTGTGTTACAATCAAATGACTGAACTAAGAATCAATACACTTGTGTTATACCTAATAACAAACACATTAAAATAATTTTGTTAACTTTTAAACATTTTCAACGAAATGCACACAAATATGTTTAAAATATATGCTAAAATATCAAATTAAAACTTTAAAAAATTATGTATCAAAATTAAAAAAATATAAAATTTAATAAACTAAAAGTGATATTAAACCTAAAAAATATTGTTTTGAAAACTAATTAGAATATGCGGTTAGATTGATTCCACAAGAAACACATAATACAACTAGTTTGGTTCAATTACTCAATAAAAAGTGTCATTAACTCGTTATGACATTGTTGAACTTGTCATAAATCAATTTTAACAAATGATTGTTGTTGTCATTGTTGCACACATTTCATATTAACTTAGTTCTTATTAGGGGTGTAATTGGATACCCAATCCACCATATCACCTCATTCAATTCAATTAAATTTTTACGAGTCGGATTAGATCATTAAATTGAATTGATTTTGTTTTAATAAACTCAATTATAATTAGATTGGGTGGTGAATTTGATGTTTTAAAACTAATCAAAACCCCACTCAATCCTCTTATACTAACAAACCTATAATAAAATAATGTATGTTATTACTAATAATTTAATATATTAAATAATAAATTGTTAATATTGAAAAGTTAAAAATACTTACATACAGTATAAGACTCTTATGTTTATAATTATACAATTACTTATTACTATTAAGTAGATTTAATTGTAATTTTCATTCTTCTGATTTTTTGAAATGATGATTTTTATTCTTCAGTTTTAAAAGTAAACAATTGGTCTTTATGATTTCAAAAACGTACAAGTTTAGTCCATTCGTCTATTTTAAAGAGTTGACCATTAGTTTTAATATTGATTTTATCTACTTAATATTTTGAATTAACAATAATGATCCATATTTTTTGAATTAATAATAATGGTCCAACACTCTTCTCCTTCTCTTTAGAATCCTAAAATTTTTCCCCTTATTGATCTGAAGTCTCCTCTCCTCCTCTCCTCTAAGACCTAATGACCCCACCTCCCTTCTTCCCCCTTCCAATGTTAGTTACATGAGTCATCGAGGTTGAAGGAGAAGGCACCATGGAAGTCGCATGAGGCAAGGTCACACATCGCGAAAGTCTCATGAAGGTTGCGTAAAGGACTTGCGGTAGTCATGCGGAAGTCACTCGAAAGGGAAGAGGAGAGGAGAAGGGAGATGAGATTGTTGGGTCTTAGAAGAGAAAATGAGATAAGTTAGGGTCGTTGGTCTTGGAGGAGGAGGAGAGGAAATGAGACTTTAAAACAGTAAGGGGGAATTTAATGTTCTAGAAAAGAATATAAGAATTTTGGGTCATTATTATTAATTCAAAAAAATATGGGTTATTATTATTAATTCAAAAAATTAAGTAAACAGAGTTAACGTAAAAACTAATAATCAATTCTTTATTGTTCACTTTTAAAACTAAAATATGAAAATTGTCATTTTATAAAATTAAATGGATGAAAATTACAATTAAACTTTAAAATTATTATTTGTTAGTTTGGATAATATTTTCATGATTTAAAAAAGGAAACAATTTTTTAATGATTCAACCATCACCAATCCAATCTAATCCAATTAAAGTTGAATTGCATTTGAAAAAAAAAAAAAATCCAATGAAACCTAACTTAATTAAGTTTTTAATTGAATTGGGTTGAAAACAGTCCAAACTCAACCTAACCTGGGCCACTTATATCCCTAGTTATCACACATGTTGTTCCACATTAACTCTGTCATACATTATTCCTCATTAATTCTTAGTACTTTGTTTCTTATTATAAGAAACAAAACAAAAAAAAACACAATAGACATATTAAGAAAATCAATTAAATGTAATACATTTTACCTTTTCTATATTATTTTTCTTAAATTATCTTTTAGTTTTTTTTTTTTAAAGACTCATCAATACTCACAAAATAAGTAATTGAAAAGTTTTATTAAAAAATTAAAAATGATATTTGAGACAAAACATGATTAAATGAGTTTAAAAAGCTAGGTTTGATTTCAAAAATGGAAAAAATAATTTTTTTATTACTTATAACAAGTAGGAACTAACCTTTTCCACTTTAACTCTTAGTTATCAAACATACCATTTTACATTAATTATTAGCTGTTACACACATTGTTCGACATTAATTCTTAACTATCTAGTTCTTAACTATCACATATGATGTGTCGCACTAACTCTTGCCTGTCACACACGCAACCCAAATTAGTTCTCAAAATTAAGTGGAATAAAATGTGTATGATAAAATCAACCAATAACGTGAAAATCACACGAGCCAACTTGACCATCACACCATTTTTATTTTTTTTTTGTGTATATTTAAGTTTGGAGAGAGTATGTTAAAATCAATGCATCATTAGTGACATAATTTTTTTTTCACTCCACGTTAAATAATTTAAATTATAATAGAAAAAACATTTAATGCTTAATTAATATTGTAAAATGAATCAAAATTTCAAATAACCAATAAACGAGTTTTTATATACCCTCTTTGTCTCATTTTATTTGTAGTTTAAATTTGCAATTTTACTAAAAGCAAATAGAATTCAGAGTGAGGAACTAAGGACGGATTTAAGGGGTAAGCATGGGCTTCGGTCCCTCCTCCCACTCCCTATTATAATATATAAAATAATAAATAAAAAAATAGGTTATTAAATTAGTATTTTTTTTAATTAGTAGATCATATCTTATTTTTATATCTAATAAATATTTGGTTTAATTATATTTTTATTTATTTTGGATAAATTTTATTCTTAATAAATTAATTTGACACTTTTTTATCTACCATTTGTATAAATTTTATTTTATTATTTTATTCTTACATTACATATTTTATTCTCAATTTTTAAAAAAATTGATAAATTTTATACTCATTTTTTTTATATAAATTTTACATTTAATTTTTTTTTCAAAATTTTATCTCAATTTTTTGTAAAAAAATTTTTAGTCCTTCCTATTTCAATTTCTGAATCCAGGAAATATATAAATAAAACAAATACAAAATATTCATGCATGCCAATCAATGTGGTTAGCGTCTATTCAATAGTAACTATTTCCAGACAACAGCACAGAATGTTAACATAACTGAATATAAAATAAAATACTACAACTCCACGTGCTCATGGTGATTGAAAAGAAGCATGTAAGAAGCTACCTCTCAAGTAGCTAGTTCCATCTTCTTCTACGTGGGTTATGCGAAGGAACCGGCGACCCTTGTGCTATTTTGCAATGTTTTTATCTTCTCCTTTCAATGCATTAACTTCTGCCAGCTAACAATCCCAATATGAAGATGAATTAATCTGGCATCATGCATGGAATTCATAAACCTGCTTTAATATTAGTATAGTATTAGATTATGATTTCTTGTTTCCCCATAGTTAACATTTCTGTCACACACTATTCCCATCTCAATTAATTAATACATGAAATAACATTTGATTTTGACATATACAAATAGGCCTCTATAACACATTCTCCTCCTCTATGTGGCAGTGGCACCAAAGGGCATGCTTATAAGGGCACAAACTATCATCAGCTTGAAGAAGCAGAATCTCTTATTAATTTCAAAGGGTATAGCAATCTCATGCAAGGTGGTGAATCTTTTCTTAGCTTTCAGCACAACAGGCTGGTCCCTTATAACATGAAAGATAATAGTACTCAGAAAGAGTATTGTGTTTGGGAGAATAATTTGCATCAAGGCCATAGCCATTGGAATCAGACTAGTCCAAGAAGCACTAGTGACATGCACCTGGTAGAGAATCTCAATTGCTTTCAAACTGCTACTAGTGACTATAGTTCCATAGTTAATAATGCAAAAGAGAAGCAACATGGCCAAAGTTCATCTGGGTGGCTCTACTCAGCATCAACTATCCCTAATATTGATAGTAGCCTCCACAAGTTAGAAGCACATGAATCAGTTTTGCAAAAGCGCCCTTCTATGGTATTCCTTAGTTATACTATGTACATGTTTGGTTTTCAAGGTGAAAAAACATTTATGAGACTAAAGTACTCTTGTAAAAGGATCATGATCCTTGTTTTTGTTTTATTTTGATTTTCTTTGTTGGATTTACGTTGAAACGCCCGCACAACATTTTCACTTTATATCAAAAAAATCCATGTTCAGAACTAGTCCTTAGAAACCTTTCTGAAGTTAGAATGGCAATTGAGATGAACTTTGACTTTGTGTTTTCAGGGAGAGAACATGAAAGCTGCCAAGAAACAATGCTCAACTGAGAGCAAAACGGCGCCAAAACATAAGTCAAGCCCGTCCAAGGATCCTCAAAGTGTGGCTGCCAAGGTTTGCTTCTATCCTAAGTCAATTTATGTATGTTAGATATATATGTAGAAAGTTTTGATTGCAAAGTAAGCAAAATTAAAATAAGAGATTCAATGCTGATAGAATGTTTGTCTCACAGAATCGAAGAGAGAGGATAAGCGAGCGGTTGAAGATACTGCAAGAACTGGTGCCTAATGGCTCCAAGGTGGTTTCTCTTTTCCTTTTCTTGCACTTCATCTGTAGCAATAAGGCAAGGCTTTTGACATATTAGAATGATCTTGATAACGAAATTTGCAGGTTGATTTGGTTACTATGCTGGAGAAAGCAGTTAGCTATGTAAAGTTTCTTCAACTGCAAGTGAAGGTGAGACTTCAAACACTACTTTTCTTCTTTTTCTTCTTCTTGTGAAAGTTAATTTCGTTTAGCTCTAACTGAACTATATAATGCTCTGAATTGAAACTTAGCTTAGCATGTGACATCTTTGTTCTCTTATTGTTAATGATTGTACAGGTGTTGGCTACTGATGAATTTTGGCCTGTCCAAGGTGGAAAGCCTCCTGATATTTCTCAAGTAAAGGAAGTAATCGATGCCATTCTTTCATCACAAAGAGAGACAAGTACTTCAAGCTCAAAGTAGATGACTTGAAGATCATGGATCCAAGGAAATAATGTCACAAATCACAATAATTCAAGCAGAGTTTCAGATCAAGAAAAGCCTTGCTCTGAGAGTTGTTACTTGTTAATTCTGAAGGGCATTTTAGAAATTTACAATGCACGAACTTTATGTAACTCCTAAAATCTAAACCAATGTCTAGCAGTGTATGCTGGGGCCTCTACATTTTCCTGAAATTCATTAACAAAATATCTGGGTCACTACATTGTAATTTTCTCTGTATTAGTTACAATGAAGTGTTCTATAATTAGATCTACAGTATTTTCCTTTTTTAATTAACGATTATATATAGTATATTAGCTTACGTTCAGCATGCATAATATTAGGATTCAAGAAGACATCAATCACGTGAATTTGTCTCAATATATACCAAAGAAATATATCCTGC
Organism: Amphicarpaea edgeworthii; assembly: GCA_014843725.1. Lineage (NCBI taxonomy): Eukaryota > Viridiplantae > Streptophyta > Magnoliopsida > Fabales > Fabaceae > Amphicarpaea > Amphicarpaea edgeworthii. Next base: position 24,160,391 of record CM026325.1, read on the forward strand.
TGCTATTGCGGGCAAGCACAAAAGCTATAAAATCATAAACTGTACTTTGACTTTTCTCCAAATCATTAACTAAGAAGTTGTCACGATAGAAATTTTCTTGGGACAATAATTTTTTATTTTATTTTATGAATCTCTTATTTCTTTTGGTTTAGAACAATAGGATACTTCTTAACTCGCTGTTGAGCATAAAAATTATAAGTTGGCAGTTGACATATAGAATACAAATAAAATTAAAAATTCTAGAGTAGTACATGTTATGTACTTATGTTCAATTTGATATAATTAAAATGAGTTAAATAATGCATGGTATAAGGAATTTGTAGTCTATCGATCTATTTGCTAGAGTAGAGACCATGTTTCATGTCAAAAGGAAGAACAAATGTTATCTCTTGTTAGACTAGTGAAAGAGCAATCGAGGTTGGTCGGGCTTTGGTAATTAGTTTGCACATTAATTAGTTTCATAACTTTTGGTTTAATTATTGAACCCATCTGAGTTATCGATTAGATGGCTCCTCATGATCTCTTCTATTGGTAAATATTTTAGTTTGTACAAATAAACTATAAACCATAATAGTTTATGTTAAAACCATTTAAAAGTTAAACTAATTGAAATTAGAAGCCACGTTCCTTGGTCTGATATCAAACACGTGGCATTGAGCTTTGGCCTTTGATATTTGGGACCACCTATTCATGTTGGCATCTTCTCCACAATTTCAGGCTTGCATTGCAGCTACGAAAGAGAACCTTCAAAGGATCAACAGATTTCATCAATTCATTACATTATTACTCGGGAAAAGGATAATTATTTTTCTATTTTACCATTGTACGTAGACCTCCCCAAACCCAAACCCAAACTCATCACTTTAATAAGAAACTAACTTTAGCCTAATTGAACCGATCTAGAAAACATTTTCTTTGAATTGATCTGAAATAATTCTTTGATTTAATGCAATGTTGAGAATAATTTAATTCCTTAAACTCTCAGTTCTGTTTGGTTCACTCATTCTTATTTTAGCACACTAATTATAGATCATATTTTATCAACTAAAGGTGTGTGGCACACACACGGTGATGTTTGCCTAGGAGAGAGATGGCCATCCCAATATCAACATCTTTTATTGCTACTTTTCAAATGTCAACATCTGTATACATGAAATGCTTCACGTGTTTTTTCATACTGAGATTTGGCATTTGATCGATTCGATCTTGTTTGCTTTTAATTAATGTTTTTTTTAAGGGGATTTTAATTAATGTTAAAAATATAATTTTATTCTTTTCTTATATCATCATTGATATAGAGAGTGACACTCGTATTTTAATCTTTGCAATGCATAAAATAAATGTTTATTTTTGTATTTTAAGAGGGTTTTTTCTTATTAGCAAAATGTTACTTTGTTAAAATATTTTTAATGATACAATCCATTTTGAATTTTTAAGTTTTTTTTTCGTGGGTTTCACAATGCTTCTTAGGTCATCCGTTACGGGTAGCCTTCGGAGTACCAAAGCAAAGCAAGAAGTAACATAATTTTCCAAGCAACCTTCACCGTATCAATTCCAAAAAGTTGTTACATCAAATATTGTTGCTTTCGCAAATATAATAAAATAGTCATTTAAATATTACTGTTTAGTTTTTTTTTTTTTCTGAAGATATTACCATTTAGTTATAATCGTTAAAATAATTTTGTATAAATAAGATACATTTCAACAACTAAGTTATTAAAAAATATTTAATGATTCTTCTAAAAAAAAATTATGATTATTAAAAAATATTTTACATATTTTTACTTTGAAAAAATAAGTTATTAAAAAAATTTAATGATTCTTCTGGAAAAAAAAATTATGATTTAAGTTTGTTTGTAAAATTTATTAGAAGCAATTCTTAAAAAATTACACCATTGGAGGTTAATGGTGTTTATCTTGGATAAAGTAAAAATAAGTGATGTGTACATGTAAAGTCCATTACAAGCAACTTAAAGTAGTTCTACTAATGTGGATGCTCTTAAACACTTAGAACTTGCATTTTAATTTGCTCGAGAGGTAAAACTCAGTTTGAGTTCTTAAATTAATATTTGTGGATTTTTCCTTCTTCTTTCACCTTCTCCTTCCTCTTAAAAAAATTATTTTTTTTAAATGGAAAGATTCTTAAGGATTCTTACACAAAGACTATTCTCCACCCTGGAAAATTTGAATGACTTTACAGTGTGAGTTCTTAAAGAATAGTTTTTAACTTAAGAAAACTCTACTAAAGATGGTCTTAGTTTTTGTTAGAAATGTTATTGTGAAGGATTTGAACTCGTGACTTATCCCTCTCCATTTTCTCTTCATTTTTTGAAGGACTATCTAACCTAGGCATGTTCAAAATTGTATGAATTAAAAATTTTAAAAATCGTATAATTTCTACGATTTGGTTTGATTTTTGGATTTTATTATAAAAATCGAACCAAACTGCATATTATAATTATATTGATTTATTTTTAAATATTTAATATTACCCAACTAATAATATTTTAATTTTTTATGATCATAATATGTAATTTATAGTATTTTTTTATAATAAATTTGTAGCATATGATACATATTTTACTTTCATATCTTATAAAAATATATATTGATATTATTAAATATCAAGTAAACCAAAATTTATTATTATGTTAAAAAAAGTTAATAATATTATTTTATAATACTGTTAAATAGAAGTAAAAATAATATTTTTTAACTAAAATATATAAAACAAAATTTAATAAAAAAATAATATAACATAATAATTATAATTATGCAAGTTTAATTAAAGAATAAATAAATTATGATAATAGATAAAAAAAAAAATTCAAATCAAACCATAAAAATATTATTTAATTTGATTTGAATTTAATGTTATAATAAAATTGAACCAAATTAAAAACTTTATTTTAAATTTAATTCAAATACTTTTTACTCAAAATCAAACCATAATGCACCCCAAACAGCCAGTTCCAACTAACTTATATCTCCTTTGTACTTTAAGAGGTGTCCACGCAAACCATGGCAGGCCAAGTTTGCCCCCACACGTGTTTGCTTAAGAGTGTTGAATCTTCACTTCTTCTATTCTTTGTTCAATAGCTCCCTGATTCTGCGAACCAAACCTAGAGAATCAATCATCTTTATTTTAGAACATCACAGACACAGAAAACTGAGGTATTTGTATTTTGTCACTGATGTACAATAGTTTGTGTACTGATAAATATCAAACTGCGCTTTGCTATTTTCATTTATTTTATTATTCAATAATGTTTGTAGATATTATTTAGGTCATTATTTGAACGCAGTTTTTGGGGGGACTTACGTGTCATTTTCTGAATATATTTAAGCATATCACAGCTTCAAAGATATTGAATTAGACAAAGAGATAGAGGAGAGAGACAGCTTCGATCCGTTGGACAATTAATGTACGGGTTGTCTGGCTGTTTTTTTAGGATGAAATTGTTATTTTTCAATTTTTATGATTTTAGATTTAGACAAGAATTCACTTGGATATTTTCAATTTCCACTTTTAGAATGGAAAGGGAGGCTGTGGAGTTCAATAATTGAGCAAATAAACAAGGTAATTAAATTAATTAACTATAGTTGGCGGAAACATCAGAATAACAGACTAATAATTAAATAACTTGATTACCAAAAGTTTTGTGAGGACCAGGTTAGCTTAGAAATGGCCAGGTGTATTCTTCAAATTTTAAATAATTAATTAATCCCACGATTCCCATCCTAACCAAATGGAATTAAATTATCTGATGTACACAACTTGACTCTAGCCATAACACGAGGGACGTAATAGTACAGGAAAGAAAACCCTACGTTATAAGTATTGATTTTAATTTTAAAAAAAGTGAAACGTTGCATTAGCAACTTTTAGAAAAGCAAATAAGACAATCAATATATGAAGTTTTTGGTGGACTACAAAAGTTGTTTATCTAGCTAGCTACCATCAGTCTTATCAATTAACTAATTATAATTTGTTTGTTACGTCAAAATTGGAACTTGCCGGGTGGTATTTTGACCCAAATGAAAGGGGAAAAATGATATCAGAACTCAAAGATCCATGATTGTTGCTTCTTCAATCTATTCTACATGCCATATTTTTCAAAGAGACACAACTCTTTGTATGATGTAATGCGGTGGTTGAGAAATATATTTCGAAATTATTAGATTTGACATTTGCTTAATATGGTAAACATCAACTTTCTTTTATGTATAAAACTAGGAAAATATGTAATATACAGAATTCATAGCTAGTTTTTTTTAATAATAATTTTAAACTAATGTTTAAAGATATTCAATAATTGTGTAAGGTTTAATAAAATATATATAAAAGCCTGTTTAATACCTTTTCAAACGTTAAGGATAATAAGTTCTAAAAAAAATTAATTAAAAAACAAAATGATTTTGTTGGTTATTAAGTTTAAAGTTTAAACAAATGGATTCTTATTGGCTGAGGTGGCAAAATCAGTGTTAATTTTACAATAGATTTATTCTTTAATCACAGTCTTGTTTATTTATTACTAATTAATTGCGTTAAGTTTCTTGTCTCTCGATTTAACATACTAAATTGGTTATATTATTAACCAAAGTCACCACATTATAAATTTTTTATACATAGTTTTCATTTGGCATCTCATGATTTATGCACGTATCCCATGACTGGGATGGCACTATAAGAGATGAGGAAGCAATTTTTGAGTTGAGAGCCACGTGTTCCCATCATTATTGATATGAAATCTGAAGATACTATCATACATCCTTGGCCTCGTATTTCAGACAATACGGATTTAGCTTAATTATTTATTAGGATGTCTGTTTAGCCGCTGGAAAAGATGGGAAAAAAAAAAAAACAAGTACTCCATAATGTATGAAATTACAAGTAGTTATAAGTTAATTATAACTTATAAGTTTGTGTTTGCGAGTGAAAAATATACTGCATTTTATATACCTTTGTCAGGGAATGGCTCTGCGTTTAATTAACGTTGTCTTCATAATTTAGTATTTTAGAATAATTATTAATGTTCTCTTAATTATGTGCCCACAATAGTCGCGTCTGTGATTCATTGTAATGAAAATCTTTTCAAGGATGTGCTGGCGGCGGGAAAGGTGATCAAAACAAATGGAAATTAAATGAGAGGGATAATATTGTCGATATGTGTAACAAACCATTTTAATTTTCAATTAATGTTCGACAAATGTGGTTTAATTACACAAAATTAGGTGAGAACATGCATGTATAGTTTAACTTCAAATCATTGTAAGCAATGAAAAAAAAACTTTAAATACATTGTTAATAAATAAGAAAAATTTATTCAATTGAGTGTGGATACGCATGACCACATGAAGTATGAGCAATGAGTTCATAGTTCATATAGCAAGACTGTGACAAGTCACTTTTGGATGCAAATTAAAATTGCACATACCACGTATATACACACACGTACAGTAAATATGTAGAAAGAATTGACTATTGTGGGTTCGGACATGAATTGGCTAACATCATTAAGGGGACACGTGTTTAAAAGTGTGGCCTCAGTTATACGCAACCAACAATTAATGGATAATCGACCCATTATTTATGGATGCAAATGCAATCACCTTAGGACACTATTGTTTTGTTATCTTCATGATCGAGGACACAGATTATTCAACACCGCCACTTGCCACGTCATAATTGGCCTCTTGCATGGGTATATAAAAACTTCACAATTTAATTTCTTTTTTTGCCTTTAAAAGCATGGAAAGTGGAGATTATGATTGCCACTATATTCAATTTTTGAGTAGAGTGATATATCACGCTTCAAAATAAGCTCAAAGTCATTGCATTGTGCGCATCAATTGTCCAAATTTATCTCATACTAGTAAGTAATATAATATATAGTGAGCGTGAGATGAATGTTTTAATTTAATTATTTTCATGAGGAGAGAATATCTTCGATGTTCTCTTTCATACTCTCTTTTAAAGATTTATTTTATGTAATAGATTGAAATTGATTAAAAATTACTAATTTTATTTTGAATATTGATATGCATGAAATCTATCCAAACTAATTATTTTTAATGAGTTTTAATTAATTATAGGTAATGTCTATAAAAGAGAATATCATAAGTTTCAAATTTTTATTTTCAAAGAAATTCATATTTCTAGAACTCACTTTCTCGTGCTTCAACACTATGCATAAACAATTAAGCATAAGACTAAAGGAGTGTATTCGATTAAGATTTCAAAAAACTGTTTTGACATAAAAGTCTTAATAAATTTTAAAAGTTTCGTAAAAATGTTAAATTTTTTTTTAAAAACTTTTGTGATTAAGATTTTATAATTTGAATTTCAATAGATTTGTAAGATATGAATTCATGAGATTTGAAAGGACATTGGAGATTTATAAGATTTTAAATAACTTTATGAATTTTTAGAAAAATAATATATTTGAAATTACTAAACACAAACTGAAAACAGTGTGTTTGAAAAATATAATTAAACACAAACTAGTCACAAGTCATCAAAGTATTCAATCAAATAATAAAACAAAAAAATTAACAGATAAAAAATTCATGATTATAAACTTTATACGTAATTATAAATTAAAAAAACTTAGTTATTTTCTATATATCATTTCTCTACATATCTTATACTTGCTCATAAGTTTACCCTTTTCTAATCAAAGGGGTCAATATTTTCCCCCTCTAATTAGGAGTTGGTATTTTGTCATTCTCTTAGATTATTAATTATATTATTAAATACAAAATATAAAATATAAAATATAAAAAAATCTTGTAGAATTTAGGTTTGGAAAGGCAAAATAAAAATAAAAAACAGTTCCTACTGATCTGGTGGTGTGAATTTAGGTTGGAGCATTGGTCCAACAAACTTTTCTCTCAATTTTCGTTTTTGAGCTTGACAAAGATCAAGAATAGAGAATCTTTGTCCTCCTCGTCTCCCCTCAGACTTATCCATTCCTACCTCGTTACAACAAAGCACTGATTAAAGTTGATTATGGGTGGTACCCATTCTTTGTTGAAGATTCAGAAAGATTATCTGTTGGTTGGTATAATCCATATACTTCAATGATGGAAGAGAATGTGCTTCGTCCTCTTCCTCCTACTTTGACGGGGGTGGCGACCTTTATGGATTTTGGCGCGTCTTCTAATGTGTTGTGTCCTCGTCTCCTACTTCGACAAGGGTGGCATCCTTTATGGGTTTAACATGTCTTCTAGTGTGCTTTGTCCTCATCCTCTTACTTCAACGGGAGTGGCGACCTCTATGGGTTTTAGTGCGTCTTCTAGTTTGCTTTGTCCTTGTCTTCCTACTTCAACAAAGGTGGCGACCTCTAGGTTTGGTGCATCTTTTTAATGTGCTTCATCCTTATCCTCCTACTTCGACAAGGATGGCGACCTCTATAAGTTTTGGCGCGTCTTCTAGTGTGCTTCGTCTTTATCCTCATCATCTTGCTTTGATGGCATAGCGACCTTTATGGGTTTGGCACGTCTTCCAATGTGCTTTGTCCTCATCCTCTTACTTCGAAAGGGGTGACAACCTCTATGGGTATTTGCGCATCTTCTAGTGGGCTTCATCCTTGTCCTCCTACTTCGACATGGGTGGGTGATCTTTATGGGTTTGTCGCATTTTGAAGTGTGTTTTGTCCTCGTCCTCCTACTTTGATGAGGTGGCGACCTCTATAGGTTTTGGCGCATCTTCAAGTGTGCTTCATCCTTGTCCTCCTACTTCCGTGGGGTGGTGACCTCTATGGATTTTGGTAGGTCTTCCAGTGTGTTTCATCCTCGTCCTCCTACTTCAATAGGGGTGGTGACTTCTATGGGTTTTGACGCGTTTTAGCTTCGTAGTTTGAATTTCAATGGATTTATAAGATATGAATTCATGAGATTTGAAAGAACATTGTAGATTTATAAGATTTTAAATGACTCTTTGGATTTTTAGAAAAAAAAACATTCAAAACTACTAAATACACACTAAAAATAGTGTGCTTGAAAAATATAATTAAACACAAACTAGTCACAAGTCATCAAAGTGTCCAATCAAATAATAAAATGAAAAAATTTAATAACATAAAAAATTCATGATTATAATTTCTATGCATAATTATAAATTATAAAAACTAAAAGTTCTTTCTATATAACATTTCTCCACATATCTTATACTCACCCACAAGTTTACCCTTTTTTGACCAGGGGTCAATATTTTCCCTCCCTTGATTAAGAGGTCAGTATTTTGTCCCTCTCTTGATTATTAATTATATTATTAACTACAAAACAGAAAATATAAAATATAAAAAAAATCTTTTAGAATTCAGGTTTGGGAAAGGCAAAATCCATATAAAAAAATCTTTTAAAATCTTCGTCCTCCTCGTCTCCCTCAAACTCATTCGTTCCTTCCTCGTTACAATAGAGCACCGATTAATGTTATAGTACCCGTTCTTCGTTGAAGATTTAGAAGGATTATCTGTTGGTTGGTATAATCCATATACTTCAACGATGGAAGAGAATGTGTCATCTTCCTTCTACTTCGACGAGGGTGGTGACCTCTAAGGATTTTGGCACATATTTCAATTGCTTCATCCTTGTTCTCCTAATTTGGCAGGGGTGGCGACTTCTATGGGTTTTGGCGCATCTTCTAGTGTGCTTTGTCCTCATCTTCCTACTCTGACAAGTAGCAACCTTTATGGGTTTTAACGCGTCTTCAAGTGTGCTTTGTCCTCGTCTTCCTACTTCAATGGGGGTGATGACCTTTATCGATTTTGGGTGCATCTTCTAGTGTGCTCAATCCTCATCCTCTTACTTCGACGTGGGTGGCAACCTTTGTGGGTTTTGGCGCGTCTTTCAGTGTGCTTTGTCCTCGTCCTCCTACTTCGACAAGATGACAACCTTTAAGGGTTTTGACACGTCTTCAGGTGTGCTTCATCCTCGTCCTTCTACTTTGACGAGGATGGCGACCTCTATGGGTTTTGGCATGTCTTTTAGTATGATTCGTCCTCGTCCTCTTGCTTTGACAAGGGTGGCGACTATGGGTTTGGTGGGTCTTCCAGTGTGCTTCATTCTCGTCCTCTTACTTTGACGAGGGTTACGACCTTTATGGGTTTTGGCGTGTCTTCCAGTGTGATTCGTCCTCATCCTTCTACTTCGACAGGGGTGGTGACCTTTATAGGTTTAGTGTATCTTCCAGTTGGCTTTGTCCTTATCCTCCTACTTCGACGGGGTGGTGACCTCTATGGGTTTTGACACGTCTTTTAGTATGTTTCGTCCTTGTCCTCTTATTTCGACAAGGTGGTGACCTCTATGGGTTTTAGCGCATCTTCTAGTGTGCTTTGTCCTCGTCTTCCTACTTCGTTAGGAGTGGCCACCTCTTATTTCAACAATGTGGTGACCTCAATGGGTTTTGGCACGTTTGTGCTTCGTCCTTGTACTCCTACTTCAACGAGGGTGGCGACCTCTATGGGTTTTGGCGCATCTTTTAATGTATTCATCTTCATCTTTGTACTTTGACGAGGTTGGCAACCTCTATGGGTTTTGGTGCGTCTTCTAGTGTGCTTCATGCTTATCCTCCTGCTTCGGCAGGGGTGACAACCTTTATAGGTTTGGAGTCCTCTAGTGTGTTTTTTCCTCGTCCTCTTATTTCGACAGGGTGGTGACCTCAATGGGTTTTGAGGCGTCTTCTAGTGTGCTTCGTCCTCATCCTCCTACTTCGATAAAGGTGGCGATCTCTATGGGTTTTGACACGTCTTCACTTCATCTTCGTCTTCCTACTTCAATGGGGGTGGCAACGTCTATGGATTTTTATGTGTCTTCTAGTGTGTTTCGTGCTCATCCTCTTACTTCAACAGGGGTGGCAACTTTTATAGGTTTGACGTTTTCTAGTGCACTTTGTGTTCATCCTCCTACTTCGACGGGGTGGCAACCTTTATGGGTTTTGACTCGTCTTCTAGTGTGCTTTGTCCTCGTCCTCCTATTTCTACAAGGTGACAACCTCTATAGGTTTTGATGCATCGTCTAATGTGCTTCCTCCTCTTCATCCTACTTCAATGGGGTTTGATGCATCTTTCAATGTGTTTCTTCCTTGTCCTCCTACTTCGATTCAATGATGAAGGTCAGTTTGACGAGGTTTGGTGTGTCTTCCAATGTGCTGCCTCTTACTTCAACGATGATGATCACTTTTATAGGGTTTGGGTTTGGTGGTGCGCCTTCCAATGTGCTTCCTCCTGTTCCTTCTAGTTTGATGATGGTGGTAACTTCTTTGGGGTTTGGTAGTGTGTCTTTCAATGTGCTTCTTCCTCTTTCTCCCACTTCGACGATGGTGGTCACTTTTATAAGGTTTGGTGGTGCGTCTTCCAATGTGCTTCTTCTTCTTCTTCTTCTTACTTTGACGATGGTGATCACTTCTCTAAGGTTTGGTAGTGTGTCTTCTAATGTGCTTCTTTTGCTTCCTCCTACTTCAATGATGGTGGTCACTTCAATGAGGTTTGGTATGTCTTCCAATGTGCTTCCTTCTACATCAAAGATGGTGGTCACTTCTATATGGTTTGGTAGTGCATTTTCCAATGTGCTTCTTTCTCTTCCTCATACTTCAACGATGGTGGTCACTTCTATAGGGTTTGGTGGTGCGTCTTCCAATGTGCTTCTTCCTCTTCCTCTTCGACAATGGTGCTCACTTTTATAGGATTGTGTGGTGCGTCTTTGAATGTACTTCTTCCTCTTCCTCCTACTTCGACGATGGTGGTCACTTCTCTAGGGTTTAGTAGTACGTCTTCCAATGTGTTTCCTCCTCTTCCTCGTACTTTGACGATGGTAATCACTTCTCTGGGGTTTGGTGAAGCCTATATGCCCTTTTCTAGTGAGAGCCTTTGTAATTGGTTTAATTCAAGCTTTTTTTTACCAATGCAAGCTCTTCCTCTTTGCATCCATCAACAACTTTCACAGATGCTTGTTTTTGGAACTCACTTTTATGTGCTTAACACCATGCGTAAACAATTAAGCATAAGACTAAATGTTTGATTTGTGGACAAGGAAACTCCAAAATGAGATAACACAATGAAGGATTCTAGGGTGGACAAAAAGAGGTAGGTGGTCTATCACTAGACCACTACATTTTTGCATGAAAAGTACCACACAGATTAAAATCAAATCCTCTCTCTTAACTGGAATTGTCTATAATGCCTTTTAAAAAAATTGAAAGGGAGGCAATACATGCAAGTGACTCTTTAACTTTAGGATAACTAGCATTGTGGTTGATGTGGGCACAGGCAATCAAATATGGTAAATGGGAGGTTGGTAGTTGCGAGATGATGGCACGAGGATCGAATTTGGTGAAATGGAGGTTGGTGGTGGAATGGTGTGGATGTGGTTGTTGTTATGCGGTGTCGGGTGCACAATAAAAGAAGACACACATGGGTGCATGCAGTGGTTGCACACGATGCTGGGAAGGCCGCATAGACAGTGCAAATCGAGAAGGGACAGTGCATACAGATCACGATAGTCGAGACAAACATTTGATAGCGACACTATATAGATCGGGAAGTATTGGTGGTGACAAAGTTGCCAATGGTGTTGCACCGGTACAAAGTTTGGTGGTGACACCAAATAATAAAATACAAATGAAGATTTGAAATAATAGATAAAATGATCCGACAAAAATACAAATGTCTTTTATCCAGAATTGGGAAACTAATTCACACATTCAATTGTACACAATTTCCCATAGAAATGTTGAACTTCTCATATTATTCAAATTATGATCCAACGATAGGGAATTATTGACAATTTTTGGCTGCACATGGATCACGTATTAATCTTGTGCTTGGTAGAATTTGCCTAGTGCAACATTCGATGCAAAATGGAAGAATACTAAGTTTGGATTTCTTTAACCACAATTCAAAACGCACTCATATGAAGCCTTCAGGCCGTGCTTGGAAACTCAAAAGACAAGAAAACACAAGTCCCACGAAATTTGCAATGACGTGATGTGCTGTGTATTGCATTCGTTGTTGCCCAATGCTACGTGTCTTCTTTCCGATCGTTAATTTGCATGATGCCACATCGCACCAACATAAGTTAATAAAAATCAAATAAAGGCACCCAAATTCTTCCGTTAAATGTTCTAGAATTCATCATCAAGGCGACAAGTTACAGTAAGATATTCAATTGATAAATTATTTGTTTATGCTATGCATGAAAAGTTTTAGTACGGATATGAAATTAAATAGTACTTGAAAGAGTACCCGGCACAGTGTTATTTCTCCAAATTATTTGAGAAAAAAATTTAAGTTAATATAATATAAAATTGACTTAAATAATTTCTATATCTCTAATAAATATTTAAATTTTGTTCTTTGATAATTTTTTTAATAAATTACAATGGTACCCTTTAAAATTTTATTAAATTACACCTAATTTTATCTCTTCTTTATACAAACATTTATTTAAGTTTGAACATCCTACCTATGTTTTTAAATATTACATTGATAATCACTCAAAACATTACACTAATACATTTTTAAATTAATGAAAATAATAATTAAAAAATAAGAAAATTTTATTTAATTACATAAAATCTTAGGAAGAATTGTTCTAAATTTTCGTTGTTGTTTTGAATATCTCACACATTAATATATTTTTACTTTTATTTCTTATAATATCTTCTCTTTATTTTAACAAAAATTATCTTGTGGGGACAATTTTTATTTTTTAATAAAAGTTCTAAAGTAAAAAAAATAAAAAATTGTGGAGGACAATTGCCACTAGTGCATCTACTATATTAACAAGGTTATGTTAATGATGTGACAATGTCTCAATAATTTTTTTAATATATATCAATTTTAAAATGATGATGTCATGTTATCATTTGATTAACGATAAGGTTAATAATAAAAAAAATTTAATATATTATGGACTCCAAACAACGAACAAATTTATCAAAGATTTTTAACGAAATTTATCAAACTAATTTGTTAGAGTCAAATTCATAAAAAAAAAGATAAAAATTACTAAGCATAAAATTTAAAATGAATTAGCTTATAAAATGGAATTAATGACAATCTTAAAATAAAAATTAATTATTACTTATTTTTTTAAAATTAATTTCACATCAATTTATCTTTTGAAAATTTATTATATGTGAAATTAGCCTTTTAAAAAATAATTTTGTGTTTAAAAAATTGGTTTAAGATTATAAAACAATAAAATATTATTTTATTTTTTTGTATCGTTTTCATTTATAATATTTTATTATTTTTGCTTTACGGTTTCTATTAGTCTAATAATTATTATTACTGCACAATTATATGATGTTGTTCAGCAAATAAAATGAGAAAAAGTGTTTTTTTTTTAAAGAAATGAAGTCATGTAATGCTCATGGTCGTATAAGAAAGAATATATTTATTAGTATAACATTTTTTAAAAATAATACATAATAAAAATGATCATATATTAACTTGTTCATGACCAATAAAATATTAATATAGTCATTACATATAAATAATATATATATATTATCAATAATTAAGTTTATATTGATTGCCTATTAATCTACGGTCTATTAAGCGATTCTTGAGCATTTAAATAATTTATTATTATTACTATTTATTAACTGTATATCGATTTGACGGAATCCTATAGTTTTTTTCTCAACGGATTTAATATATACTATTGATTAGAAGTATTGTTTATAATAAGGACTGAAGCTAATAATATGTAAAAAAAATATTCAAGCAACAATACCTTTGTTTTTCTTCTGAAAAGTGATAAGTGAAGATATTTTGAATCCTTTTATAGGAATAAAAAATACTATAGTTTATCATTTTCTTATATACTAATACTTTTATTATATTTCTGTAAAGAAAATACTTTTCTATTATAATATTAGAAAATCCATAGTTTAATTTTTTAATTTAATAGAATATTCACTTAATACTTACTATGGATTTAGTGAATGTGTTTCATTGAATAATTTTAACTTTTAAGATAGGATATATATTTTCTTTAGGAAACTAAAATATACCGCCAACCCTGCAAAAAGACGTAACACGAGGGAGACTAATTAGAACGCAAACAAAAGTAAAAAAAGAAAAGAAAAGAGAGATGAATCTTGTGGAGAAATCACTTGAAGCTCAAGGAAGGAACTTAATTAATTATCTGTGAGTTTTGTGAACTTTTTTGCTTTTTCTTTTCGTATGATATACAATATGCCATTAATATTGAAATGCTCCTGCTTTTATAAATGCAAAACTTGTACTCTAAGAACACTCTCTCACAACCAGGCATGTGGAAAAAGTGCATTGTAATGTGCCAATAAAAATACACAGCTTCTATCCTCCAATTAGGTGTGGCTTTCCGTACCTTTAGCATATTCTTAAGCTAATATTGGTGATTTCCATACAACTGTACAACAAATGCTACACTCATTATTTAACTATAGTAGTTTATTCAGTCACGCTTTTCAATTCAACTGTTTTTCAGTCACGACCCTGCAATGCATGCATCTCTGTTTTTATCATTTCTCTAAATTAACTTTTGTATTAATTGTTTTTTTAACAAAATATCATTAAATGAAAATATATTAATTAATTAAGAGAACATAGATTAATTGAATCAGATCTCACTAATTTCGAGAACAACTTTAAAAAATATAAATTATTGATAAACTTAGTTTCACTGGCTGCTTTTTTTTTAATAAAATATTTAATAAAAATGATAATGTTTATATTTAATAAAAATATTTTTCTGACAATTGAATCAAATGATAACTTCACAACAATAAATTAACCACGACCATAAAAAAAAAAACAGCTAAAATGAGCACGTTTTAAAATTACCCCTTTTAAGAATGAACTAAAAAAAACAAACTCAATGAGGATATCAATATCATTTTTATTTCCCCACTTGAATATTCATTTGTTTGAAATTGAATAAACCTACCGACGATATACCATTGACAACGCTAGGAAACCATATATTCCATGTCCTTTTTGTTTCCTTTTTTCTGATACACATATTCATGAGATAATAATAATTGAATCCATTCCAAATTTTCAATGACACCGTTCCACAAGCAAATAAAATGCTCCCTGGAAATATTGAAAGCAATTTAAAACACGTGGAAGGGATATATTGGCCATTTCTCAATTCTTCAGAAAAGCTAACAATAATACTGGACCCAACCCAAGGCCCACAAAAAATAGTGTATCCCCATTGATTGAAGACTAGACCAACATAAGCATTAAGCATAGAGCCTAAACAATAATAAAATACTATTATAAATTCACTGGATCAACTAATATACAATATAAGATTCTTCTAGTTTAATAAGTAATATTGATATATAAATAATAAATTTGTTAAATATTTTTTTTCTTCGTACTTCATAATATTTTGTATTTAACTTTTTATACGTAGTATTTATTGGCTAACTAATCTTTATTGAAAATCCTAATTAATCACTTATAACAACATTTTTTAATTATAATTTTTGAATTCATAAAATTTAAATATGGGACTTTATTTAAAACATGGTCTTATTTCTTAAAAAACAACAACAACATGGTCTTATGTGAAAAATAAACATGGTCTCTAAATAATAATAATAATAAGAAGAAGAAGAAGAAGTAAATGAAACTTATTATAATGTTTTTTACCAAACTACCAAACCAACAACTGCTCTTTCTCTGTCTTTATAAGTTAGAAATGAATAACTGTTGCTTAACGCCTCTCCCAGGAGCTTCCGCAACCCAAAACAACAACAAAACACACTTTGCGTTTCTCCTCAGCCACTTAAAACCAAACAGATTTTTTTCTCTTTCTCTCTACGTTTCTCTCAATGGAGAGTCCCCATTCGCTTTCTCCCTCTTCCTCGTCTTGTTACTCCTCCGACGGCGTCGGTTTCGAGACGGAGGAGCCGCGGACGCCGCTGGCCGTGCGCCGCGCCCTGCAGCTCCTCAACTCCGGCGAGCCAGACCTGCGCCTCCAAGCCGCTCGCGACATCCGGCGCCTCACCAAAACGTCACAACGTTGTCGGCGCCAGTTATCCGAAGCTGTCGGTCCACTCGTTTCCATGCTCCGACTCGACTCGCCCGAGTCACACGAACCCGCTCTCCTCGCCTTGCTCAACCTCGCCGTCAAAGACGAAAAGTACCGTACCATACATCATCTCTTCTTCCCATTTTTTTCATTACTATTAATTAATTACTTCGTTTCCCCAGGTTAAATCTGACTAACTATACTTTTATGAAAAATAATACTTAAAAACCCTAAATAGATTTTTTGTGTGTATGATTAATTTATTTGTAGTGGGTTTAATTTATTATTTACTAATTTATATGGTTTTTGTTAGTTGTTGTTATTTGACGTGCTTTTTTTGGATTCTGGAAATTCGTGCGCTTTATGAAACATTTGCGATACCTTGAAGCAATCGAGGTGGTGATTCGATATAAAATTGAAATAAAATAATGTCAATTTGGGATTTGATGTATTTGTATAATAATAATAATATAGTACTATATCATATGGTATATTTTTTTGATGAATATCATCATATGGTATATAACATAGTACAGTAGTAGCATATATGGTGTAATACTTCGAGATGCGATTCTGATTCTGGTCTTTATTCTGTCCCCCCCTCAGTTTCCTTTTCTTTTTTAGTATTTTATATTTTATTTTATGGGGCGGGATCAGGGATGGTTGGGTTTGCATTTTTATAATCTACCTAGATATTTTTTTGTTTGAAAAGATGATGATGATGATGGATGATTCATGATATACCTTTATTTTTTTTGGGGGGGGGGGGTGGGGGAGGGAGGGGGTAGTTAGTTACCATCCTTGACAGAAAATAAGAATGGAAAAACCACTTTATCATGCCTTAGAATGCAAGAGTCACACATTTCTGTGCTTCATTGAATATTTCAAAATACTATTTTGTTTTATAAAAAGTGAAAACGAGTCTTCAAATTGATGGAACTGTATTTACCTTTTATTGCTATTATTATTATTATTATTAACAATAATTTTGTGTGTTTGGGTGAGTACTATACTACTATGTTATATTGTGGGTTCTAGAATGTCGATTGCGTTGCTTTGTGAATGATAGTTATTATTGCTTTTGATGACTGAAATGCATGCATACAATTACACATGCTATATCACAAGAAAGAATTGGATGCTTTTTCATTGTGGAAACTTATCCGATTGCGAGGTGGATTTCCTTTGTTTCACATGGTGCTCCTTCTTTTCACCTTTTGTTTCTTTTCCTTTTTCGCTCATGTCTTATTCCGGAAGTAATCTTTCATATCACTTATTGCTCATTGCTGTGGGTCAATTTTCACCTTCTAGCAAAAAGGAACAGTTTTAATTCCTTTATTTTGCTGTCACTTCTTGTTGGTAATTACTATTTTGCATAAAACAGGGCTAGTTAAAACATTATTGATTTAACAATTGTATGCTTAATTTTTCCAGAGATGGTTCAGATCTCTGCATTGAACGTGATGTTCAACCACTGAATGGCTTTTTTTTCCTACTCCTCTCCTCATTATTTTTGTTCAAGTGGGGTGAAAATGGGAAAGGTAAAAGAGTGACCAAAGAGTGGGGTAGAATGTTTTGTTTTTTTACCCATTGTTGCTTGGATAGAGGGTGGAAAATCACTTTCACGCTGTAGCAGTGATTTTCATTCATTCCAAATTTTTGTTATACCAAACAATTATGAAGTGATTTTCATTCATTTTAAATTTCCTACCTTCCCATCCTATGCAAAACAAGCATACCTAAAATTTCTTGTTTTGGCTCATGTTTTAAAACACATGAATATTGTCAATCTAGATCCTTTTGAGAAGAGAAAACGGCACTTCTTTTTGTGTTCATCTTTATCCATTCCTTCCCTTCCACTCTCTTGTTTCTTTCTCTTTCTTGGGATCTTTAGCAAGTAGTTTTGAGCCAGCAGCATCATGGACTTGATGCTGTGCCTAAATTGCCCAATAATAGAGAGAGAAAGAGAAGTGATTATGACTTGATAAATGAGTCAGCATCATGGACAAGTCTGTGTTTAGCAAGAAATAAATATAATATATAACCACCACAAGAGGGTTTAACTGGGGGAATCAATTTTAATTTTACTCTGGCTTACATCAATAGTGTTGTTATAGTTTCGACATTGTAGCATGACATGATGAGTCTTTTGCATCTAACTAGAGAATGAACTTCAATTACTAAAATGTACCAGGATTTCAATTTCTTTTGAGTGTTGCCTGGCATATCTGATCTTACATTATAGCCTGACAAAGTTATAACAGTTAATCATGAACTAAATATTGACTTGTTTGTTGTACCCTGTGCTTTTTATTTAGTTGTGCTACCACTATACAAGTATCACCCAGTTAGTCTTCCTTGATTTCTTTTTGCTACACAATCCTTTTAATCTTAATTCACTCGTATTCATTACTATTAACAAAAAAGAAGAAGTCGTATTCATTACTTGAACTGGTCTTACCTTGCAGGAATAAAATCAATATTGTAGAGGCCGGGGCATTAGAACCAATAATTAGTTTCCTGGAGTCTCAAAATCTAAATCTGCAGGAGTCTGCAACTGCATCTTTGCTCACACTATCTGCCTCTTCAACCAACAAACCAATTATCAGTGCTTGTGGTGCCATTCCTCTTCTTGTGGAGATCCTAAGAGATGGAAGCCCCCAAGCTAAAGCTGATGCAGTAATGGCTCTCTCTAATTTATCAGCACACCCTGACAACCTCAGCATCATTCTTGAGACAAATCCAACTCCTTTCATAGTTGATCTTCTGAAAACCTGTAAAAAATCCTCAAAAACAGCTGAGAAATGCTGTGCTTTGATAGAATCCTTGGTGGACTACGACGAGGGCAGGACTGCCTTGACATCTGAGGAAGGTGGGGTTCTTGCAGTTGTGGAAGTTCTTGAAAGTGGCACTCTCCAAAGTAGGGAGCATGCTGTTGGAGCACTGTTGACAATGTGCCAAAGCGATCGATGTAAATACAGGGAACCAATTCTTAGAGAAGGTGTGATTCCAGGACTTCTTGAGCTTACTGTTCAAGGAACACCAAAGTCTCAGTCAAAAGCACGCACCCTTTTGCAGTTACTGAGAGAATCTCCTTATCCAAGATCTGAAATTCAACCTGATACCCTTGAGAATATAGTATGCAACATCATATCACAGATTGATGGGGATGATCAATCTGGTAAGGCAAAGAAGATGCTGGCTGAGATGGTTCAAGTCAGCATGGAACAAAGTCTGAGACATTTACAGCAAAGGGCTCTCGTATGCACCCCAAGTGATCTTCCTATAGCTGGCTGTGCTTCTGAAGTTTCTTCAAAATGATAGTTGCCGCTGGCCAACTTTTTTTTTTTTTTTTTTTTTCACTTTTTCGTCAACTTTGTTTGTTTTTGCACTTGGGGTTTGTGAGATAAATTTCCATAGTAGAAAACGAAAAAATAAAATAAAAAAGGAGGAATAATACATAGTGAAGTATGCCAGTCCAGGCCATTGTGGAGGTGTCGAGTGACTGGTAATTTGTCAATAAACTAAGTTGTCAGTGGTAAAGAGCAGGATTTTGTAGTTGGCTTGTAAAGAAACGGCTGTATAAAATGACATACATACAAGTAGTAAAAGCTCTTTGTCTAAAATTCTTCATGTTCTCCATTTCTGCAATAATTTGATGACCTCTGTTTAAATTTTCACTTAAGGAACTTGTTGGAAAAAACAACTACATTTGAATTGTTTTGTAAATTTCATTTTTATATTTTGAATTAACAGTTTCCTCTATACGCCGTTAATTAAAATAGTTAAAATGAGTAAATAAATAAAATATATATTGTCTATTGAAAAAATTAAAGCTGAAACCAAAATCTAATATACTCAAATACAACCAAGTTCACAAATCTAAATATAAACAACTTAAACTAAAAGAATCTCGCCTAAAGAAAAACTTAACATAATCTTGTAAGCACAGATTCAAAAAAAAATTCTGAAGAAAGTTTTTTCTAA
Source organism: Amphicarpaea edgeworthii (assembly GCA_014843725.1). Taxonomy (NCBI): domain Eukaryota; kingdom Viridiplantae; phylum Streptophyta; class Magnoliopsida; order Fabales; family Fabaceae; genus Amphicarpaea; species Amphicarpaea edgeworthii. Next base: position 24,180,416 of record CM026325.1, read on the forward strand.
AGAAATGTTTTAGAAAATAAATACAAAGAAAATGCTTTTTCTTTGTCATGGGAAAATATAAAATTTAGCGTAACTAACTTTCACGGGTGAAAATGGGCCGGCGGACAAACCGACCAAGTTAAGAAATGTCCCTCAGTTTGCTTTGGATACTTTCTTTCTTCGCATATGCTACAACACAAGTGCGACACGATTGCAAAACTTTAGACAATTTTTTCATAAAGTTTTTATACCTTTTCATTTAGCAAAAAACTATATTAAGAGAGAGAAATGTCATTTCGCTTATCTCTTCAAAATATTTACTAACTCATATTTTAATTGGTTGATTGAGTAGAAAACATTAGGAAAAAAAGAAAGAAATGAAAAAATTAAAATGAATAAAAAAAGGTACTAGTTGGAAAGAGTAATTTAAGAAGAAAATGATTTGATTTTTGAGAGGACGATGATTGGTTCATTATTATTGAAATGAAAGCCTAGTTTAGTTGGGGTTCGATTTTCCATTGGGCATGTTCTGAGCGGGCCTTCATCCCAAAGCACGTTACTTACACGTAGGCATTGAATTCCGTGGCGACGCGCAGACCTCGCCTCACCTCACTGAGAAGTAAGTCATTGGCGTGGACTATTAGACACTTCTGTTCTGTAAATTTTGTGTGTGCGAGCAAGTACACAACTCAACCCTAACACAACACAACACACTGAGCTCAGAGTGAAGAGAAGAGAAGAGAAGTAGTAATAGTAGTTGAAGAAGGAAGATCGAGCATCGGAGAAATGGGAGATCCAGCTAATATCTTGGGATCGGACGATTTGGATTCCTCCGCCGCCGCCGCCGCCTTCGTCAAGACTGACGACTTGTGCATGGAAATCGATCCTCCATTTCAGGATAACGCCGCCACCGCCGATGACTGGCGGAAATCCCTCAGCAGAGTCGTCCCCGCCGTCGTCGTCCTCCGCACCACCGCCACTCGCTCCTTCGACACCGAGTCCGCCGCCGCCAGCTACGCCACCGGCTTCATCGTCGACAAGCGCCGCGGCATCATTCTCACCAATCGCCACGTCGTCAAGCCAGGTAATTAATTATTTAACTAACCTCGCCTCGCTCTTGCTCTATGTTTCTTCTTTCACTTCTTCTGAATTCGGTTCGCGTTGACGATGATCTCTCTGTTTCGAATGCGCAGGTCCGGTGGTTGCAGAAGCCATGTTTCTAAACCGCGAAGAGGTTCCGGTGCATCCGATTTACAGAGATCCGGTGAGTGAACTTTGTTTTGAACTGCTTTGAATCCTTTCTTTCATTCGCTTGTTGTTTTGGTCATTTTTACTTGCATTCTGCTTCCTAGAAACTTCTTTGCTCGAATATTCGTTTCACTATGAGCTACTATGAGGGCAGGCAAATCGTGTGTAACTATTACGAACATGCAAAATCACTACGCTATTGTTTTTCAATAGCAAGTATTTATTGTACAAAAACATGTTTATATTGTTATTACCTGCTTTAGGATGACCGATATATTACTGTTATTGAAACGAAGTGTGTTTGAGTGAGTGCTTGCAAAATTAATTTTTGAAATTTGAAGTGGTGTAGTTTATGTTTGAATGTTTTTATTCTACAAGCAAGTTGGTAGTAAAACCTAGTATAACTTGATGAGTTTAAAAGTGATGCACTACCAGTTTATGATAAGTCAAAGGATTTTTATTTAGTTATCTCAAAAGTCATTCAAATGGAAGGTTGTGATTGACTGACATTGAAAACTATTTTCCTCTATCAGTTCATCACCTTTAAACTCTAATTTGATTCAATGCAAAAGTTATTTAAAGTAACTTCAATCCATAAAGTGGAACAAGCATGTGAACATTTACTTAAAATCGCATTGGCTGATATTTCAACATGATTCTGGATCATCTAACGTGAATCCAAACACATTAGTTTGGAACTGCATCTTATCAATTAATAATTACATCCATTTTCCATTTGAAGGCAAAAGCTACTCCTGGTAGCTTCTTATTTTCACGTTTTTAACTTAAGTCTTGAGGTTTGGATGTGGAACCAAACACATGGGAAGAGTGTTTTATCATCTCAAGGCACCTTCACTGCTATTATTTACTTAAGTTCCGTTTGTTTTTATAAATTGTGAATGGTTCCCCTCTTTGTTATGTTTGATGTACTACATTTCATTTCTTTTGTGCTATAGGGTTTGTACTTTAAAACTGTAGTTCGTAGATATGTTTAAATTTTATAAATAATGATTATGGTCCTCAACGAGTTCTTGTATATGTGTCTGTATTTTTTATTCTCATTATATGATTAATTAATTCTTGCTGAGAATTATTTTCCGTGCTCTTTTGCTGGATGCCTGTTGATGCAACTAACTAAATACATACACTTCTGTAGGTACATGATTTCGGGTTCTTTCGTTATGATCCTGGTGCTATACAATTTCTGAACTATGAGGAGATACCTCTTGCTCCTGAAGCTGCCTGTGTAGGACTAGAAATCAGAGTTGTTGGTAATGATAGTGGTGAGAAGGTATTACCATAAATTCACATCTATGGTTTTGTGTCTGCATTATATGTTAATTGGTTTTTGACTTAGTTGCATTAGACAAGCATGTTTCATTTGATAGTTCAATTCCACTTAGTCCCTGTATCCAGTCTTGCATTTTTTTGAGTTGATTCTCGTGGGACAAAGCTACATGAGTTCTATTTTTATATCAATATTCATCAAATGGCTAGCAAGTTATGTTTTCTTGGCAAATTGACCAAAGCAATAAGCAATAGAACATTGTTGCACAAAGCATAATGATGATGTAGGCTGAGTTTTTTTTTTTTTTGGTTTGGTTTCTTATCATGATCATGGTTAGTTTTCAACCTATGTCCATTTACATTCATTTGTTGTCTTCTGTGAGGCCTTTGGTTTCTAAAATCAAGTTATATTTCAAAAATTGTTTTCTTAAAGTGCTGGCCCAAATTGGTAGTCTTTCATGGTTCATAATTGCCACTTGCTTTTTATTGATGCAAAAGAATCATGTGTTCTAAACTTCTAATATTACCTTGGTTCTTTTTCTCCCAATAACTTTGGTATAATTATTTTGGCTTTTGCTTCCAGGTTTCCATATTAGCTGGTACTCTTGCTCGTTTGGATAGGGATGCTCCGCATTATAAGAAGTATGTTGTAGAATATCTGTAACTTTTTTGTGATTTTTTTGTGAATGGGTTGAATTTAGATAGTTAAGCTATTATTTGATGCAGGGATGGGTATAACGACTTCAACACATTCTATATGCAAGTAAGTGAGAACAAATATTATTTAATTCATTTACATTAAAATTTCAAAATATGAGTTTGTTCATGTTATTTCCTTTTTTCTTCAAATTTTAACATCCTTTAATTTCCTTCCCAGGTTGTATTTCAATTGTTTAGGTGTCTTTATCCATTGTCATCCTAAATTTTTCCTCATTTTTTATTATTACTTTATGTGGAAATATGGTAGAATTGAAAGCAGTCTTCATTGCTAAAAATTGTAGGAAAAGAAAATCAACTTCAAGGTGTTAAAAATCATTTTGTGCTTGCTTTGGACAACTTAATTCGTAGACCAAGTGATTTGTCTGATGTGGTTTTGAAGTCTTTTTTAGAAGTGGTTTACAATTGCTGTATTTTTATAGTTGTATATGATATGCATGTCTAGCCTTTGCCCATTCCTTGATTACAATCATATATCTCCTGATTTTTGCATTCAGGCAGCATCTGGGACCAAAGGAGGGTCAAGTGGTTCCCCAGTTATAGATTGGCAAGGCAGGGCAGTGGCCTTGAATGCTGGGAGCAAGTCATCAAGTGCATCAGCATTCTTTCTACCTCTAGAACGAGTGAGCTCTTGATATATACTTTTTCTGAACTTGTCTGATGCTTCCTGTAGTAATCAAGGAGAAATTCAGCTCCTCTAGTGGGGATGAAGATGAACTAATTCAATTAGGACAAGTGAACAACTAAATACAGTGATTTACATTTCAGGTTGTGAGGGCATTAAGGTTTCTTCAAAGGGGAAGTGAAACTTATGTTGATAAATGGAAGGCAGTTTCTATACCTCGTGGTACACTTCAGGTCTGTCAATTATTGATTACAGATTCTTCCTTTGTGTTTTTCTCATGATTTAATATCTATATCGTGGTACTGAAGCTTAAATATTTTGTATGCTGCATTGCAGTGAATAATATTGACTATATTAAATTTATTCTTTTGTGTAAATTTTGATATAGGTGACATTTCTCCATAAAGGGTTTGACGAGACTCGTCGACTTGGCCTCAGAAGTGAGACAGAGCAGGTTGTTTATTATATAAATTTTTCAGGTTATCTTTATTCAGTAGCAGTTTCCTTCAAATAAGACCTGAATTATTTATGCTGCTCTTACATTATGCAGATAGTACGTCATGCTTCTCCAGCTGGTGAAACTGGAATGCTTGTTGTGGACTCTGTGGTAAGCAAATTGTTATGTAGAATGTTAATCTTTTATGAGTTGATCTTCCATTTCAATTTCTTTGGCTTTACTCCTTGACTTGTTTAGGTGCCAGGTGGTCCAGGTTATAAACATTTGGAACCAGGTGATGTACTTGTTCGTGTCAATGGAGAAGTAAGTTCACTTGAAGGACAAATTTTTTGCTTCCCTGCCCTCCCCATTTTGTTTCTGTTCTTTCTTGGGTTCTCTGTTATTTTATGTAGATTTAGTTTCATGTTTCATCTAAAAGAATGAGAACTGGTCATAAAAAGGTCATACTTGATTATGGAGGGCTGACATTGAAGGAAAATTGGAAGTAGAGATTCTTCTGGATGGAAGTAGTTGTACTGTTGTACATCCAAATTGCTGCTTATGATAATTATGCTAAACTTAGGTACAAAGACAAGGAGACTGCTACTTGGAAAAGTAACAAACAGGAATCACTTTTTGTGTTATTGTTTACACATATACCATGTCTTTTGCTACCTGCTGGTTGACAAGCATTTTGAAGTATGGATTTCTAGGATTCCTACATATTCCCTTTGTCCCTAAATATAAGACACTTTTAAATAAATTTATTATTCCTTATAAGACTCTTCTCTAACTGTCCCTCACATTAATTAATATTTTACCAAAATACCCTTAATTTTTTCAATTCATAAATAATAAATGCTATGAACTATCTCTGTCTCTCTTATAAGGATTGAAGAGTTTAGTTTTGAAAATCAAAACTCAACTACTATTATTCTCTCTCCATACATAAATTATTTATCTTAGAATTTGGGTTTTAAGCCTAACTCAACCTTACAAAACTAGCTTGTAACAAGGATTGCTCCCCACTTATATATTCTATCTTGGCACTATCTATAGCCGATGTGAGATTTGAATTTTCCCAATAATTTAGGTAGAAAGTAATTAAGTGAAAAAATGTTATATATAGTTAGTCCCAATAATTTTAAGGGTGATTTTGGAAAAATATCATAATTCTAGACAAATTTAATGCTTCTAACTATATTAATCAACTTTCTTAGTAAGTGTGAATTAGTTACAAGTGTCTTATATTTAGGGACAAAGGGAGTAGTATTAATTTCACTTTTTTTTTCAAAGTTTTTCCCATTTTCTTTTGGAGTTTTATGGTTATGCACTGGCAATATAAAATAGTTTTACAATATTATTCAATAACAAATTTTTGTTGATATGACTTTTAAAGTAGTTATCATAAGAGTCAACAAACTTATCATACATGGTGAGTTGTGATTAGATGACAGTTTAAATTTTCTCTTTTTGAGTGATTAATGGTTTCAAGAATTACTTTCTTGTACCTGAAGGCTGCAAAGTGCAAAGTCAGGATCTTTCACTGTCCATGTACTGTTTGTGGTTGGTATTAGACATGGGAGTCTCTTTTCTGATCTGTTTTCCAGAACTTGACTCTGTAAAATTCATTGCAGGTCATTACTCAATTCCTGAAACTGGAGACTCTACTTGATGACAGTGTAAACAAGAATATTGAATTACAAATTGAAAGGGGTGGCACATCAAAGAGTTTAACTTTGTTGGTGAGATTTTTTATTCTTGGATATTTACTTTATTAGTAGTTTAGTACTTTTTGACATACCCAAATGCTTATATTTTCTATGGGAAGGGCATCGTGGTGATCTACTTGCAACCTCCACTCTTTCTGAAGAGAGGGGCTGAAGAAACCCTAACTGTATAAAATGGTAAATAAATCAAGAGCATCATCAAACTTTTACTTTGTATATCCTTCTAATTTCATCAAAACTTAGCCTGTGAAGAACGGAAAATACAGTTATAATAAACTAGAATTATACTGGTTTTACAATTTTGTTTGAAAGCAATACACTGGATAGATAGTATTTTCCGAAGATTTTGTGATTCTTTAATCCTTTGTAATCAAATGCATGATAACTATAATTTTGGGTTTGACCTGACATGTGGCCTGATCACCCATCAAAAGAGGTTCATGAAATATGGACTCAAGACGAACCAAACTTAGCACTTTGCATTGTGCCACCCATTAAAAAGGGAAATATTTACCCTTGATGTAATATTGAATAGAAAGAATCTGATGAAAGCATAAAAGTAGGTTCTTGGTTGCTAGCATGAACCTGACTCAAGATATTTACTGCCTGATTGAATAATGATTATTGAAAATCCAGTTATTGCTTACCATTGTGCTATCCTTTTTGTTTCTTTATATAAAATTTTGTATCAGGTGCAAGATTTGCACTCAATAACACCTGATTATTTCTTAGAAGTGAGTGGGGCAGTAATACATCCTCTTTCTTATCAGCAGGTTAGTTGGTCTGTACTTAGAAATTGGAATGTTTACTGTATTTTATAGCATTCTCTAAAGAAAACTTAGTTGAATATGGTTTGGCTTGCTGTTTGTGAGGCTGAAGGAGGTGTCTGTTCAAATTGAAATATGTCTTGAATGTCTACCATGTTTCTTATATTTAAGATATTATTAGAGTACTGTGGCCTTTTCCCTTCAGTCTATTGGTCCATCTATCTCTGTATGCCAGCCTTTTTCCTTCATTCTATTGGTCCATCTGTCTCTATTTAAGATATTATTGGTCTTATATTAAATCACTATTTCCTCTAAATGGTCGATTTACCTTATTATATATTATTGGGTACCAGTTTGTTTCCAGTTGTGGTTACTGGAACATAGTTATTGGAGAACATAATGTGTCATAAAACTCCTAATATGTTACTCCCCCCTCCCCAAGGTTGTTTCCATTACTCTTCCAAATTAAGCTAACTCTCTCATTTTGGTTATGTTTATCATCTTTTTAATGCAGGCTAGAAACTTCCGTTTCCATTGTGGTCTTGTTTATGTGGCTGAACCAGGGTATGTATACCTTGATAAACATTGACTTTTTCAAACTTGATAGCTATTTACAGTCTAATGACCAGAGAAAATATTAGAGAATTGTAGTTTTATATTGATAATAGGTTATGCTTATCAAAATTATGTATAGAGCTGCGTGAGTGAAATTATTAATTTATTATAACTTTATGATGATCTTGTAAGTCTATCTCTTGTATTTAAGAATTCATTGAAATTGTTCATCACTTGACAAATTAGCAAATAACCTTGAGTCTAGCATCAATTTTGTCTTCATTTGCAAGAGTTTGTTCCTGGAGGGAGAGGATCCCTCTGATGTTTATTTAACATTTTGGTTTATAACATGTGCTTTATTGAACATGTGATAATTAATTACCTTTTGCAGATATATGCTCTTCAGAGCTGGAGTACCTCGCCATGCAATAATTAAGAAATTTGCTGGTGAAGAAATTTCTTGTCTTGATGAACTAATGTCAGTTCTTTCTAAGCTATCCCGGGGTGCTCGAGTACCATTGGAATATATAAGCTACACGGATCGTCATCGAAGGAAGGTAATGGTTACTGTATAATCAACATATAATTTTAAATAATTATATTTGCAGAATGCAGATACTGTTGATTACTTCTTCTCATAACTTTCCTATGGTGTTGTTTGGCCCTTTTAAACCTTGATCTACTTATTTGCTATAAAATTCTGTCCTAGTGGTTCATGAATAGAAAACAATCCATCATTGATTAGATTGTGTTTATTTATGATATTTCAAAGAAAACAATGACCTTTTCTATTTTTTCCTACTATCTTACTTTTTCTTTGGTCTTTAAGATTTAGGGTATGTAATGGTATACTTGTAAGTTGTAACTATTTACACGTGGTTAGTATAATATTTAGATTTTGTAGAAGTCGGCTTTTATGGTTGAATATGCTATTGGTTTATGATAAGCATCTAACTTTACAGGAATGGTTTACAAGTTATAAGTTTTTGACACAAAAGTGAATTTGATGACGATAAGTTTATTCTATAGAAAATTGGCTTAATGATGTAAACTTTATTCTAACTCTATAGTGGAGTCTATTGGTATATTAATCTAGCAGATTATGAGCACTACATCAATGTTCAATATTATATGTTTTTGTGGATAATTGAACTTGACATTTGTTGCCAATATTAGAACTGGATTGACTTTTCAATCTGACATGATAATATTTTCATGTTAGAAGCGGTGGTATATTTATATGTTTGTATCTTTGTTCCTTTTTGCATTTGTGCACGGAGGTCATTTAAAGGCATAACAAATTGCTGATTTTGTTTCACTAACATGATTGATGGGACTGCAGTCTGTGTTGGTTACGGTTGATCGGCATGAATGGTATGCACCACCCCAGATATACACTCGTGATGACAGTACTGGCCTTTGGATTTCTAAGCCTGTTTTTAAGCTTGATTCCCCCTTCCTAATGTCGGGTGCCAAAGATGTTGAAAATCTGTCTAGACAGACAGTTTCTCTAACTGGTGAGCATGCTTATGGGGGACATGTGTGTGGAGATAACAATGAGGAGTTGGTTGATGGTGTCACTAGCATGGAAACCAATTGTGAAGATCCCTCGGAGTGTGTATCTCACCACAATGCATCTGATGGTGTGGTGAAAAAACGAAAAGTGGAGGAAGATTTATCAGCTGATGGAAATGTTGTTGCTGATTTTTCCTTGAATGATACCAGGGAAACTAAGCTAGAAAAACCAAGTATTATACAGGATGACATGTTAATGGACTACCAGGGTGCAACTGCAGCTACAGCAAATTCATCAGTTGCTGAACGTGTGATTGAGCCTACTCTTGTGATGTTTGAGGTATTATTGTAGAAATTATATCATAATTTTGATTAGTGGGCAAGTGACATTTTTCTGATAAAAAAAAATCTGTATTGATGTTGTAGCATGGTGTTGGTGCTGACTTACTTGTTTTCTATGGCTTTTAAATTATTCCTATCATGTGAAACTTCTTTTTCTTAAATCATGTGGGATATGCAGGTTCATGTTCCCCCATCTTGTATGCTTGATGGTGTTCATTCACAGCACTTTTTTGGAACTGGTGTCATAATATATCACTCCCAAGATATGGGATTAGTTGCAGTTGACAAGAATACAGTTGCAATATCTGCTTCTGATGTAATGCTATCTTTCGCCGCCTTCCCAGTTGAAATTCCAGGAGAGGTAAATCTTTCTTAAAGAATGGGACACCAATAAAATAAAATAAATGAACAAACAAGAAGATTGTCTTTTAGCTTATTGTCCCTCTTTCTTATTTGCAGGTGGTATTTCTCCATCCTGTTCACAATTATGCCATCATATCATATGATCCCTCTGCATTGGGACCTGTTGGGGGTTCAGTTGTTCATGCTGCAGAGTTACTTCCAGGTGGATTTCAATATGTAATTGCTTAATTTCTGCTATTTTAATGTGACTTCATCTTTATCAGATCCAGATCTGGGAATGAATATCATGTTTCTCTACTATCCATACTTTGGTTGAATGGTTTGGGATTGGGAATAATAATAAAAATATATTTTTATGATTTGTTGTTATTAATTCTTCCAATTTCTCCTGTCCCCTTTCTGTCAAGGAATACTTATCTTACATTACATGTGACTCTGTGAGGATAACATTATGTGTTGAGGTGATGAACTTTGTATGAACTTATTACTATATATATTGTAGTTGATACTTGATAGTTTTACATTCTCTAGTCATAGTTAATTGCTTCCAGTAAATGATTAAATTTCTCTAGCAAGGGATGAGGGAATATTTTAAAGCTAAATAATGTTTTGTTTGAAGATACAAACATTTTAGATGTAGAATTGTAGATGATGAGAGAAGGCAGAGGTTTGAGAGGGCTTATGTACTTTTACAATTATTTATCTAAAATTGTTGAAAGACTCATGTTTAGTACATTTTCTTGTTCAGAGCCAGCATTACGCCGGGGGGATTCTGTTTATCTTGTGGGGTTGAGTAGAAGCCTCCAAGCTACTTCTAGGAAATCAGTTGTTACAAATCCTTGTGCTGCATTAAATATAGGATCTGCTGATTCCCCTCGCTACAGAGCAACCAATATGGAAGTGGTTGAGCTTGATACAGGTAAATTTTGTATAGGCTTTTTGTTGTTAAATCATGTTACTTGTACAGATAAAATGCCTTACTATTCATGTGTTTAAATACAGATTTTGGCAGTACATTTTCGGGTGTGCTAACAGACGAACAAGGAAGGGTTCAAGCTATATGGGGAAGCTTCTCAACTCAGGTTTATACTACTTACTCTATGCTTGCTAGGATGGATCTGAACATTTTTCACTAGGGCCAATATTGGAAAAACTGCTAGAAGCAAATTGAATGATAGAACTAATTCTTAATGACATCAATAGAAACCTTTCTTGAGCCTTACAGTTTATGCTTTCATATTGTGTTTTTTGTTTGTTTGCATGAGGGGGCATGTTAGAAATTTTAGTTAGAACTACTCTTCAGTCTTCTAACAGGTTAAACTTTTAGCAAGATTGGTTGCTTAACAGTTGACGCTAATTAACCTTAAGTTAGATCTTTTAGTGAATAGAAGTTGAACACGGGATAAGGTTGCCCCATTTCAAGGTTGGGACATAAAACAAGCCTTAGCAAGGGCTTACGGTGGTATTTATAAATGACTTACTAATGATTAATGAAGGACCACTAGTAGGAATGCAGTCCAATGCTACCTACCTTAATATCAATTTCCAAATAGAAATTAAATAAGAATGTTAGACCTTGTCTATATGATCCAGTCATGAGTAAAATTCTTGAGAGAGACTTGAAACCAACTTTGTCACAACCCACCCTAGGGTCATGACCAGCGCGTAGGCTACACTTCCCTTGGCCTGGTTAGCCTAATAACAAAACCTCACCAAGACATAATTAAAAAAAATAAACATAAAGATGTTACTAAAAATCCGACAGAACCTCCCCTATAAATAGGGCAAACACATAAGAATTTCACTTGTGAAATCATATATATAAATGTATGTAATCAGATCCAACAAGCAATTCATATCGCAACATGGATCATTTACAAAATATTCAAAGTTTTCTCAACATTTTTTTTTAAATGCATCACTGGCATACAATACAAGAGAACCCCCATTTACAACTCCCAAAAAGAAAATGATTCACTAACAACCCATCTTCAATCCTAACTTTAACCTAATAGTTATAGTTGTATCATACTGGAGTTATCAAAACATACTCTCCATTATAAGCAATGGAGGCCTACCAAAAAGACGAACAATCCCTGGACAAATCAGCAAATCTCAAGAAAACTCTCTACTCTAATACTTGTGAATCTGGGAAAATAAATGAGAATAGGGTAAGTCACAAGGACTTAGTGAGAGCATAAAATACAAAGTGAACAAAAAGGAGGAAACAAGCATTGTAGGAATTTCTCATTCAAAGAATTTAAATGATTTAGAGTAAAAAGAAAAGGAATCACAATTCACTTTTGAAGACTAACATTTACTCACTTAAGAACTCTTCAAGAATAAAATTACACATCATACACAAGCATAACTAACATTTATACTAACATTCAATTTACTATATGCACATAAACCACATTTTCTCTTCGTTGTGGTGAATGATAATTATACTGCATTATCTCTTCGTTGCAGTGAACGGTAACTATACTGCATTATCTTTTTGTTGCAAGTAAACGGAAATTATATATACATCTATGAGTATTTAACTCCTAAGCTACATTATCTCTTCATTGTAGCATTGTGACAAATCACAAACTCCTAATAAGAACTCACTTTCCACATTTAACTCACATTATCAAAACTACGAAAATCAAATACAATAAGGTAAAATACATACTTAGTGTTAGATTAGTATGTTTTTCCTATACTTGTAATGAAAGGTTCTAGACTACTCTAAAACTTTCATCTTTTTGCTATAACTTTTTGTTATATATATATATATATATAAAGAAATAGCCTAGCTAAGGAAACTTTGAGAACTCAGCTTTTCACCAAACATTGTGCCTTAAAATTTCAACTTGGTATCAGAGCGGGAAACGGTCCCGTTCTTTACTTCCGCCGCTGTTCGTTGTTGTTGATCGGCATTGACCATCGTAAAATTTTCTGGCGAACACAGGGTTCGGTGCGTCGTGCCGAGCGCGACCCACCCCAACAAGTTTCGAGAGCAAAAAGTCTCTCACGCTCTCTCACGCGCCGGGCGAATAGGGGGCCTTGTTTTGTGCGTGCATCCCACGTGTCGCCTTTCAGCTGCCAGAATTCCACCACGACTCTTCCGCTGCCTTTGTCGGCCTACCTTAGACCCATATCTGTCCTTGTTTGGTTCATCTATCACCTTTTTAAAAGCGGGTCTACTGTAGCCTAGGGCTCCTTATTTGGTTTCTTTTCTCTTCTGTTTGGTATTTGCAGTTACGAAAATGGAGTCTTCTTTAGCTCCTTCCTCTGCAGTCCCTATCTAAGGCTGAAATCCAGCAGCCAAGCTCAATCTTCCTCAGTATCACCAAATGTTTCAACAGCCTGCATTTCTCAATCTATGGAAGGTCAAGATCCATAGATAGTTGACTTAGGTGCTTCTGATCACATTTCTGGTAATAATTCCTTGTTCTCTTCTCTCTCTTCACCTAAATTTCCTCACCTTGTTACACTAGCTAATGGGTCAAAAGTTGCATCCCAAGGAGTCGGTCAAGTCTCTCTTTCTCCTTCCTTAAAGTTAAATTCTGTTTTATATATCCCTAATTGTCCTTACAACCTAATTTCACTAAGTCAATTGACCCATTCCTTAAATTGCTTTGTAACTTTTGATGCTGATTCCTTTGTTATACAGGATCGTGGTACGGGTTACCTGATTGGTGTAGGACATGAATCACGAGGTCTTTACTACTTGGAAACCACCCCTTTTTTGTCATGTTTTGCCGCTTCATCTCCAAAGCTTTTACATAATCGTCTAGGTCACCCAAGTTTAGCAAAATTGAAGAAAATGGTTCCAAGCCTTAGTGAATTACAAATGTTAGATTGTGAATCTTGTTAATTAGGCAAACATGTTAGATCATCTTTTCCTAAGCAAACTGAAAAAAGATGTAACTTGGTTTTTTCTACCATTCATTTAGACATTTGGGGACCAAGCCGTGTAACATCTTTTGGTTTCAAATATTTTGTTATTTTCATTGATGAATATTCTCGATGTACTTGGGTTTATTTAATGAAAGATAGATCTGAACTTTTGTCTATTTTCATGTCCTTCTTTAATGAGATTAAAAATCAATTTGGTAAAATTATTAAAATTCTTAGAAGTGACAATGCCAAGGAATATTTTTCTTCCGAACTTTCTTCTTTTTTGTCTTCACAAGGAGTTCTACATCAATCTACATGTCCTCACACCACAACAAAATGGAATAGCTGAAAGAAAAAACAGACACCTTGTTGAGACTGCACGAACATTGTTACTTAGTGCAAATGTTCTTGTTCACCATTGGGGTGATGCAGTTCTCACTACCTGTTTTTTAATAAATAGGATGCCTTCTTCATCTCTTGAAAATAAAATTCCTCATTCAATTATTTTTCTTAATGACCCCTTGTATCATGTTCCTCCTAAAGTCTTTGACTGTACTTGTTTTGTTCATGATGTCTCTCCGGGTCTTGATAAACTTTTAGCAAAAGCTATTAAATGTATGTTTCTTGAATATTCACGCCTTCAAAAGGGATATAGATGTTATTCTCCAACCACCAGAAAATACATGTCTGCAGATGTTACCTTCTTTGAAGAAACCATGTTTTTCTCCACACAAGATTCCAACTCTATACAACAAGTATTACCTATTCCTTCCTTTAGCCTGGTGGTTTTTTCTACTCATGCAACATCTAATCCAGTAGAAATTCAGCCCCCTTTTTCAGTCAACAGTCAAGTTGAATTATCTCCACCTTCTATTTCTACTTATCAAAGTTGGGCACAAAGAGTTGGTTCCATAGTGCATGGAGATCCTCTTAATTCATGTCCTTCTTCCTCAGTTATCCCTACAACAAATCTTGTTTCATCATCACCTTTTCACCTCAGATATATGGTCTTGATTATGGGGATACCTTTTCTCCTGTGGCCAAAATCATGACTGTACGTCTCTTTCTTGCCATGGCTGCCATTTGTCATTGGCCTCTTTATCAATTAGACATTAAAAATGTTTTTCTTCATGGTGAGTTGGAAGAGGAAATTTACATGGAGCAACCTCCTAGGTTTGTTGCTCAGGGGGAATCTAGTTTGGTTTGCAAACTCCATAGATCTCTTTATGGTCTTAAACAATCTCCAAGAGCTTCGTTTGGAAAGTTTAGTCATGTTGTGCAGAGTTTTGGGATGAAACGGAGTGAAGTTGAACACTATTTTTTATTGTCACACTTCTTCTGAAAAATGTGTTTACTTAGTCATGTATGTTGAAGATATAGTAATTATAGGGAATGATAACACTAAAATCTCCTAGTTGAAACAACATTTGTTCAATCACTTTCAAACCAAAGATCTTGGCCGTCTGAAGTATTTCCTTGGTATAGAGGTAGCTCAATCCAAAGAAGGCATTGTTATCTCACAAAGAAAGTATGCTTTGGATATTTTGGAAGAGACAGGCATGATTAATTGTAGACCCATTGATAGTTCCATGGATCCAAATCAAAAGCTAATGGTAGAACAAGGTGAGTCATACTTAGATCCAGAAAAGTATAGAAGATTAGTTGGGAAACTTATTTATCTTACAATTACCAGACCTGACATTTCATTTGCAATGGGAGTTGTTAGTCAGTTTATGCAAGCACCTTATGTTGATCACTGGAATGCTGTTATTCGCATTCTCAAGTATATCAAGAAAACTCCCGGACAAGGATTGGTGTATGAAGATAAAGGAGACACTGGAACCTCTGAATATTGTGATGTCGATTGGGCAAGATCTCCAATAGATAGGCGCTCTACTACAGGATAGTGTATTTATTGAAGGAAATGTTATCTCTTAGAAGAGTAAAAAGCAAAGTAATGTTGCTGGATCTAGTGCAGAAGTAGAATATAGGGCTATGGCTTCACTCACATATGAATTAGTGTGGATCAAACAACTCATTAAAAAGTTAAAGTTCTGTGAAGTTCAACCAATGAAGTTGTATTGTGACAATCAGGCAGTTCTCCATATTGCTTCAAATCCTGTGTTTCATGAGAGAACTAAACATATAGAGATTGATTGTCATTTTGTGAGAGAGAAGTTGTTGTCCAAGGAGATTTGTACAGAAATAGCCTAGCTGAGGAAACTTTGAGAACTCAGTTTTTCACCAAACATTGTATCCAAAAATTTCAACTCTTAGTATACTAATCTTCTTCCTCAAATACTCAAATGGAAATCAAAATCACAAGGAAACTTATATTAAAGTTTACTTTTTCAAAAATAAAAATAAATAGTCACTTAGTAAAATAGCTACTCACTAATAAGGACCCGAATTAACGACTTTCAACGCCATCAGAAGGAGCAATCACAGTATTTTCCAGAGAATCTAAACATGAAAAATAAAAGAATCACTTATTAGACAAAATCTCTAAGTTAATGTACCTATGGTTTTAAGGGAACAACAATAACCATAAAAATCACATCTCTAGCTCTCTCTACAAGACCCATTACTAATCTCTAACATAAATACACTGATCTATTCCAATGGGTTATTAAAAAATTTACTGTAAGAACGCAAACGCTCAAATCACGTACTCTACCATTGGAATGCTTCAAGGTGACGGTGAAGAGAGTGAAGAATAGGGGTTTGAAGATGATGAAGGGAGGAAATAGGTGAAAAGAAAAGAAAAAAAAGGAAAAGAAGAAAAATGAAAACATGCAGGGGGGAGGGAGGGGGAAAGAATGGAAGAAAGGGAAAGAAGATGAGGGTTTATTGGGGGGAGGGGACGTTAAGTGAAAAAAGAAAAGGGGGGAGAGAGAGAGTTTTTTTTAATTGGATTATATTATTATTATCATTTTTTTTTTTTTTTAAAATGGTGCGCTTCAGAAACGATGTACATATTCTATGGTTTTTGGTCTATTCATTTGTTTAATATTATAAAGGCTGACTTCAAACAGTTGTGTCCTCGTAGAAGAAGGACAAGAGAAGAAAGAGACGAGAGAAGAGAAATTTTACACAAACATCAGTAGGCTACCTGATGGTGGGTTGGTCCTTGAAGTCTATAATGCCATTTATCCTTTTCATTTAAAATTCTAATATCAATTAAGAAAGGCCTAGGGTGGGAAATTTGGTCCTTGAATTCTGTATTCCATTATTCCTCCTCATTTATAATTAGGAAAACAAATACAGGAGAAACTTTGCCAAAATTTTGACCAATATTTGATTGAGATATAGAACTCGTGAATTATTATGCTGCTTCCTTTTTCTTGCTAATTTTTTGTAAGTCTTTTAAATTTAAAGTAGGGGCGGCAAACCAAGTGAACACCTGTCCCGCTCCGTTGTTGATCCGCCAAAAACAAAAAAAGTTTTAAAAAAATATTTTTTTAATAATTTTAGTTAATTTTATCTTTTATAAATATTAAACAATAAATACTTATTAAAAAAATTAGATGTATTACCTTAAAATTTGAATAATAATTCATTTAGCAAAGAATAAATGAATTAAATATTAATAATATATGTATAAAATATTAATTATATTTTTAATATGAAAACGGGTTGATGGGTTGACCTGTCCAACCCGACCTCCAACCCGGCCTACTAAAAAAGGGTTGACCTGTTGGGTTGAACCTATTTTGCCATCCTTAATTTAAAGGCTTGCCAGTTTAACTAGCTTGTGTGTGGGTCATGGCCTAGGGTGGGCCATAACATATAACTTTCTATTGTATTTTTTCATTTCTATTGAAAGGGAGGGGGGAGTATTTATATGGTGAACCCTGACTGTGAATTGTGACATACTTTTTATGTGGATGCTGAAATTGCCTGTTGCAGCTGAAATTTGGTTGCAACGCCTCAGAAGATCATCAATTTGTGAGGGGTATTCCAATTTATGCAATAAGTCAGGTCCTTGACAAGATTATATCTGGAGCAAATGGGCCACCTCGTCTTATAAATGGTGTCAAAAGGCCTATGCCACTTGTGAGAATTCTAGAGGTTGAACTTTATCCGACATTGCTTTCAAAGGCTCGGAGTTTTGGATTAAGTGATGATTGGATTCAGGTATGGATATCTTGCTTTTAATAGTTTGTGTTTGTACCTGTAGGATATCTTCTTTCTTTCCTTGTGCATGCAATATGTAATTCTAATTTTCATTTTAGAAATTAAAATTTAAAAAAATGTGATGTTACGGCCTTATATATTTATGATTACCTACCTGTCTATGGCAGAATTTGCTATTTAAGATTTTATTCCTTGTGCTTAATTTGGTATTAATGGTTTTTGGTCACAATTATTGTAGGCACTTGTTAAGAAAGATCCAGTAAGACGTCAGGTTTTACGTGTAAAAGGTTGTTTGGCTGGTTCAAAGGCTGAGAATCTTTTAGAACAAGGCGACATGGTTTTAGCAATCAATAAAGAACCAGTCACATGCTTCCGTGACATTGAAAATGCTTGCCAAGCTTTAAACAAATCCGATGCCAATGATGGGAAGCTTCAGTTGACTATTTTCCGGCAGGTATGTGACAGTATTTGCTCCCTGATTAAAGTTGTTTTATTCCTTTCTTTTGATTGAGTTTGTGGAGCCTGCCTAATGGGTCTGTCTTTCTTTATATGTGGCATATGGATTATGATTATGCCTTACTGATTGGTTTGTGTTATTGTGTCAGGGACAAGAGGTTGAACTTTTTGTGGGAACAGATGTTAGGGATGGAAATGGCACTGCTCGTGTAGTTAATTGGTGTGGTTGTATTGTTCAAGATCCACATCCAGCAGTGCGTGCTCTTGGATTTCTTCCTGAAGAAGGGCATGGTGTATATGTGGCAAGGTATGGTTTTAACTTTGCACTAGCAAATTTTTAAGTCTGCATAAGGGTAAAAAGTGCCTGATTAATGGAGTGGCATGGTAGGATTATTATTATATGTATATTTGTATGAAGGCCTACTGTATTTCGTTTACAAACTGCTGCTGTCATGTCAACTTCATGAAATGGCATTTGCTATTGGGGAGCGGATTCTGTGACCTTGTGGTGCGAACGTCAGGGTAACTTTGGACTGTTTTCAATCGTTGGATAAAGTAACATATGTAGCAGTTTAAAAAAAAAAGCTATTGCTTGACGGTGATTCTTATTTGGTTGATGATGGGGGAATTTTATCAAAATAATAAGCTATTGCTTTCACGATACTAGCTAGCACGTTAGAATCAAATAATGAAAAGAATAGATATAATGGGTATTTAGGACATGAGCTCAAGTAGGAAGGGCATTTTGTTTAAGAAATCCAAATTAAAGAAAAATGGCAAAAGCAATATATACAAAAAGCAGGGATTTCCAGCCAGTGAATGAAATTTCCCGTGCATTGATATAGTGAAGGTGTTTATAACAAGTTGAGGTTTTTATTTATAATCTTGAAGATTAGCGTTGTGGTCTGATTTATTTTTTTTTGTCTCGGTCTAGTAATTTGGAACCCACATTCACTTTTTCTTTCATTTAAAACTAATATATTTTATAAATAAGTAAATAAATTTATCATTTTATATTTTTTCTATCTATTTTTTGTACTTCTATGTTGACATACCATATTTTGTATAGTTGTAAACTTGCTTCTGCTCTTGCATTGCATGCTTGCATGACTACAGATCTGCTTAAAACAAAATTTGTCAAATTCCCAGGTGGTGTCATGGGAGTCCTGTACATAGATATGGTCTATATGCTCTTCAGTGGATAGTCGAAATTAATGGAAAACCAACTCCAAATCTAGATTCTTTCGTTAATGTGACAAAGGTATGGAATTTACTGTGCATGAATAAGGTTATGGTGCCCGTAGTAGTGATCTTAAATACACTACAATGCATAGCATGTTAAACATGCCATGTTTACATGTGGAACATCTATGGTGTGTTTCCATGATATATGATAAGGTTGTTTTATTACTTATTTATTAACATAAAACATTTAAGAAATTTGTAAAGCCATGAACGTGATGTTTCTGCTACAAGCTTTTTCCTTTTTATGACTGAGAAATCTGCATATTTCATATAGAATATATTGTAATTCTTGTCAGGATCTAATACCACAGTTTGATAGCATGGATTACGCTTTTTGGCTGCACATTTAATTCTAGGACTAGTCAAGTTTCTCTTTTTGGGTATTCTCCTAAATTTATTCATGTTTTGAATGACAGGAACTAGAACATGGCGAGTTTGTACGTGTAAGGACTATTCACCTCAATGGGAAGCCACGAGTCCTAACATTGAAGCAAGATTTGCATTACTGGGCTACGTGGGAATTGAGATTTGATCCTAATACTGCTATGTGGCATCGCAATATAATCAAGGGATTGAAACGCAGTAATGTATGAATGATCAGAGCTGTAATTCTTTCAAATTCCCTTGGACACGCAGCTGCATGGGACAGGAGTATACAAAATATTGTGGAAGGCATCTTCCAGGTTCATAATTATGGTTTACCAGTGCTGCCTCGTCCAAAGATATTCTATTGCATTGCCATGATTGGTAAGTTATGATATGAGGCATTCGATTCAGGCTGGCAATTATTTATTCGAATTATGTACCGCAACATATACCTGTAGGTTAATTATATTGGAGACTGGAAAGCTTGGATAATAAAGAAAAATGAAAAATATTTATATTTTCTATGTATTGGCGACAAAAAAAAAAAACTTTAGTTTGTGAATATTTTATCAACCCTCTTCGCGTGAATTTCTCCCCAGATACTTCCGTAATGTAGATAAATAGCCTAACATGCTTCTATTTTCTTTTGCTTCCTAGTATTTTCCCCGGGCCCCTTATCCATTGCTTGTTTTTTCTTCTATTTTTGAATACACTACTGAGGATAAATGTTTCTAGAAAAATTTTCAAGAGAAAAAATGAAATTAAACTTCTTTAAAGTTTTAAAATTAATTTCTTTGATATCTAATTATAAAATGTTTTATTTAATCAGTCTTAATTTGTATTTTTTCGTTTCGTATTTATTCCTCCATCAGTTAATTCTATTAATGAATTAATTATTCTTGATAGATGTCAGAGTCTTATTAGTGAAGTGACATGTGATATTAAAAAAAAATTAAAAATTTTTTAGAAAAAAATTAATGTCACGCATTACATTAATTAAGTGATACATGACATAAAAAAATATTTTGTTGTCATGTATCATTTTATTAATGAGACATGTGATATACTTTAAGGATCAAAAATATATTTTGTTCAAAGTTATATGATAGTTTTTATAAATTAGTTATTGAAAAAGTCAATTTTAACATTTATAGAAATCAATTTTTTTTTCATTTTTTTTTTATAAATCATTTTAAAATAATATATCCAAACATATCTTTATTTAGACACATCCACATTTCAAAATTAGAGACTTTTATTTTCTTAAAAAAAATAGAGACTAAAAATTAGAGAAATCAAATAATATAATTTTTTTTTATTTTTAGAGAAACCAAATTGGAACATTAATAATTTTGGAGGGACCTAAGACCACATGTATGAGACCAAAATAATACAAAAAGAATAAAAAATGACCAAATCTGAATATAAGTAATTTTGGAGGAACTTGAAATATAATTTACTCATATGTTTGTGGGTTATTATTTGGATTATCTTAAAATACACCTATTGTATAACTTTCTTTTTTGACTGGATATAGTATAACTTTCTAATGTACACTTTTTAGAAATATGTTAACAAATTATAATTACATTTTTGTTAAAATATCTAATGTGTAGTTTTCTAACATTATAACTAGAAAAAAAAAAAAGTATGTGTAATAATAATAATAAAAAAAAAAAAAGATGTAAATGGGATACTTGGAAATTGACAAACTTTTCTGTATAATGATTATAATATGAGAAGGCAAATTACCTTCATCTCATTCTCATTCTCACTTCTTAAAAAGAGAATGAGAAAGAGGGAGAGTCTTATAATTTTTCATTTTCCTGTAGATCAATTTTTTCAAATTGGTTCAGAACGGGGACTGTATAATTAATTTAATCTTTTGTAGTATCAAATTCAAAACACAAGTTTTGTTACTAAAAGAAAACTGGGGCACATTAAGAGACACGGTTGATAAATGACAAATACATAACAACGTTGTGTTTAAAGTGTGTAAATTTTATTCCAGCAACATTTTTTTTTCTTTAAGATGATGAGCAAATGAAGACACCTAAATATTATAGCAACCTGGTGTGGTGGTGATCCTGCAACACTGCATGAACTAAATCATCAACTGAAAAGTAATACACGACTTAAAAGAGTAGAAAAATCTTTGCAGTTAAGGTTTTGAATTATTGTGAATCACACATCAGAATCAATTTTCCTGATGAAGGAAAGACATGATATATAAATGCATGGGAATTAAACTAAATATAGAAAAATAAATAATCTGAACAAGAATAAGGGAAGAGAATCAAACGTTTAGACTAGACTTATTTGGAGAAATATAGCTTTAGCTTCATGATGTCATCAAATCAAAGAGTAGTGTTGCCATTGAGAGTCCTCCCAAACCAGCCAAAACAAGGAACCCCACACCTCTGTTTTCAGCACCAGAGTAATAGTATACCCATGTATATGGTTTTGGTACACCTGGCCCTGGCACATATACGAATCTTGGTGGTGGTGGTGGTGCCAAGGGGTTGCAATTCTGTGGACAAGAGGGTAACTTTGGAGGCGGTGGTGATGGTGGAGGCGGTGGCGACGGTGGTGGTGGTGGTGATAGACAAGGAGGTGGAGGAGATGGTGGTGGTGGAAGTTGCTCAGCACAGGTGTCTCCACAAGGACATGATCCACACTTGATTTCAGTGTCTAACTTCTTAGAAGATGTTATGGCTTCTTCAACTGAATATGAAAATGAATACGAAATGCATATAAGGAACAACACTATTGGAGAAGCCATAATTCTATGAGTAGAGGGACGACTTGGAAGGTATAAAAATGAATGGGAAAGAGAAAGAGAAAGAGAGAGAGAGAGATGAAGGGGTTGCTGATGTTCTTGTCTCACGTTGAGTGCACGAGCTATATGAATATGATGATAAAGCTAAGGTCATTCATTAGCATTAGGTAACTTTGGTCGTTTTGGAAAAATTGCATATAGTATGAGATTGAGGTAAGGCAAACTTAAGGTTGTTCAATTATGTGATAGCGAATTGCATGTGTTTGTTGTAAATGTAGGGGACCTCTTGTGTCGACTCTTTCAGAAATGAGAATGGTTAATCTTGTATAAGCTTTCCGAGATCAGTTTCAGTGAGAAGAAAACCTCACTTTCTGAGAAAGGTTAATTTTTTTGACAACTAAATGTTCCAAATACCTTCTGGCAAAGAGAAATATAGTGGGTTCTTTATTCCCTATATACGATACTTTTGACGGTGCATAAGAATATTTTCCTTTTGCATAAGGTAAGGTGATCAGATTCAGGCATCAATTGCTGCATAGTGATCTCTCTTCCTCTATATTTGTGTATGCTATTTAACTTTCATGGCTATTGCATGAGGTATAAGGTCATCAAACTAGCTTGTGTAGTGTAGCGGACAATCTTGTGTGAAAGAAAATGAATTTCTACGTAGCCATTTCCCTAACAACAAGAAATTAGAATTTAGTATTTAATCATATCATCATTGTGTATTACAGATGAAATCTTAACATGAAGTTCAAACCATATATTTTTTTTCTGGGTTGACGTGTCCAAATCTTACTTTATTATCTGTTAGAAAGAATAGTATAAGGGGAAATTAACCTTTCTTTGCTGATCTCTTAACAATAGGAATAGAATGCCTCTTTCACTTTGCATAAAGTGAGAAGCTGTCACTATTCTTCCCCTTATGTGACCAATTATTGGAATCTTATTCAATGTAGCTTGCTCTTGTGGCATAGAAGTATCTTTTAATTATGTCTTTTTTTCCATCATTTTCTGACTTTTCATTTAAGTACTTTTCAGTTCTTGCACATATGAATGTTTTTTTATTAACGGAGATCAGACCACACTAGTCGAGCAGTAAAAAAAAAAAGAAAATATTTGATGAAAAACAATATATTTTATACTTTGAAAAGTTTTACTTTTCATTTATAACTATCATTATGATATTGATATATCTATATAAAATTTCTTCTTAGGTAAAATACACTAATTTGTCTCCACCGTGTTGGGTGTAACCAATAGGAAATATATCAGAGTTATTGTAGTTCCTTTCATCAATTACATTTTGACTTATGCACAGTATCCAAAAACAAAATGAGACTGCATGTAAGAAAAAAAATGGTTTGGGGTAGCACATTAAGAAAGGAATCACATGCCGGGAATCTGGAATTTAGAATTAAAAAAGTGTACTTATACACTTTTTTGTTGGATGGGATGAGCCATTCCTTTTTCACCTCTTGATTATTCTTGGCCACTCCCAATTTCAGTTGTATGGTCTTCATTTGCATCAGATATATCAGAGACAAATTTAAACTCCAATACCATGCAACATATATAGCAGAAGAAGCTATATACTGTATATGCTATGACAATATGCCACATCTGGATGGTAAAGTAAAGGTGTGTCAATGGGATTATAATCAATAGATTAAAAGTGAAATAATGGTTTAATGTTAATATTGCAAATTTATATCAATACACGTTCATGGTAATATTGTACCGTATAACTCTCCATAATGTAAATCTTGGTATATTGGTTTTTCATTTGCATTGCTGCACAACACAAAGACACGCTTTGACACATTGAGAATTTATTCTGATTTTACAGATAATAAAGATGAAGGAACCGGATGCTCAGTTTCATGTTCCGGGCATTGATCTTCTATATTGCTTAATTACACTTGGTTCTTTTAAAAGCCATGCAAAGGACTTTAAGTTTTGTTTGTGAATATAAATGTATGCTAGAATAGAACATTTAAGTGGTTGAGGAAGACGACACAAAGTTAGGAAATGGAGTCCATTATTATCATTGATGAGTAGTGATTGAGAAGCATCAGCTTCATCTCCATCTTTGTCTTACTCATTTCAATTTTGGCCCAACTCAATCCCCCTTTTTTTCTCACAACTTTGTAAGGTTAATATAAATTTGCCTCACTTGTCATTGCTACTACTACTACATTATTAATCTTATAGTATATGGACCAATCTTCCAGGCACATATTAACCTTACATCGATCACTGATCTTTCGTTAAATCTAGTATATGCTATTTTTGGTGAAGTAACTAATAAGTCATATAGTATTGTTTAACTTGGGCAACGTGCTATATGACACATGTCACGTACTCACTTGATACCAATTGCGATTTGGGATTATCTGTTGCTGCACAAGGGTGCAGAGCATCACAGAATGAAATCGATGATTTTTTATTTTATTTTGAACTCTGCAAATAACATATCCTAAAATGGTTGGAGAATTACAATATTGAAATCCTTTAACCTTATAAAACCAACAATCTTTATCTTTAAAAAATAAGATACTTACATATTTAAAAACTTAAAATGAAGTTATAGTATTTCCAAAGACTAATTATGAAGATTATTAGTCCTTAGGAACAACACGTGTCTCACAAAAAACGAGATGATAGGAATGAAAGAAAAACACGTGTCGAATAGGTGAAGCAAAAAACTGACGCGTGTACCAATAATGGCTTTACATGCAGACACGTAGCTCGTAAACTGATCACTATAAAAATTAGATCAAGGTGGTGATAATAATATTCAACATGAACAAAAATCAAGTTACATTACATAGTACTACATCATCATCGATCTTCCACTGAAACAAGTTCAGTTCACAGTTGACACGACGTTTATTGATTGAAGATGGTTGGAATAGGGGTTCCAATATGCGTGCAATGTGGAAACACGAGCAACCCATGCCGGTGTAAGGTGGTGGGGCCAACGCTGGGGTTCCTGGCTTTTGCGGCGGCGGCGGTGGTTGAGTGGCCGGTGGGGGCTCTCGTCTATTGCTTTCGCCACTCGAAGGGTCGCAAAATCATGGGTCATCCTGCTTCAGTTATATACCCTTCAGTCACGAATGCCATTCCCATCTAATCTAATTCACTACTATACTACTATATAATATAATAAATAATGTTATATACTATGGTATTTACGACTCAATTAATCTACTATGTATGTTGTATTGTTGTTCTTCCTTTTAGTTTGATATATATATGGGAGGACTTTGTTGTGGTTTATATATACACAGTATTTGGCAGCGTTTTCATGACTGTTTCTTTCTTAATTTAAGGCGTGTGCTTTTTTATTGTCATCAACTCATTATCGTTACTTCTTTTTCTTTTTTGGGTGTAAAATAGAAGCAAGGTGTCTATGGATAGGTTTAGTTCATTTTTATCAATACATTTAATAACGTTTTAGTGTTGGATTAACTTTTACTGCATACTTTATTTTTTATCTAATCTGACTTCAATACAAATATACGGACATATAATTTGATGAAGATTCCTAAAAAAAAATTGATGATGATAATAAATAACGATAATGGCCCAAAGATAAATCACACTGACAATATTGCACGACATCAAATATATAGAAATAAAAAATCATGCACAAATTTTATTTCTATCTATTATTAGTAGATATAGATATAAAATAATTAATATTTTTTTTATTACAATTCATTTGTTTTAAAATTTTTTTAGTTTCATAATTTTAAATAAAAATTAAATAATATTTATATAATAAAATATATATAATTTAATTAACATCATATTTAATTTTCTATGTCGAAGTTTTTATAAATATAAACAACATAATTTATTCTATTATTCATTTGAATGATGATTTAATTATCTTATTTAAGTCTTAATCTAACTTAATTGAATGATATAAAAAAATTATAAAGAAAACTTTTTAGCAAAAAGTAAGCATCTAAAAAAGTATAAAACTCAACCATGTATCTCACATCGATTCAGACCTCAAAATATTAATTTATTAAATAAACAATTACTTTTTTTTTCTGATTTTAAATAAACAATTACAAACATAATAGTAAATAATTTTCAGTTAAAAATTAAAAATATAAAAAAAAAAGCTAAAATTTAATGAATCGTGTCAAAGTTTAATGATGTGTGATGAACTTTCACTTCTGCTTCGAAGAGTTCAGTCATGTTTTGTTCCTCTCCCTTCTTTCTTCCTCGTCTTCTCCAAACATTAACATATTAACGTTTGGAGCCTGTGATCTGAGACTTCACCCATTTTCCTAAACCTCTAAGAAACATCTTTGTGCCAGGTGTGAACTTCTTCTTTATCTGATCATCTCTTCCTCTTCCAATTTTGCCTGCATGTTTGGATTTTTTTGGGATTTTACATTGCTTTTTCCTCTTCTAGTTCTGCTCTATTCCAAAGTTCCTTTTTTTTTTTTTTTTCTTTCTTTTAAATTTTGGTTTTGATCGATTCCATATACCCAGTTTCGTAGTGTGCGGTAAATCTGCGAGACTTTTAGCTAAAAGTTTGATCAGTTGTCAAAAAATTGAAACTTGGCATTTACCCTTTTTATGAAATGGTATATTTTTTTAAGGGTTGGCATCCTTGTAGATGATAAATTATTTCGAAATAATGAATAGGCAATGAAACAGATTGTGGAATTAATCATGTCATGTCATTTTTTTTTTTAACCGCAAATGTTAGTTGTTAGTGGGATAGATTCAAATCCATGAACCCTCTTTCTCCCTTCAACAACCAAGCCAACATAGTTGTTAAATTTTGTTAGTTCATAGTTGTCATGAACAGGGGATGGGAGTTTTGTGAAACCTCCTTGAAGTATGAAAATTAGGAATTGTCTACTATTTATTTGGATGCATTATAGCTGACATACCATTATGCTGGTCTTGGATTTAAAATCTCATAAGAGATGTGATGTCATGCAGATTGATCATAATTTATTAATCCCCCAGAAGGACTTAGAGCAAATAGGAGCTGAAGTTCATTAGACCCATTAGGGAGGTGATAGTGATATTACACTTCATGGTCCACACCAAGCCATTTCATATCCTTTTATAGACTTCATGAAATGGGACTTAGTTCTCAAAGTGGGGTGTAAAAGCTTGCCCTGCAAAAGCTTGTGAGACAGGGGTATGGGGCGGAGAAAGGACAAGTACTATTGGTGTTGGAAATTCGATTGGAATCACTTTTCTTGGGCTGGCATTTAATATTGATCCCAATTTGAATTACTTTGGTCACATTGTTCCCTCTAGAACTATAGGTAAAGGAGTGGCATCTTTGAAAAGAAAAATAGAATTTTTCCTTCCTACTGAGGGATTTATACAGGAGCAGTTGATTTTTCGTTTTCGAAGAATTTTTTGTTATAGTAATCTTATCAAGAAGCATGATGCTTCCTCATTTTCTGATGAAGTTGAAATCGAATGTGTGTTTGATGATAACTAAGTCATATTTTTCTACTTTCTATATTTTTACTTTAAAAAAGTTGTAATAATTACTGTTTCGTTTTTTTTTTGGTAGTGGTGCATCCTCTCTCAGATGGGCATAGTGAGGGGGGTGATATTGGATGAATCGGTACTCTTGGCTGAAAGTGATAATGATAAAACTGTATCTTTACTTCGGCCAGGAGCTGAGTCTCTCATCCGGACACTCTTTCTATCCAAAACCAATATGGGAATCGCTTATGGTGTGGGCCTTTCAGATGGCAAGGTGAGTTTTATTAAAAAAATTGCTAGTTTGTACTCACTTGATTGCTTCATCTTAGATGATCATGTTAGTGAGGTTATGCCTGGATGGAGTAATAATGATGATGGCAGTGTTATTTATCTGATTTCTAATAAGGAGTTCTTACCTAAGTTAAGCGGCTACAACTGGCTGATTGTTGTTCTGAATGTTGGAGGTGAAAGTTCATCTCACACTCCAAATATACTTCAGATTGAAAACTTAGAAGAGTTTCCATTGACCATATGCCACTTAAATAAAAAATCAATTGGAACCAATGCTGTGACTGTGGGTTATGTAATGAAGCCTTCTCGTGTGGATGATTTTGCAAAGAGGGGTGCGTTTCCTTTGTGTCCTACTCAAAACGGGTTGATGTTTGTGCCTCTCACATCCAAGCTCCCTTTATCATCTCAATTAAAGGATGTTGACATAGTTCTCCACAAAGCCACTGATGAAATATTATCAATTGAAGATAGTAAAATTACTTTTACACAGAACATGCAAGAAATGCAAAGATATTTGGATCAACACCGGGATTTCTGTGTGATTGATCCACTGAGTAATGTTTGTCCTTTATTGGATAGGCTAGAAATTCAACAAGTTCTACATGGCTTGGTAGAACTTAACACTGAAGGCAAATATTTGATCAGAGGAGCCCATTTTCTTATGGTTGATAACTTTGATGAATTTGATTTTGCAACCGGACTAGCAGAAGCTAGATTATCTTTTCCATGTATAGTGAAACCCAAAGTTGCTTGTGGCGTCAGTGATGCACACAAGATGGCAATTGTTTTCAGGGTTGATGATTTTAAGAATTTAAGTGTTCCTCTTCCCGCTGTTATTCAGGAATATGTGGATCACTCATCCACTCTGTACAAATTTTATGTCTTGGGTGAAAAGATTTTCTATGCTGTCAAGAAGTCAATACCAAATGCTGATGTTTTGAGGAAATCATCTAATGGTGATGAGATCAAACCTCTACTGTTTGATAGCTTAAAATCTATGCCGATTGCTGACAGTATCACAAGTAATGAGTCTATTGACCTTAAGCTGGTTACAGATGCTGCAAACTGGCTTAGTAGAAGGCTTCAACTTACCATCTTTGGTTTTGATGTTGTAATTCAGGAAGGTACTCATGACCATGTCATTATTGATGTAAACTATCTCCCATCATTTAAGGAAGTGCCTGATGACATCTCTATTCCTGCCTTTTGGGATGCCATTAGAAATAAGTTTGACTCTAGGGTGTCTAAATAAGCTTTTGTTTGAACTTTGTGACTGTTTGACATGGAATAATACCAATGATTGCATCAAACAATGGATCATTGCATACTTGAGGTTTGAAATGGAGTACTCAACACTTGCTATTAATGCAATTTAGTTAAATGTTTCTTCTTCTATTTGATGTTATATTACTTTGCTAGAAACTTAGGTATGATTATTGTAGGCACTTAACTGAGAACATGCTAAATTCTGTGGGTTATATTGAAAATGCTGATTGCATTTTTGGTTTTCTTGTTCAATTGCATAAGTAAAGATACCGAAAGTGTTAAGCCTATTAAAAGAAACACTCATCTTAAGAAAATATCTTCCACATTTGACTACAAATGGGGCAAAAAATTGAAGCAACATTTGCATCTTCTGATCTGAGCACTACTGATGTATAAATGTATAGACATGTCTATATCAATATATAGGCTACAGATTTTAGGGCAAAATTAAATTGCTTCAGAAGCACCTAACATATAAATAATGGATCGCATCATCTGGAAGGACTGCTATAAACTAGTGACTGTAGAGATGCTGCTGATTCTTCATGAATTTCCCCTTGTTCAATTGGGCTGAAACTCACGCGTTTCTGAAAAAAACATATAAAGAACATTAGCTTAACCTTGAAGATATACTACATATTAACTAATTAATACTATATGTGAATTAAGATACAATATTCCAATTTGAACTGAAACGAATCACTAGAAAACTATACAAAAATCATAGGCTAATTAAGACCGACGTTGAAATATTCTATTCTTGTCAGTTGCCAACTTGGGTTTCAACTTTCAAAGACATTCATTAATTAATGAGTCCAACAAACACGTCTTATCATGGTGCTAGTGTGCTACAACTAGTAAAGAAGGAATAATTATATTGAGTCCTCATGCTACATTTCTCGGTATAGTTGCTGAAATACCGACAATGTTGACGTTTTGGCATGCTCACTGTTACTGTTACCCTTCAATGGCTCAATCCTCATGCATTGTGCCACGAGAATGCAAAAGGTGCTGCCAAGTGTTAAAATCTAATTTCCAAACCATTGTGGACCTTATCACTATCAAAATTTCAAGGAAGAATGTAATGAAAATGGATGAAGATTATTAAACGAAAATGATTTCTATGAATAAAATTTTAGATAGAGTAATGAAAATGTTTGTCATTATTATTAATGAATTATAATTTTTTAATTATGTTACAGAAACAAAGCATTCACGAATTTTATCAACTATTCGAATTGTATTTTCAATTGCACTATTTTGTCGTAAAAAGTAATTATTTGAAAGATAATTTTATACAACATGTTTTAGTTTAGTATACAACTATGATTTAACTGTTAAAAAATATGTGATTAAAATATAAGCACCGATTTTCGATGCGATTCTACGTTTGACTTCTGCCTCAACATATTCTGCAACTTTCGATGGTCCAAAATGAACGAGAGAACTAAAAATACGGCGAGGCATGTTACTTACCATGTTAGATGGCTTAAGAAGAAACCTTATAACGACCAAAAGAGAAGAAAACAAAAACAAAAGAAAAAGTCTCATAAACAACGTATTTATCTGAGTAGTTAAAACTTGAAATATAATTTTATTTCCCCAAACACTATCATTAGCATCAGCAAGCTAAGGTTGATTGCTACTAATATCATTTAAGTATAATTTGTTTCAGTTATGCTTTCGTTCACAACATCTCTTTCACACACACTTTAAATTTTTGGGTTGCCGATCTTTCGATTCGTGAATTAGAAAGTGTCAAAACTTACATTCAAACTTGATTTATGTTTTTTTGTAGTTTCCAATTTGATGTCATCTTTCAGATGGTCAACTAAAAACGGCAGTATGAGATCTAAGGTTTTTTTTTAACTGAAATTTCGGATCTAAGGTTAAAGTGCAAAATTTGGGCTTATATTCAATAGCTTTTAACTTCTAAATTAAAAAATATTAAATAACTTTTTAAGATAAAGAAAAGTCAAAGCAAACACAACTTCTATCTTATCTTATTTTGATGATATAGATTTTCTTATAATAAAAAAATATTATTTAATGAATATTCAATTAAATCATTTTCCCAAGCTCACTTAAGATAGGATCATGTGTATGTAAGCAACAAAATTTTTGTGCATGTCCGTATCAAGCAATTTGCTTATGTAT
This sequence comes from Amphicarpaea edgeworthii, assembly GCA_014843725.1. Classification (NCBI taxonomy): domain Eukaryota; kingdom Viridiplantae; phylum Streptophyta; class Magnoliopsida; order Fabales; family Fabaceae; genus Amphicarpaea; species Amphicarpaea edgeworthii. The sequence goes on from CM026325.1 coordinate 24,212,046, forward strand.
TGAAACAGATAACCAACGTTCAAACAAAATGTCAAAGATTCGAGAATACAATTGACGACGTTATAATGGATAAAAATAATAATTAGGAGGAGTGTTAAACCATACACTTTCAAACACATATTTTTTTATCATGCATTCTATAATTAGTAAAATCAGATTGAAAACGATAAAATTAGAAAGCATACTTAAATAATAAGTAAAACTCATAAAAATAGACAACAATAAAACAAAATAACATACCCTTCTTGATTTGCGATTGTGAACCTCCTTTTGGGGCTCCACCGTTGCTGCACCGTCGACGACGACGGCGGCGGCGGCGGCATTGTTCCCCATATACAAACTCATGATCTTTTCTGCCACCTGGCTCCCGTCGTGGCTCTCTTCCATGAGCCTCTCCAACTGGGCCTTGGGAAGCCTCATTTTGACCCTGGTGGGCCCAACGTTATGATCCGGGATGGGCCCATTCTTAACCATGGTGATGTCCGAAACGCTCCGTTTCGATAGCATCAAGAAGTCGAGCCTATCCTGGGCGTTCATGCCGCGGATTCCACTGGATCGCACCCTCCTCGTTATTAGCGGTTCGGGCTTCACCTTCGGTAACTCCACCAGGAAATAAATCTTCTTGGGCTTGAGCTCGTGGTCGGGCTCAAGTGGCTTGGCCCGAGGCCCGAAGTTTTTAACCGCATGAGAGTCCAAGAGAACGTGACCGGGGTAGTCCTTAACGACGTCGTTTGCTCTAGCTGGAGTCTTCAGTTTGAACGTTTCACCGTCTATTTTCATCACTTTCGCTTTTCTACTCCCCATAGCGTTTCCCATCTCTTCCTTCACTTTGCTTTGGTTAGTTTCTCTCGTGGACAGAGGGTGGGTGGTGGTTTTGCTATTTATATTGCCGTCACGGGGTGTTCTAATTAATAAAAAGTTGACAAAAAGCGAATTGTGTGAATTAGTGGAATTTTGTTAGAGATTCCAGGGAAGAGCAGGTTGATATATAATAGTGGTGTGAAACCATTGATTTTAATTAAAGGGAAACAAAGTTAAGTTTGGTGGGGTTTAAGCTCACTTGGATGGGGACCACTCCACATTTACTAATCTCGATCTCCTGCTTTAATTATTTACCAGAGATTGATTTTCTTTAAATAAGACTCAGATTTTATTTTATTTTTATGACTGAAAAATATTCTAGAAAAGTTTTTGTTTCGTTAAGTAAATTTATTTGACTCCATCAAATTGATTAAAGTTCAATATGATTTCTGTATATATATTCAAAGCTTTTCAACCATGATCAAATAATTACGTAATTAACTGGGTCGTAACAGATTTTTTTTCCAAAGAGATGACGGAAAATGTCATTGCTCTTTATAGAAGTGCATGAGTTGTGGAGCCAAGCCGAACTTTAAATCTTAATCCAACTCATGTCTTTCCTTCATTGAGAAAAAGAAGAGAGATATGTTCATATTATTTTCATATAAAACAAAATTGAAAAAGAAGTAATTATTATCTTGACAACTTAATTAGATATCACTATTTATACAGATCGTATGTAATTATACATGTCCAATAATGTACTAATGTGACTTGTTAATACAAAACAGCATCAGTACAAAAATACATAAAATTGTTGAAATTTTTTATCTTCACAAAGACTTCAATATACTTTTTTGTTTTAATATTAATATAATAATAAAACCTATCGATCATGATGCAATCAATCGAGGTACTATATATCAAGAAGCACAATTTTTTTTTCTGTTAATAATTTGTTTAATTTAACATACATACAAAACACTTCTAGCTACGATCTCAAAACTACGTATGCTGCATGACTTCTAGCATGTAAGGCAACTTTTTGAAAGGTAGAAGGCGCATAAGAGGCTTTTTTACATTTTTTACTCTTTTCTCCGCATTTATTAATAGATATGTGTCTGTTTCACAGAGGTGCTCACACAGTCACATTTACATTAAATGGTTCTGTTCAATTTGGACTTTCAAATTAAAAACAGCATTTCTCTCTTTTACTTTGATTTGATCAGTTTTCTCCCCCCCTTTCTTTTTATGCCTTCAGCTGTCAGCACATATCACAGTGCAACCTTTATCTTTGGGGGGTTATAAATTTATTGTATTAAACGCTTATCTTATATTTTCCTGCCATTTATTACTCTTTCAATTAAAGGAGTAGGTAGATTGATGTGATACCAACAATAAATAATTTTTGCTTTGTAAAATTTGATTAGTTTACCATATTAACTGAGTATTTTCAAACTAATAATCACAAGAGATTATATTTATTAAAAAATATAGCTGCTATGCTAAGATGTTAGAAGGCTCATAAATACTATAGTGAAAACCGGTGAAGTTTGACCCAATTGGTAACCACGTCCTCTCAAGACATCCAAGTCTAGAGACATATCTTGAAGTAATCTCACCAAACAACAACTCTAATGTCTGTAGTTACAACTAGTCTTATGCCATGCAACTAGGTCTAATGAATAAGACACATGAAACAATAAACTAATTCATGATTTTTGAATAATATTTGTTCTCTACAACTAAATGCATGGTAAGTTCCCTAGTAACTTCGTGATTCGCACTGATTATATATACTATATACTACGTGGACGTGTGATTAATTAAAAAAATTATTAAGGGGACTACAGTACCCAATGCTCTTTGAAGATTTACCCCTCTAATCATCTTTATATATATATATGAAATACAGAAATAGCTTTCAGTTAGAAGGGACATTGACTTCTTAATTAGTTTCAAAATTGGAAGATCCTTTTATTTCAACAAACTAAAACCTACCAACTACGTTCATTTCAACAAGCCTGAAAATATGTACCAATCAAACCACAGTAGGGACATGGAGAGGCTTATATAGCTAGACGACCAAACCTCAACCTAACCTTTTAAGGTATACTTTTTAACGTTCACTTTATATAAAATGTGTAGTCATGAATAAAGGGGAGAAAAATATATGGAATTAACAGAATGGAAAGCAATTAAAGGTGAAGTCGACTAAGACAAAAATTCAGAGGAGCACATGGGGGAAATGGTGAAATAGAGATGGGATATAGGTAGGAATGTGAGCCAATTTATAGTGTTTTTTTTTTTTTTAAATAGTTTCAAGAGTATAATATTTTTCAAAAAAATCATATTTAATTTATGTTAAATGAAGAAAGTCGAATACTAATTAAAGAAATTAACTCTACTCAAGTCAATTTAGTTAATTTAAACTATAGAATTAATATAAATTATTTTTGTATATATTGTTCTTGAGAAAGGGGAGGGAAAGAAAGAGAGAGAAATATGGTATACTTTATTATATATTGAGAGAGAGGGAGAGGGGAGGAGAAGGAGAGGGAAGAGAAAGGGGAGAAAAAAGTAATTAATTACACTATTAGTGTTAGTGGGTGATATAAGCCAAACAAGAAATTAGTTACAAGGGTATGAAAATCTTTGATAAAATCAATCAAGATAGTTCTAGTCCAAGAACAAAAAAAGTGAAGTCAATGATCAACTAACATTCACAATATAGACAAAACTTCAATATTATTTAACTAGTGAAATGAAAAGAATTGCATTACTTTTTATCGGGTTTATTCAAAGATGACTAACCCTAATTTCCTCTCCTACTCACACAAGGAGACTAACCCTAATAATTACCTCTCCTATGTAGTGCTACTTTCAATGCCCATATGTTGATCGAAGAGTAAGATTTTCATTTTTTTTTCTATTGTCTTAATTACACTAACCTTGCTTATATCCATTAAGAGTAAAGCGATCAAAATATTTTAACAAATAATTTAAAATTTTAAAATTCAAAAATTCAAAAATTCAAAAATTCAAAAATAAGAAAACAAAGATGGATAAGATATTGAACTAGATCTTACATAAAATGTATCTAATTAAGGTCCTAAATTTCTTACCCGTGCCCTTTTAGAATGGAATTTTATATTATAAACATGTTTTGGAGAGTAAGCTCTTCTCTTTATTTATTTTTTTCTCTTTTCTTAAATTAGAATACTAAAATTCTCATTCTTTTAGGGAACGGGCAAGGCTAACTAACAAAGAAACAAAAATGCTGTAAAAAAAGAAGAAGCAAAGAAACAAAAATCGAACCAAACGTTGGGCAGCAAGCTACAAAACAAAAAATTACAGAAGATACAAAAGAGAACTGATTTTTTTTTTTTTAATTTCAACTCGTAGGCAATATAACTTTCAAATAATGGAATTCAATACTCCAATGGTTTTTCAAATTTCACTTCTAACTAAACACTTTCATAACCCTTTTTTTGGATCCATACTAACCACAAACTAAGAAAGTACCTGAATTATTGTCCGAGTTTTGCAACTCATAAAAAAGAATGACGTGGCATCACACTTCCACCAGAGGTGGATTCTGACCTTCTTAATTAGGAAAAAGAAATTAAAGAAGCAAAGATGAGTGACTCATTCTTATTCTTATTAATTATTAATGTTTTCCCAACGGTGATGAAAATGACCAAATTAAAATGGCTAATAAATGGGTGTCAATTCCAAGTATAGTCTCCCAAAATATTGGTTCATTTCATGTTGTTTAAACTTTGAATCAGTTAACCGGTAAGCTACTTTTCTTCAGTTTTGTAAGACGTACTATCATTAATAAATTGGGTCGATTGAAAATAGCCCTGTAGCAATCAATATTCAATCAGCATGAATGTTAATGGGTCATACTATCCTTTGCAGCCGCTAAAACAGTCTTTTATGTTTCATGCCGAATTAATGTTGCCTCAGAACTAAGAAATTGTCCAAGTCCAACTTAAATATGGTTATGGGACGTTCCTTTCTTATCATCAAATTATTAAATTCATCCCATTCTATTACGTACGTTCCTATCTTATCTTCAAATATTAAATTAATATTTAATTTCCTAGTTACATAACACCGACGACATTGCACCAGGATTAGCCATATATATCAAGATAAGGATAAAGTAAAAAAATGGTTACATAAATTTTCAAATTGTGAGACGTTGGTAGAATTTTGAGATCGAGACTGAATTATCATCTCTATTTTCTAATGCATATATACTTTTCTTCAGAATTTTGTAAGACAATATTGGTCACGCCACACTCATTTCATGGTTGATCGAATGGAATTGTGTATTAGTAGAAATATTTCTGACATTATTCAGAAGCCATGACAAAAACCACCGTGATTATAACAAAAGGACTTAGTAACTTATCTTGTCCTAATTGAAATATAATGACATAATTTATCCTAAATAACTAAATACATGGTAAATAATTAACTACTTGAAAGTTGGCAATATTCCTCTGATTACTCATTTTTCATGTGTTTAATTTTTGTTGACTTGGCATTTATAGCTCAAAGCATAAGCAGTAAAGTTCTGGTAACTATCTCATAACTATCTTAACAAATAACAAACGACATCTTGTTTTGTAATAGAAAGAACAAAAGTACTTTTGTTATTGGTTTATCCAATCTTTTAGGATCATTATATATATCGACAAAGTCACAAAAACAAAACACTTTATTATAATATATATCCGACATTGTATGGCCATATCTCTGATCTTTTTTCTTTTTCGCCTCTGTTAATGTGTTACATGCCACTACATATCATATCATCCATGCATGTGAAACCCTTTACGCCACTATCTCAGGACGCTACTTTTCTTCTTTTTCCTTTTCAGATTTCAATGTTTTAGCATGTCGATCAGGTAAAGGTGTTAGATTCACCATAGAAGCAAGCAAACAAACAGGCTATGAAACACGAATTGTGATACCAGATACGTACAATTTGGACACAATTAATGCCTAACACATGAGATACTGAGGCAACGTATAGTTACAACATGAATTTTTAAAAGAATATACTATTTAGTTGATTTTTTTATGAGTAAAACAGATCCATAAATAAGAAGGATATATCCATATTTTACACATAATAATAGTCTAATAGGTTTATAAAAAATTAGTGCAAGTAAAATAAGCCAACGGTATCAAGTTCTGCAGCTATCACTATATTCAAGTTTTGTATTGTTGCTATAACAAAAATAGAAATGGACTGGTCACACATTAGTGTGAGGTGCAGGAAGCAAATCACTTCGATGAAGAAAAAATAATGAATTGGGCCTAAAGGAGGGTCCAAATTTAATACCACGACCAAGTTTAGGCTTCGCTTTCCTTTTCTATGGGCTCAATTTGCAGACAAGGTTGGTCATGAGCTTGAAAATCGAAAGCAGTTAATCATGTTTTCAAGGAAGAGTTACAATTGAGAACACATCATCTTGGACTGGACAAACATGCATATCATGGTTGATTGGTTGTTGTCTAAAAGTACTTAATACACTAAATGAGTTGAGAATTGAGATTTCTAACTTTGCTCTCTATACAAGTTTAACCTAACTTAATACACTTTTTTTTTGGTAGTTTGAAGACAGGTTGAGTTGGGTCAACCTGCTTGGTTGATTTTTTAAAATGTTATTGTATTTATTGTAGTCTACTAAAACTTATTTGTAATGGTAAAGTTATTAGTTTTAATAAATTAAAATAGTATGTTTCTGATTAAAGTTTATTGGTGGAACCTAAAAATAAGACTATTGGTGAATGCATTGGATGTTTTAAATATTTATATATTTTTATTTTGATAATTGGTCATTTTAGAATGCTTTGTGTTTTTATTCATTTGGTGCATCAATCCATAAATTACTTTTTTTATTACTATTGTTTTTTATATAAAATATGACTAGCTAACCTAACTCAGAACAAATTTAACCTTACTCTTAACTCTAACTGGACCCATTTTTGGAATAAGTTAAACATAGGTTAGGTTGGTTGAATTGGATTGTCCAATTTTGCCTCTTCTACTTAACCAAAGCACGAAACTAGTACCATATCTCAGTTACCTGACAAAAGAATCGAATCTCTCTTCCCTTCACGCATGGTGGCAGTTTGGTAATAATACAAAAAATATATGAAAAGTGTCATCGTCATTCGTCATCTATAAGACTATTCCACAATAATATATATTTTTTTTCATTAAGATTTGAACGAATGAATGTAGACGCAGGAGTTAGCTGGCTCAGCGTTGAACACTGTTGCATGCTGTTAAAGCCTTCGCGGCTCACACTCACACACCGATCCAACTTCAGATTTTCCCGACAAACTCGCATTTTCCGGTAAATCACTCTCTTCCGATTCTCAATTTCCTCAGCCTCATCGCATTCTCTTTCCGTTCCAATTTTCGTCGTCTTCGATTGATTTCGTTTTTTTCTTCTCTCAATTCAAAGGGCACGAAGCTCGAGAAATTCTTACATGGCGCCTCCAATCCTCTCCCTCGCTCTTCCCTCAAACACCGGTCGAGTTCTCAGCATTCAATCTCACACCGTTCAGGTTTTTTTCTCTTCGCCATTTTTTTCCTCGATTGCTTGTTTAACACATCAAATGCTCGTTTAAGATGTCACTAATCGTATGTAGAAATGAAGGATAATAACCTGCAATGTTGGCAATATTAAAATCAATACATTGAGATGTTCTCAATTATACATCAAATAACTGATTGCACGGGATGAAAAGATTTTAAGGTTGATGCATTACTTTTATATGCATGTTGTTTTGGATTGAGAATAATGGAATTCATGATGCTTCTCGGCAATTGAATAATCTTTGCTGCCATTGTCAGTTGCATGCAGCTTGCTAAGTAGTTACCTTGACATTGTAGCTGTTTGCTATTGTTCTCAGGGGTATGTTGGTAATAAATCCGCCGTCTTCCCTCTGCAACTACTGGGATATGATGTGGATCCAATTAATTCCGTGCAGTTTTCGAATCATACAGGCAGGCTGTGTCTTTAATTTTTCATTCAGTCTCTCAGGACTTTGTGGCCTGATATATGGTGTGATGACAACAATCAATCTAATAAATTTGAGGGTTATAATGCAGGATACCCCACATTTAAGGGTCAGGTTTTGAATGGACAGCAACTCTGGGATATAATAGAAGGCCTTGAAGGAAATGATTTATTGTTCTATACTCACTTGTTAACAGGTATTTTAAGTATTTCCCTCTCCGTATTCTTGATTGTGAACTGTATGGCACTTCCCTCATGAAAAAAGGAGGCAGTTGGTTCAAGTTTTGCCATGTTACGTGCCAATCTGTCTTTCTTAGAGGATGTTTCTTGAACTTTTTTTTGTATCTCTTGATGAAATCCTTCAATTTTTCTTGCTGAAAGTAGATGAAATGGTTCTATGACTGTCCATTGAGTGTCATTTTTTTTGGATGTTGGAATTCTTGTGTTCTTAAAAGTTTTTTTTTCTGTTTTTCTGGGTGACAAACATAAGTTTCTCCCTTTCAAAATCATTATTATGTATTAATCTCGATCCATGCTGCAATATTTCTGATAGAACTGGTACCAATTCGAATAGAGAATTCAGATTTAATAATAATAGAATACTGGAACTTTATTAATAATAATATTGCTCTTGAGAAGAATTACAACTGGACACCAATAGCCAGCTACCAAAATCTAATTCTTCCAAAAACTGTCCCCAATAGAAGTACAATCACCTCTATTTAAACTAATCCTAATAACTAAAAATAGATAAACTAATCTAGATAAACTATTTAAAATAGATAAACCAAATCTATAAACTAGATAATGATAAAATATATAACCTAATACTGTTTGGCTAACTACTAGATAAACTATTTAAAATAGATAAACTAAATCTATAAATTAGATAATGATAAAATATATAACCCAATACTGTTTGGCTAACTATTATCATTATTTTCCCTTTTGTGGCGCCTCCTATATACCTTAGTAATAGGAGGTTTCAGTTGAAGTCTATCAATTTCCTTTAGTATTAAAAAATTATAATCATTATACTATTTATGATATACTTTTGCACACTACTGTAATATTGCCAGTCGTGTTCAATCACTAACCTGTCAGTTTGTTGCAATTTTATTTTGTTCCCTATTTTCATTACTTCCTTAGTTGTTCCAAATCCATGTATTTTCAGGCTATATTGGTTCAGAGTCTTTTCTAAACACTGTATTGCAAGTTATCAGCAAACTTCGGTCAACAAACCCAGGTCTTACATATGGTGAGAATATTTAACATACTTGGGATTTGTTTGATATGCCGCATAAAATTGCACTGATAAGTTATCTGATCTGATCTTATACAATGTTTGTGCTTTCCTTTTAACTTTTAAGTTTTAACATCAGACCATCTTATATTGACCTAGCTTTTATGAATGTTTAGATATTACTAAAATGAACAATGGAATACATAACTTTAGACATAAAGGGAGAAATTAAAGAAAGAACTTACATCTGTTGTAGCCAACAGGGACTACACTTTTTTAAGTCTCAACTACAGTTTGTGTTCCAGATAGCCAACACCGTTTTGTCTTGATTTTTATTAAGTACTGACAACCAAAGCCTGGGGAATATGATTTCAATCTCTTTGCCTTCTGGGTGTTGGGCACTTGAACCTCAAGTTTTTTTTTCTTACTCTTTTTCCTATTTAGAGAATAAATCTATATATGTATATTTGCATTTAATAAAATTGTGCTTCCTTGTCAGTATGTGATCCAGTGATGGGTGATGAAGGAAAGCTTTATGTTCCTCAAGAACAAGTGTCAGTCTATCGTGAGAAGGTATGACTGTTCCACAAAGATGTTTCTGCAGGTGTGCAAGTGCAAATAGTATATGCTGTATGGTCATATACAATGTAGCAAATTAAAAAAATAAAAATAATATATATATATATATATATATATATATATATATATATATAAACTTATTTGACTGAACTATTGTATGCCTTCATGACACCTATAATTGAAAATTATATTTTGTTGCTTAGTTAACAGGTTCCTATTTTTATAGGATGATACAGGCATACTTCCCTTTCATGTATCCTATTTTTAATTTGAGAAGTATATTCCCAGTGTTAGCATCTGAGTAACACACATTTTGGCAGGTTGTTCCAGTAGCTTCAATGTTGACTCCCAACCAGTTTGAGGCAGAACTACTGACAGGCTTCAAGTAATTATTAACAATTAAGATTGAATATTTTTTTTTCTGTTCTATTTGTTTTGTTGGTTTCTTTTCTCTGCTGTATAAATGATAGCACATTAATTTCTTTTCCTTTTCTGTTCAGTGCAAAAAGTCATGGACTAAGTTTTGAGTGTAAAAGATTAATTTTGTTGAGATGAAGTTATGAACATAACTCAGAATGAAATTATTTGGAGTCCGTGTGGTGCTGTATGACTTCAATACTATTGATTTGCTTGCACTAGAGAAGGTTCCATTTTGAGCTGCAAGTGTTCTTTTCCTTTATTTTTTCTTTATAATTTGGGAGAAAGAGGGGAGCCTGCCTCATTATCAATGTCCATGGGTTTCTTATAAATATTGATGCATTTTTGTTTGTGCGGGGTGTGGGTATGCCCATATTGAGGTAAAGAATCTTGGTAGTTTTTTAGGAATGTCCACTGTCCTCTGTTGTTGTGCTATACACCAAGGCATGCTGGCATTTGTTTGTTCCTTAGAAATATACTTGTAGTTTGTCATTCACGGAACTAATTGGGTGTTGACCAACACCTGCCCACAATTTATCCTGTTATTTAGAATGTAGCAAGTGATTGAAAACATAGTTTCATCAAGCAAAGGTAGTTTGAGTTTTTGTTCATTGTTTTGATTTTTCTTTATCTGCTATCAACACTGTTACAAACAGTTTAGTGCATATACATTCTGTTTGAGCATCTCCACAATGTATCTGTTTTCCCTTCTAAGTGTTCAAATTTTATACTTATTATAGGATTCAGTCTGAAGGACATGGTCGGGAGGCCTGCAGGCTTCTCCATGCAGCTGGGCCTTCAAAGGTTTGCTTTTATTGTTGTATGTTGAACAATACCCTTCTTTTTTGGGATCCTTGAAACCTGTTTGTGTAGACTTTCTTCTTTCAATATAGGCTGTTCTAATGGTCATGACTTCTCCCTTCTGATCTGTGTATGTAAACTGTTTATTACTGTTGTTGTTTTAATAGTCAAGGGCATCTGTTTTTTCAATTGGTCACAAATGTTTTATACTTTTCCAAGTTATGCAAATTGATTTCTCATTTAAGTTTTAATCCATGTACTCAGATGTTTTGACTCCAATAGTAAAGAAAAGATTCACTAATTGGATCTGTTGGAAAGTGTTTCCTTAATATTTCTACTCAGTGGCGCTGTATATTGGAAAGTATTGTCATATAGCCCTTCAAATAGATTGAACCAAATCACTTTATCCTGTCTTCTATCACGTTCATTCTTTCACTGAATGGTATAACATGGCATATGAATACTTGGCATTTTGGATTGCTTTATCTTTTTTAAGCTCAACTGTAATTATCTAACAATGCCCTAAAGTGGTACACTTCTAGTGTACAGACAACCTGCAATCAACTCACACAAAAGCTTGAATCTAATTTTGTAAATTACATATGTGAATTCCATGCTTGGATCTGTAGATTTTTAACTTTCCTATTCTTAGTGTTCTTTTTTTAATGCCAAGAAATTGTCTACATTTGATGTCACAACTCACTAACTCTTTCTTTGATGATTTTCCAAAGTGTAGATTAGGGTCTGTTACTCAATCATTTAGCTTGTGTATATGCTCTTCAGGTCATAATTACAAGTATAAATATAGATGGGATTCTTCTCCTCATTGGCAGTCATCAAAATGAAAAGGTGAAATAAATGCTGCTTATAATGCTTTTGTTGATGGCCATATTTTTATTTCTAATTTCAGATATATGAGTGATAAGAAAACTTTGGTTTTTAACCATGTTGAATGGCATTGTGTGATCCATGTAGCCGACCTCATCTAGTGGGATAAGGCTTTGTTGTTGTTGTTATATATATATATTGTCTTATAGTAGCAGTAGTAGTACCAATAAATTATTGCTATTATTATTTTTATATTATTATTATTATTTCTACCACAGCCAAATAAGTTAACCATGAGAAACTGTTTTCTCTTTGGATCGTTGTTTATTGTTTAATTATATACATTCTATACATTTCTACATCCTTCATCCACTTTTTAAACTCCATATACTCAGATACTCAGTGATGATTTTGTTCTCTACACACTGTGCTCTCATGGTAACAACCTAACTTGTATTATCTTTGTCTGATAGGGAGAGCCTCCCAGACAATTTAAGATCGTGATTCCAAAAATACCAGCTTATTTTACGGTACGAATATTCCATGAATACTTCCGTTTATATATGGTTTTGCCAATATTGATCTAATGATCTTTACAATTTTTATTTTTTATGAAGTGAATGAAAAAAAATTTATTTGGAGTCAAACATGGATATATTCAACTTGAACTATTCAATGATTTTACATCTGTAATCTATGGAGTATCAAAGAATGTGTCACTTTAATTTGCCTAAAGAGATCTGAGCTGTTTGGTCTCCTGTTCATTAGCATTTAGAGCTCCAATAATCACCTTTGCCTTGTTTTCATTGTGTAAAATACAATGATGACAAGTATTTCATTTTAAGAAACTGCATCTTCATTGCAATGGCTATATGCTCCTTGGAAAATAGAGAAGGTGGTTGATGGTTCATCTTCACCATAAAAACCATGTAAACACTATTGCAGACTAGCCACCAAATTTTTTCACCCTTTTATCATCATTTCCCATGTAAAGCTTTGTTTCACAGCACAGTCAACAGGAAATATTACTTTAATAGCTCTTAATTCATTTAGCCTGGTTCTCGTTAGACAGTAAGAAGTTTATCCAAAGCCCAAAGGATAAATAGGAAAAAAATTCATTCAAGAAAAATTTCAAACAACTAACATAAATTTATTGAATAAAGTTCTTTAATCCATTCTGTTTAGATTCAAACATTCAATAGCTAGAAACTTAACTATGTTCTTATGATTGTAGGGAACGGGAGATCTCATGACTGCACTTCTTCTTGGTTGGAGCAATGTATTACCTTTACTTAAGTGTTATGACTATTGTTTGGTCTTATTTGTAATTTCTTAATAGTGATAAGATATTTGTCTTTATTAATTTCAGAAATACCCAGACAACCTTGAGATTGCTGCGGAACTTGCAGTGTCAAGCTTGCAGGTATTTATTTTCTTGATGTGTGCCATTTAATCTTATTATATTCTTTTCTCTTCTGATATTGTTCAAGTACTTTTGGATTAACAAAGGCCTTCTATCATTCAAAATGTTTTGACTGATTTATTACTTCTTATTATTAACATACGAACATTAATTGAGATTTTTAAACTATGCCATTCATGTTGCTAAATGAGACCACAGTTTTTAGTAACAGATAATTAACAGGTCAAGATTTCACCAATATGTGCAGGCAGTTTTGCAGAGGACAATCAGTGACTACAAAAGCGCTGGACATGATTCCGAGTCAACCAGCTTAGAGATCAGATTAATTCAAAGTCAGGACGATATTCGTAGCCCGCAAGTAAAACTTAAAGCTGAAATATACAGCTAAATTGGTGATACAATTTGAACATGTATGTATTTTTCCTGTATTATTAAATATTTTTGGAAGGATGTAGGCAGTTACAAGAAATTAAGAAGGAAAGTTGCTTAATTTTCTCCTATTTATTGATCAAATATAGAAATTGGAAAATTATTAAAAGCTAACTTTACTATATATACCAATATGACCCAATTTTGTTGCGTTTAGTAAAGCTTGAAATGAAAAATAGGTAGTCCGAATTTGTGTGACATTGAATTGCTAGTTTTACTACCTGTTTTTCCACCAGGATTATTAAACTCTTGCAGAGTTTGGACTGTATACTTAATGAGCTTGAAGTTTAAATTTCCTCTTTATTGCATGAAAACTACTTTGGTGTGATATTTTATATATTTATTTTAGTTTTAGCATAATATTTGAAAAAATTGTATAAGAATCAGAATGTGCACAGTTTTGACGTGAAAGCGGAAAAATGGATATATCTAGTAATCTTCTAAATTGGCATAAAATTCTTAAAATTGATTTGATATGCTTTCATGTAGTTTAGTAGCCCCTATAGGAGAAATTGGCTAGTAGGCTATTTGTAAACCGTCTTAAAAGAGTCAAATTTAAGAAGACTATGAGAATGTCTTTGGTGTCTGATGCTGATGATGCATGTATGCATTCATCTCACATCATTTTGGTTAATTGTTCAGGTCCATGATGATAGTAAGAAAACTACATCATATTTGATGGATGAAATTCATGATAGTATCCATGTATGTTGGCCATAGGAGATGGTTGATGACCATATTCTCTAGTTGATGACACTCCACGGAAGTTACCAGCCCATTCTTGACTTTCTAAGCCAGAATAAATAGTTCCACTATTCTCATGAAAACTTGCAGGCCTTGTTATGCTCTCTTCCCATTTGGGATTTTCATTAATTATGGTGAAATTTTGTTTGGTTCTATTGTTAATATCATCCAGAAACAATGGTGTTGCATAATGATGATTGATCTCACTTTCCATGTTTTTGAAACCCATATCCTGATCAAAACCCCATTTGGGTCCCCAGTGATCTTCACCAAAGAAGGTGGGAGTGATATACTGATTTTCAGATGCACTGGTAACGTTTATTAATTGAGCTTGGTTATTGTTCTGATCACCGTTGTATCCTGCATTCCATATCTCTGCATGTTTGCCACATTTGGCTAACTTCTGGACCAAAATGCATGGATTGACAATGCCTGTGACAATTGCCTTCTGCTCTGCTGCATTAATATCTACTTCGCAGACACCTGGAGAGAAACAATGGAAAGTGGTTAACTTACATCTTCAGCCTAGAATTCTTTTTCCCACTTCTTTTTGCAGGTCGTATTGTGAATAGTTACAACATATATGCTAATATGACATGAGAAGCTTATACATAATTGACTGAATGGTTCTTAGAGATGAATGAGAAAAAAAATCGACTTTACCTTCAATTTTTTTGAGTACTTTCCTTACTTTGTTTATGCATCCTTGACAGTTCATGTGTACTTCAAGAATAAATGTCTGTGCAAGCCAAATACGAACATATATCTCAGATTAAATGTAAAATAATTGTGAGAATATAAACAAAATGTTTAGAAGGACGAGTGACAAGATACGGGTACCTCCATTTTTATTAACTCGTAATCACTTGTTGACATATTTTTTTATGGTTAGATATCAGAAAAGAATGTTTCTCCGTTTACTTCTGTCAATAGTGTGTTTCGCAGCACCCTTTATGAATTGCGAGTGCTAAATTGATGAAGTAAAGTATATCAAATGGGAACCAAGGGCCAGTACTCTAAAGTATAAACTCACATCACAAGTTTCTAAAAATCAAAACAAAACAAGAAACTCACAAAAAGTTCTGCCATGACAGGAAGAGATAGATGGTTGGAAAATAGTGATTTGACTGGGTTTATAGCAGTGGCTATTTTGTCAGGCAAAACCCACATGCTTGTCCTGTTTTTTTCCAACTCATTAGTTTACAAGTTACAACGATCCTCACACTTATCTCGTATTATACTGTGACACATTAATTAAAATAATTATATGTGGTGAAATAAGGATGGAAACAAGGTTTTGAGGACAGGTAATCTTCACTCTTATGTTAAAAGACTAAGTGTATTCTTGAGAAAAAATCATTTTTAAGTCATAGTTGTTCATTTTCCAAATATTTTAAAATTGATAAAAAAAAAAAAAAGCTATTGATTTTTAGAAAATATACTGAATCAAATATATATGTTAAAGGAATCACTTTTTCTAATTTTATTTGAAGTTGTTAATCCTTCAGTTTTTAATCATCAAAGTTTACAAATTACAAAACAGAGAGTGAGAAAGAGAAATCCTTCAAAGTTCAGAGCCTCATTTCAACAATAATTTTCCCACAATGATCATCATTATCGTTGTTCTGGTCACGAGAAAACCAACTTTGAGCAAGTATGCACCAATCGCAACTAATAGACTCATTCATAATTATAAATATAAAAATATGGATAATTAAAGAAAAAAATTCCATCTTATATCATTAAATAGTTGATCCAGATGATTTACGACCTATTCAAATAACAACAAAAAATTAATTGCGACCTCAGAGTGAGGACTAAAGTGATAATGTCTTGATTTGACTTCAAACTTCAAACCCATTAAAAAAATAACGAAAAAGATAAGCCTCACTATCACTCGGTACATTTATTAATTATTTTAATTCAGAACATAATGTCGTCCAAAAACAATTTTTTTCTGTCCCCAGGATATTTTAGTGTAAAAAAATAGTCTAGTCAAGCCATTTTGTTTAAAAGCAAACGTGCGTTAGTGTTTCTTGTATTGAAATTTGAAAAGTAATACCGAATCTAATGGTCTAAGCGTGCATGATTATGATGGTCTAAGCGTGTATTTAGTTTAAATCAGTTTATATTATACTTGTTGAAATTAGTTTGTATTCTTTTTATTGATACTAAATCCAATGTAACAAAGATGATAGTATAATAATTTATGTATTGGTATGTGATGTGGGTCTTCTCTTTGCTCCAAGTTGTTCCCACAACAAACTACGGTGGCGGCCAGTTGGACAACACAACACCGTTCTGATTTGTTCATCTCGATGGTCTAATAAAGTGCATTGAAATTTCCAAGAAAAACAACCTCATTCATTAGACTCATAACATCATTCACGCCAAAACTCAACTTTGCAGATAAAACAAGTCCTCTTGCCTGGCACCTATCTTTGTTTCACGTCCAAACTTTCTTCCTTTCACACTTCCATACATACATCATACTTGCTTTCTTCTCTTTTCCAAATTGGAAACTGAAGAAAAAAACAGACAAAGCTGAGAATTAGCTAGCTCTGTCTTCATTCATGGGTTGCTTCTTTAGTGTTTCTTCAAAGATCAAAGCTGAGAGCCCTCCACGTAACGGTATATATCATTCTTTTTCTCTTCTTCCCTTCATCCGATCAGCTTGTTTCTTAACTCTGTTTGCTTAGATATATTGGAGTTTTGTGAATAAACTTTTGCTGCTTGTATGTCTTCAATGTTTGACTTACAAACACCAGAGAAGACTTGCTTCAGATGAATAATATATGATGAGTTATGTACATCCAAAGCAAACTAGAAAGACTTTCGATCAATTAGCACAAGGTTGATCTAGCTTAATATAAGTGGTCTTCAATTTGAGTTTTTGTTGAATTCAGTTCAAAAGCACAAGTTTATCATGCAACAAAACAAAGTTAACGGATGTGATTTATGCAGTTAACAAGAGAACTCGACGATCGTGATCTCTCCAACCGTTGGTTTTAGAAGTTAAAAGTAGAGAAGAAAGAGTCAGAGAAAATTTTGATAATAGAGATTATTCCAATCTTATTTTTTGATAATAAGATTGCAATAATGTTACTCCTCAACTTCTTTTCTTATGCTTTATTTTTTACAAAAAGAAATGATGAAGGGTAAAAGAGAAGTGTATGAACTAAATCACAGTAATAACATTATTGATATGATTGGTAGAAACATGGTTTCCCTCCCTGAGTATGTCTATAGAGTGCTTATATATGGCCTGAAGTGAATCTGTGTTTCTGTTTTGACATGGACAGGTTTGAATTCAAAGGATGGTGGTAGCAAAGAAGAGAATGATTTGAGTGGTTTAAGCAGCAAGGTGTCCTCTTCAGCTATGCTTCTAATTCCTCAGAATGAGGAAGAGATATTGCAGGCCAGCAATTTGAAGAACTTCACATTCAATGAGCTAAGAACTGCTACAAGGAACTTTCGCCCGGATAGTATGGTGGGCGAAGGTGGGTTTGGTTGTGTGTTTAAGGGGTGGGTTGATGAGCATACACTTGTCCCTACTAAACCAGGGACAGGAATGGTCATTGCTGTGAAGAGGCTTAACCAAGGAAGCAACCAGGGACACATTGAATGGTTGGTGAGTGTCACTTTTCACTTTTGAACTTTGCTCAATGCTTCGAAGTATAGTGGCATAAATGTCAAGTTAGTTTCAAGACATGTTTCTTGTGACCCTTGTTTTTTTGTAATGTATGTAGTAAATTAAGGAGTGCTAGAAACACATTCTCTACTACAGTTCTTTTAACACTTTCTGTTATTAGTTAAAATTTATTTGAAATTACAAAATTATGAGCAGAGTTCATTAAATAAGAAGTGAAACGTATAAATTTGTGTGATTTCTAATAAGTTTCCACCAACAATAAATAATATGTTCAAAAGAATGTGTTAGAGTGTGTTGTTAGCATTTCTTCTAGCAAAACAGATGGTGGTAGTTTAGATAATTTACTGTGAATGTTGTGACTGATTGATTAACCTCGTACTATGTAGACAGAAATTAACTACCTGGGGCAGCTCAGTCATCCTAATCTTGTGAAACTAATTGGTTACTCCTTAGAGGATGAACACCGGATTTTGGTGTATGAATTTGTGGCCAAGGGTAGTTTGGATAATCACTTGTTCAGGAGTAAGTTTCTTTGTGGGTTGACTTTGATAACTTGTTAGTACTCAGTACCGTTTTTAAGCACCTCAAAATTTCATATCTACCTATGTTTCTGGATCAGGGGCTTCTTACTTTCAACCTCCCTCTTGGAACATCCGTATGAAGGTTGCTCTTGATGCTGCTAAGGGTCTTGCATTTCTTCACAGTGATGAAGTAGATGTAATATATAGAGACTTCAAAACTTCTAATATCTTACTCGATTCTGTAAGTGAATCACATTGACCATACATACAAGCTTAAGAGATAGATATTATTACTTATTAGTTAAATCTGGCTTTCTAACATTCCTATTTTGTCAATGACAGAACTATAATGCAAAACTCTCTGATTTTGGGTTGGCAAAAGATGGACCGGAAGGTGATAAGAGCCATGTCTCTACAAGGGTAATGGGCACCTTTGGCTATGCAGCTCCTGAGTATATAACCACAGGTATTTCAAATCTTCTTCAAACCAGTATTACATTTCATCCTATGATCATACCTTGCATTAGTGGATATTTATTTAAACCTGGAGGTTTAATGCAGAAACTTGAATAGTGTGTAACCAAAATCTTGATTGCACTGGCAGTTCCAATATGTTGAGACTAATGAGAAAAATGGTGCATGGTATAGTATCAGAACATATATAACCAAGTGTGGGGATATGTTATAATAACATGTAATATAAATCATTAACATCCCTTCACTTATGAATTAACAACTAGAACTTTAGGAATAGTTGCTTTATGACAACTTCCTGCTTTCCCTAATAAAATTGCACTTTTAATAACTACATTTTAGATTTCACATGCTCTACACAATTCAACTAAAATCCAGAAAGTAACTTCAAATTTCAAAACCTTAGCTTGACCAGAACCTTTCATTTTGAGTAAATTAGTTACACTCCCCCACCCTATAGTAAGGTCTCTAAATCAGCAATCACTATGACAGAACCAAAAAGATGAACCCACAATTGCACTCCTGAATTTGTTTCCCATTGTCTCTGGTACCCTCTTAGAATTTGAGTTTAGGCCTAATTCAACTCCAAATGAAGTGAGAGTCGATGAGCCCTTCTATATACTATTTTCGTCATATCATTAGTCAATATGGGATCTCCAACAATTGCGCTCCTAACCTTGTCTTGCTTTGTGAAGGTCACCTAAGCAAAAAGAGTGACATATACAGTTTTGGAGTTGTTCTTCTGGAACTTATGTCAGGGAAACGTTCACTGGACGAAAACAGGCCAAACGGGGAGCGTAGTTTAGTTGAATGGGCCAAACCACTCCTCACCAACAAACACAAGATATCACAAGTTATGGATGCACGCATAGAAGGCCAATACTCAAAGCGAGAAGCAAAGAGAATAGCTCACCTTGCAATTCAATGCCTATCTACAGAACAAAAACTTAGACCAAACATAGATGAGGTGGTTAGAACATTGGAACATCTTCACGATTCCAAAGACACTGACATCAATGGCCTTGGCTCAAGCAGCAGTGGTACTCCTAATCCAAGTTTATCTCCTTCTCCTCTCCATACATAGGAGAAGAGGAATTACATTGGACTTGTTACACATATTTTGCATTGTTTTCAAGTAATATGGAGATGCCACTTTGTATAGCATGAAATCAAAACATGCCTGGTTGGTTGTTGTTGTTGTACAGATTTTGGTTCCTTAATACTAGTATAAAGAATTTATTTCTTCCATTCTCACATTTCTTTCAACTATCATTCTAAGAGCATATATGGCAAAGTTTGAATGAGAATTGCATCAAGAAACTTATTGATCTGTTTTTTTAAATGACATCTCTTGCGCATATTTAGCTTGCATATTCTGGCATCCCACTAAGAGTATATTCTACAGTTCATAGCATTTGTATAGACACCTTTTTTTTTTTACCAAATTGTTATGGACACTCTTTGACTCTAGCAATTTGAGTTTCTCTAACTTTTAACCTACGAAACCTCTCTTTCGATGGCATTGTTTAGATCTTATGGTAATCTCAAGGTAGAAAAGTTGGGAAAAAACAGAAGATAAACAACAACCAATCGAGGACACGTGTTAGATTTAGTTCTTGACAACCAATAGTGTTCATATTTCATAAGCTATTATATTAAAAGATAAATTCATTTTTTCCCTATTTCATCATCAATGTGTAATTTTATATTTTTAACCCTTCATTTTATTATTATTGTAATGAATGTTGTGTGAGTGTGACTCGAACTCCTTATGAGGTTTCTTTCAATATTTTGAGAAGGCAATGAAATGTTAAGGTGATAGATGTTCTTCATGGCTAACATTGGTGTCAAAGGCTAAGATGTCTTTAGCTGTCTTTGTTTGCTGAGACTGACAAGAACTTAGTTTAGTCGTTCGATCCTTTCTTTCTCTGTTTTGTTATTTTCCTCCACACTTTTTACCAATCAAAAAGTCATAATTTACTCTAAAATATAAAGTTTTATTTTTTTTTCTTTTTTGACACTCTAACCTTGTATCTTACAAAATTAATTTCATCTAATTTTCAACTTCTGATTCAAATTATCTTCAAACCTATAATAATAATAAAAACTATCTTCCAACCAAAATCAATCTTAAATCCTAATCATTTGATGATAAAACAAGATTTTAAAGGTGTTAATAGAAGATAATCAACAAGACTTGACTGTAACAAATAGTAGAAAATAGGAATATGGAATATGGTCATACAAATTTTTAAGCTACTGAAACAAGTTAATAACTAACTAAGAATGTTTGTCAAACATACTTTATAATTTAAAATATTAAATTACAAATTATAATTTATTTTCTACACACTGTAGATATGTAGATATACGAGCAGTAATGAATGATAACATAACTAAATAAATAATTTGAAAATTTTTGTATTTTCACAAATTCACAGCGATTGTACAAATAATTTTTTTTATTATTACATGTCTAATTCAATTAGTTAAATAAGATATCTAAATATTGTAATAAAAAAATATTTTATTTTTAAGGTTTTGCTTACCCAATGCCCGTGCATGTGATTGCTTTCATTTTAAACCAAATTCTGCAATGTTCCACGAGCATCATCATGATTCATGAGTGCCAAGTCAATGCCTTCAAAATTTGATTCTTGGTTCTAAAATTTCCAAATTCAATCTAGAAACCCTAGTACAATGTGAGGCAAATGATAAACACGATTAAAATAATCACCTTATTATTCATGTTGCAACTTGAGGTAAATAAGAATTAGTCCTATTGAGAAATCATTTTAATTTAATTCCATGACAGTTCCAAACTGGATCCAAATTCATTGAATTCCGCTGCTGACATACATGCCCCTTTTGAATGACCTTAATCATAAGTTGAATAATAAGATTCCGAGTACCGTGACCAAGTACCACGTAGCTACTGTTCATTTTGTTTATTAGAGACGTGAACCTTCGAGTTTTAGATGCTGGATATGGTTAAAGTTGAGCCACTAGGATATAAATATTCTTTCTTAGTTAAATTGCACATTAAGGTTTAGATCCCAACAACTTAACTTTATACAATAAGATAAATATTTATCACGTGATGTCACAAAATTAAATACTTAATTTTTTTTTAATATATGCTACCACCCACCCACGTAATAATTGCTCTTCCCTTTTCTAAGAAAATAACCACAATATCCGCAACACCAAACTCTCTCCCCTCTTATTCATCTCCACTACTTCTGCCCTCCATCACCAATTCAACCCCTTTCAAATGACCAATTCTCTATCGACTCTCCTCTGTTTCTACTTAATTACTAGTGCCAATCGACAATTGTTTATTGTGGTTTAGGAAGTGGAAAGACTTAATAAGATGAAGGTGGGTGGTTGTGTGTTTTTGATCCGTGAATGCCAAAGTCTTAGGGCCGTTTGATTTATTTTTTAGTTTTAGTTTTTAAAATCTATTTTTTAAATTAGTTTTAAAAAACTATTTTTCTAAAAGAATGTTAAAAAAAATCAGTTTGGTAACTTTATTTTGAAACAGATTTAGAAATATAAAAACAAAAAAAATACTCTTTTGGTAAATTTGTTTGTAACACTTGTTTTTAAAACTAAAAAATAAAAAAAAACTGTTTGTTTATACTATTTTTTTTAGTTTTTTTTTTTTGTCAAGATGAATTTTAGATAGATCTTACAAATATTACAAAATTGTCATTAATAATAACATCCTCCTTTTCTTATATTTTTAAATTTTCTAGTTTTTAAGAGAGAAAAGAGAAAACAAAAAGGAAAACTATTATAACCTCTTTCTATTTTTTTTTAGTTTTAAAAAAGCAAGATGTGGGGATAGTTTTAGAAAACAATTTTATAAAATTGCCAATCAAACAATTTTTTAATTTTTTTAATTTTTAAAAACTGAAAACTGTTTTTAATTAAAAACAATAATCAAACAGGGCCTTATTAATCCTATTTGCCAGTTGCCACTAATGATGAATCTTCTATATAAAGCAAGTGCCACCCATTCCAACTTCGAAGGAAGACACTTATTAGACATTAAATTGTAAGAATTTTGCTGAATCATAATCTTCAGAAACATAGATACGGTTAGAGTGAGAAAGAGATCATGGCAATTGGGTTCATGGAGGTGCAGCTTGTGAAAGCAAATGAGTTGTGTGACACTGATTTACTTGGTATATATATATTGCCTCATTTTTGTTTTCAAATGTGTTTTTTCTTCTACATGATATTCTTGAAACATATCTTATGTTGATCTCCTTTGATTTGCATTCTTCATCTTTGTTCTTTTTACTACGTTCAAGTTAATATTCTAACCTAATTTAACTCATACTTTAGCAATTCTAACAACGTTCATTGTTATTTGTCATTTATCTTCGTTAATAGGTAGTACAGAGTCGTATGTTGTAATACAATACAACGGCCAAGAGTAAAGGAGTGGTGTTGCTAAGGGTTAGTTCTATATCCTAGTTGACATTCAAATAATCGAGAAATTGGTATAGCATGATTGTCGTATAGTTTTCTTGTAATTCAAATAAAAAATGGTTTAATGGTTATGACAATGCAGATCATTTGTGTTCAAGATAGAATGTCTTACACCAAATAATAACTTCATTACATATATATTGTTTATTTAATCAAGTAAATCTCACTCTATTTTATTTAAATATTATTGTTTATGCCTTAAGGAAGCTATTTTTCTTTATGTAGAATCTATGTGGAAGATTTATTAGTTATAGGAATAGAGGATGGTGCATCTGTGCTACAACCTCTCAAGTACAGAGTAATTCGTGCATATCAATCTTATTGTGGGGAAATTGATGTTGGCGTAACTTTTAAGGTAATTTTTTTAATGAATCAATGCTAGCTAGTTAGTTATTATTATTTTAAGGCAAATCAATCAATACCTTAATTTTTTGGTTACATGTATGAGTTGAATGGCAATGGAAGTTTTTGTGTCTATCTTATACTAAAGTAATGGTAATGGAATTCATATGTTACCTGTTTGAATAACGTTGTTAATTGTGGGGATTAATACATAGGTGGAAGAAGAGTTCAACGGAAAAGCTAAACAAGGATGAAAGGACAGTAACTAGTATTTGCAAATTGCAATAGTGGTTGGCCAGCATGAATATCAATTGGAAATAAGTAGGTTTTGGAATGGTCGTAATTATGTAGTGAAGTTTCATCAATTTTAGTTGCCTTTGATCCTTTTGGAAAGTAGGATCAATACATCCTTTTATCTTTATAGTGATTCATCTTATTAGTAATTCGATCTTATAGTTTCTTAATATTATATATATCTTATTTTCGGGACTACAAGAAAAATTCAAAATTGATAATGAATAATTTTAATATGATCTCTTTTTTATTTTATTTCAATTAATTTCACATAGATACTTATTAAAATTTATCGGTCAAGTTTATAAAAAATTATGACTTGATATCCTGATATTAAATCAATAATATTTAACTAAATTATATCCAAACACACCTTAAATAACATAGCTAAAAACATTTTGGTTCAAAAACATTTTTTATCATCCACAAATATTATTGAGTCTTCCTACTTTAACACTTGATGTCTTTCTTTGCCATATTATTGAGGATATTTACTCATAGTAACATAAGAATATATAATTTTCAATCCCTTTATTTGTAATTCAATTACTATTGTTTCAGTCACTAAAAAAAAAGAAATTGTTATTATTTTTCAATATAAAATAAAAACAAATAATTGAAGTAGAATCATAATTCTACACTCTACCGACTTATCGGGTTGATTAGTTAGTTAAGTTATAATCCCAAAGCTCAAATATATCATTTGATACTGTTTAAAAATAATAAATTGTTCTCATTAATTTCAACTAGCCGTCTTAGCTCAGTGGTAGAGCGCGTGGCTTTTAACCACGTGGTCGTGGGTTCGATCCCCACAGACGGCGTTCAAATTTCAACATTTTATTTCTATTAACTGTTAAAAAATGGTTTCTTCGAAATTATCAATGCGGGGATATCTCAGTTGGGAGAGCGTCAGACTGAAGATCTGAAGGTCGCGTGTGTTCGATCCACGCTCACCGCAAAATTGTTTTATTTTTCAATTGAAAAACAAAATATTCCAAATCAAGCCAATTAAATTAGGAACGAAATTACGAAAACAATACCCCTTTCCATTAAAAAACAATTAATTTATTGCTTTTATGATACGAATGTATTCAATATATTTAAATTTTCGAAAAATAACTTTTATTATATATATATATATATATTATTTTATTTTATTTTTATTTTTATTAAAAATAATTTTCACCAACAATTACTTTGAGTACGTTAATAAAAAAAATATTAATACATTTAATTCAATATTTTTGAATTATATTAAAGAATAAGTATTAATATTTCCATTTTTTTAATTATATCCATAAATACATGATAAATACAAATAAAAAAAAATCATTTCAACATTTATTTATTGAACATAAAAATTATTTAATTTCTATTTTTTCAATAATTTTAAGCATTCAATGATTATAAAAATAGTTGAAATTGCAATATTTTCTAAAAAGAGAAAGAAATAAAAGAAAGATAATATAATATAATTAATAATTAATAATATGATATGATATGATAGGGAAAAATAAAATATTAAATAACATTAATTCTTCGTACGATTTTGTCAAATTCTTTCTTGATATTTTTATTATTTTGACTTTTACATTAACTTTTTTTTATTGTTTAAGAAACATTGTCATTAAGAATTAAGACTCTGCATATTTCGTTAATCTCTTATTGTTTCAACTTTCAAGAATATTATGCCTATACTTTTGTAAAGAAGTTATAAACATTACAAAAGAATAAGTACATTCTTAAAAAAGGAGTGTAGTTTCTCTTTTAAAAAAAATAGTGTAGTTTACTCAAAATAGAAAAATAAACTTAAAATAGGTAATTATGATATATCAAATCTAATGATACGTAACAAAGAGGTTTTTGAAAATATTTTTCAAGACAAAAAAAAGTTAAAATTTCGTATCAAATAAGTCCATTGAGAACTAGAGATTCATGTTACTTCTGATTTAATTTAGTTCGAGAAAACCTTACAGGATTAGTATAACCCGATCCTTTTTCGCGAAAAAATGTTATGGTTCTAGAAGTCCCGTGAGAATTGGGTGAGATTTGGCAACAAGAATACCAAATTTTTTTATACTCAGATGGTTATCAAAAAACGCAAGAATAACATTTCTGACCTGTTTATCAATAATATTTGGTGCACTGATGCATCCTTTATTCAGAAGGAAGCTCAATCGTTTTACCAAAGTCTCTTCCAATCTATTACTAGATGCCTTCCCAACTTATAGCTAGTGCATGTTCCTCGATTGGAGGACCATGTCTCCCTCGGCCTAGCCGCTACCGTCACATTGCGGGAGGTGAATGATGCCCTCTTTAGCATGAACCCTTACAAAGCCCCTGGGCCAGACAGATTTCAACTTATATTTTTCAGAACCTTCTGGCCTCATATCAAGGGTGATATTACGCGCATGGTAGCTAAGATTTTTGCCACAACTGTTGTCCCACCCCAAATGACTAAAACTTTGATAGTTCCCATTCCTAAGTCGGAGAATCCCACATCTATTAGGAACTTCAAAGTAATGTTTGTAATGTTTTATTCAAATTGGTCTTTAAGGTTCTAGTGAATTGCCTTCGGCCACACCTAGATTCTATCATTGGTCCCCTTCAAAGTAGCCTCATCCCTAAGAGGGGAACTTGTGATAATGCCATCATTGCCTAAGAGATTATTCATAGTATGCATAAGAAGACTGGGAAGACTGACTATGTTATGTTTAAGATCGATTTTGAAAAAGCCTATGATAAGGTTGATTGAAGCTTCTTGAGATTGATTCTGAAGGAATTTGGGTTTCCGGACAGCACGATAGACTTAGTTATGAACTGCACTACTACTACATCCTTGTCCCTAAAATGGAACAACGAGAGATTGTCCTCTTTCTCGCCGAGACGTGGTCTTCGTCAGGGAGATCCAATGTCACCTTATCTCTTTCTTTTGTGCATAGAGAAGCTAGCGCTTCTCATTCAGGAGAAAGTGGGTAATGGGGATTGGCAACTAGTTACGGTCTTCAGAGGTGACACTAAGATATCACATTTATTCTTTGCTGATGATTGTTTGTTGTTCACTTAGGCATCGACAAATCAAGTGCAGTTGGTTCAGGATGTTATCCGGCTATTTTGTCTTGGTTCTGGCTTGAAAGTCAATAGCTAGAAATCTAAGTTCTTCGTCTCTAAGAATATTTTGCGTAGCAAAATTTAACAATTTGCCACTATATTAGAGTTCCAACACACTCATAATCCAGACAGATACTTGGGGTTCCTTCTCTTGGTAGGTAGGACCACTAAGGCGGATTTTGCCTCCCTCACAGATCGTGTCAATAGCCGCATTGTAGGTTAGAAGGGTTAACTCCTTAGCCGTACTGACAGAGTAACTTTGGCTATGTCAATTATATCTGTTATCCCCTCCTACTCTATGCAAAACCTGTGGACCCGGAGGGAATTTGCAATAAAATTGACTCTAGTTTAAGGTGCTTCATCTGGGGAGAGAATCACGATCATTAGGTAGATTGGTCTACTATCTTTAAAGCTCGTGCCAAAGGAGGTTTAAGCATTCGTCGATGCCGCCAGGCTAACGTTTCCCTACTTGGCAAGCATGTGTGGGATCTTTTGCATGACAAGGATAAGTTATGAGTTCGTTTACTATATGCTAAATATATTTTTCATCTTTTGCATGACAAGCATATTGGCCAAAAGAATATTTTTCACCTTAAGAATTTTACAAGTAGCTCGTATGTTTGATCCTCTATCATGAAAAGTCTTATCTCATCTCAAGCAAGGTTTCACGTTCAAGATTGGGTACGGGGATTGCTCCTTTTGGTTAGGGAGGGACCCTTGTATGGCATGGTGGATGAGGTCCATGAGAGGGACATGCAATTACGCGTTAAGGATGTCTATTTTGATGACTATTGGCACCTTGACGTCCTTACTACAACCTTGTCCCAAGACATTTGGAACACCCTTCCGTACTTGTTCCTTAATCCTTCTATACCAGATACTATTAGGTGGAGTGCGTCTAGCTCGGGAAAGTATGATACCAAGTCCGCTTATGCGTGGTTGAGCCGAAATCCTGCTTTTCATCCTACTTGTGCTGAGTTCTAGTTATGGGTGTGGAAGTCTAAGTTACTTGAGAATGTTAAACACTTTATTTGACTCACCTATAGAGGGAGTCTTCCTACTAACTCTTTCCGCTTCATGTGGCATATTACTACTGATTCTTCTTGTTGCAAGTGTGGAGATACCAATGAAACATAGATTCACATCCTTCGTGATTGTCCCTATGCATGTAAGGTGTGACAATACATCTAGTTGCAGTATGGTCTTGATTTCTTTGTTGATGATACGCATATTGGCTTAGAAGTAATATTTAAGAAAATTTTCAGCACTTATTCGGTATCACCTATTGGATGATCTAGCACGCGAGGAATGAGGTGATTTTTAACGATATAGTTTGGCCAGACTGGTATATGCATAACCAGATAAGTTTTCTGCTACATCTAGCCAAAGAGACAAGCTCGACCAGCTCGTCCCCGACAGATAGGATATTGGTTAATTGAGAATCTCCTCCGCAAAACTATATTAAGATCAATACGGATGGTAGTTCCTTTGGTAATCCTGGCTTGTCAAGTTTTGGTGGTGTTCTACGAGATTTTGCAGGCAATTGGATCATGGATTATATGGGTAGCTGTGGTTTTATTTCAAACACCACTGCTGAGCTGTGCGCCATTTTCCATAATATTAAACTTGTCCACGAAAGCTTTCTTTAATTTTATTTATGAGACTGATTCCACCACTTATCTGAAATTCATTATTGAGGGTCTCAACGTTGTTCATCCTCTTGTAAGTGTGGTCTCGGCAATTCGTGGTTTAAGCATACACTTAGGCAAGGAAATGCTGTGGCAGACATTCGAGTCAAATTCTCCTCGGTGTATTTTATTAAATTTTTTGTCCAGTTTTAATTTCTAATTACTTAGTTGCTTTAGACATTCTCTTTTATAAACTTTAGTGTTATTTTTTAATTTCTTTATTCATTAAAAAAAAAAAAAATCTAATGATATGTTTTTTGGACCAAGTAGCAAGAAGTAAAAAAAAACATTTTACTCTGTAATGACTAATGAGGTTTGTGTCGTGCTCGGGGAATAAGACATGGTGCAGTCCAGAGTGAACACTGTTTCCCTTTCACGTACCGATGCACTCGCGCCTAGGGCCGTGCGTTCCACGCTCTAATGGAAAAGGTCCACGTCATCTATCTAGGTACATTAGTAACAAGTTCGAAGTTCCACGGACTATGGGTGCGCGTGGTGAAATGGAAAGCTAAAGTACCAATAGCAGCACGAAGCCCTAGTCAGCAGTGAGTGAGTACTGATTAATACTGTTGCGAGTCAATACAACAATACAATTACAAAAACAGAATTTACGATTATTGATTTATTGTCACTTCATTTGATTCCTTCGTTCATACTCTCTGTAGTGTATACGCCTAGATCCATTTCCAAAGAGCTTACAATTTTTTTTTCAAGGTCAATTTCTCTCTGTGTTTTTACCCAATTCGTCAATAATTCAATTCTTCTCATGCATCTGCTCTTCTTCCAGTTTTTTCTGAGTACCTTTTTTTACTGTTCATCGGTGCATATTTGATTTTGCTTAATTTTTAGTGATATGGGTTCTTCTTGTTTCTTCTTTCAGAGCTCTCTCTAATATTTTGATTGAAGAGGGGGAAATAGAATAGTGCATAGCGATTTTTGTGGTGCTGAAGACGTATTTTTTTAAGGAGCTTCCCTTTTTTTATAGTCATTTTCACCCGATTCTTCAATCATCTTCATCAGTCTTTCTCATACTTTCCACTGTTATCGGTGCATATTTGAGTTTGCTTATTTTTTAGTGGTAAATGTTTTTTTTTTTCCTTCCAAAGCTCTGTAATATTTTGATTCAAAAAGCTGTTTGTAACTACATTGAGGTTTGGTCAATGCGGACTAGTGGAACGTAGTAAAGTTTTAGTGGTAAGTGTTTTATTTTTTCCTTCCAAAGCTCTATGTAATATTTTTATTAAAAGCTATTTTGCACTACATTGAGGTTTGGTCAATGCGGGATTAGTGGGAGTGTTAAGAGTGTGAAGAGGGGGAAACAGAATCAGGGCTTAGTGATTTTTGTGGGCGTTGATATATCGTCTGTTTTGAATTTTTACAGTGAATATTGTGTTGTTTTCTGATTAATGCATGCATGGTTAAGAAATTGGGACTGTCTATGTTCAATGTTTCAAAGCTGCTGAATATGGATATTGTATGCCCTTTTTGAGTGTGGGAAAGTTATTGCAGCTTGTTAATCTGAATGGTTCCAGCAGGCTGTGTGTGTGTGTTCATGCTTGATCTGTTTAATAGTTTGCAGTTCCAGTTTCACATTTGACGGAACCTTACAATTTCTTATTTTTCCAGTAATGTAGGATTTGATTAGATGATGTGATTGTAATAAAAATTTTGTTGGAGTTTTTAGTGCTTTCCCTGGCTCTAAATGCATTACTTAATGAAACTTGTCTGTACTGCAACAGAACAACAGTCAGTTCTAACACTACATTTGTCTTTCAGGTGGTGTAATAATAATAATAATAATAATAATAATAAGCCTTGCAGGAACTGTAATGGCTCACAGCAGCTCTGATGTGGATACTGATATTAGTGAATCTGAAATTAGTGAGTATGAAGATAAATCCTATGAAGAACTGAGAAGTGGAAGTCAGAATGTGAAAACATCGGATGAGACTTTCACTTGTCCGTACTGTCCTAAAAAGAGAAAACGGGATTATTTATACAAGGACCTCCTTCAACATGCTTCTGGGGTGGGTCAGAGTAGTTCACAGAAGAGAAAAGCAAGAGACAAGGCTAATCATTTGGCTTTAGTGAAATATTTGGAAAAGGATCTCATGAATGTTGATGTTCCATCAAATGATTCAAAACCAGCAGATGAAAGTGATCCTTCTGTTAATTCTAATGACCAGTTTGTGTGGCCTTGGATTGGAGTTGTAGTTAATATTCCAACAAGACGGACAGAAGATGGACGCTGTGTTGGTGAGAGCGGTTCCAGGCTGAGGGATGAGTACAGAAGCAGGGGTTTCAATCCAGTTCGAGTCAACCCTTTGTGGAATTTCCGGGGTCACTCTGGAACTGCTCTTGTGGAATTCAACAAAAACTGGCCAGGCTTAGATAATGCATTGGCATTTGAAAGAGCATATGAATTAGATCATCATGGGAAAAAAGATTGGTTTACAAATTCTGGGCAGAAGTCTGGTCTTTATGCATGGGTTGCCCGGGCAGATGACTACAAAATGACCAGTATCTATGGAGAACATCTGCGAAGGATGGGTGATATCAAAACCATATCTGAGCTTATGGAAGAAGAAGCTCGAAGGCAAGATAAACTTGTCTCTAATTTGAATAACATTATTCAGATAAAGAATAAGCACTTAAAAGAGATAGAAGTGAGATGCCATGAGACAACAGACAAAATGAACCTTGCTATGACAGAAAAAGATAAACTTATTCAAGCTTATAATGAAGGTATCTACTTTTATCGAACCTTAGGACCAAATAGCCATTTATTGATTGAATCATTGTAGTGGTTGGCACCCTAGGATTTGCCATTGCTAGATTATTTTCTCAAGAGTATTGTGTTGGAGTTCAATTTTATATTTTAACAATTGACTATTATTTTATAATGCTGCTGATCTGTTTAAAAATATTGTTTTATTGTATGATTCCTTGTCTTCAGAGATACAGAAAATACAGTCAAGTGCCAGGGATCACTTCCAAAGGATTTTTACTGACCATGAAAAGCTCAAACTGCAACTGGAATCTCACAAAAATGAGCTTGAGTTGCGGAAAACAGAATTGGAAAAACGCGAGGCACACAACGAAAGTGAAAGAAAAAAGTTGGCAGAAGAAATTGAGGAGGTATAGTATTTTACTTCTTTTGCTTCATTTCTTGTAGTATAGTATGATTGAAATTCCTGTGAAATTAAGATTGAAGTAATAATATTTATTGTTTTAGGTTGATTGATTATTATTTGGTTGATATATAGATGTTTCAGTACTTTCAAGGAAGGAGTTTGCTACCAAGATCAATTGTTTTCCCTTTTTTATTTATTGGGTTTGATGATCGCAAGATGATTGGTTAAAAAATTATTTTCAATTGAATTTGTGGATAAAGAATTCTGATAACACTGGGAATTTGATGTATCTGGTTTCTATTTGAGGTGTATGCTGTTGAAGGCCATGAATCCAAAACATGTTAATTTCTGGATTGCTGGTGCATATGCTTTTAAAGTAAACTGTTCAATGATTCAATCCTTGGTGGCAGCTCGTAATTTGTGTGTATTGTGTGTCTGATTTTGATCTAGGAAGTGATCCTGTCCCTTGTTGTGTCATAACTCATAGGAGATACTGTAGATTGGATGGCACTGTTATCTAACAGTAATTGCAGAGTAAATATTAAAATTATGAGCTCTGTTCAGTGTTGACGTTGAGTGATCATAGCCATGCATTTAATGAGATGAAAATTGAAATTTGGGGGAGTGGGAAGGGATAAGAGTGATCAATCTAGAGTTGTATGTCAACGAATTTCATGCCATAGGTTTTCTGTTTTTCCATTATTCTGTTTACTCTCATTAAGGATTTTGCTTAAGGACTGTAATTCAATTTTTTTACATAATCTGTTTTTGCTGTATCTTTAAAATTATTTAAAATAATAATCTGATTACAAAGCTTGTGGAAGGTTTTGTTTAACACTGCCGGCATTTATTGGTTTTGCAGAATGCAACAAAAAATAGCTCTCTTCAGATGGCTTCTTTAGAGCAAAAGAAAGCTGATGAAAATGTTATGAAACTGGCTGAAGATCAAAAGGTGTGTTACTGATTTTTTGCCTTTTTAATAACCAAAAGTGTCCTTATCAGTACCAGAATGGCATAGTATTAATGCTATTTATATTTTATACAGAGGCAAAAAGAACAACTCCATGCTAAAATCATTCAGCTTCAAAAACAACTTGATATGAAACAAGAGCTGGAGTTGGAGATTCAGCAAGTAAAAGGTTCATTAAGTGTGTTGAAGCACATGGAAGATGACGATGATGCAGAAATTTTGAAGAAGGTAGATACACTACAAAAGGATTTAAGAGACAAGGAGCAGTCACTTCAAGACTTAGATGCACTGAACCAAACACTAATAATTAAAGAGCGTGAGAGTAATGATGAGCTGCAGGAAGCTCGACAAGCGTTGGTTGATGTAAGTGTTCTTTTCAAATGTATCTCCCTACTAATTCTTCAAGTTAATTTGCTAGAGCATTTCAATGAGGTTCAGTCTAGTGTAACTATTCTTTCACTTGGGTCATGGGCTGGTAGTGTTTTTTATGATGATTTTACTTGGCCATTTAAAGTGTTATATGAATTGATGCACACATGGTCTTATAAGTTATAAATTTACATTTTTTCATAGAGCATTCCACTTTTTCTTTTTTATTTGGTTAACTCTGTGTTGTTAACTTCTATGATTCATAGCAAGGTTGCAAAGTGGCGCGAATAAAATTAATTTGTTTTTAATGGTTCATTTGATTATGCAGACGAAACCTAACTATGATTGTATGGATATTCTCTGCTTATATGTTTCATTACTTTGGGTGTTATGTACTGATTTTTTGTTGTTGCAATTTTTAAAGCTTTCTTGACTTTCTACTGTCCAATATTGATTTCAAAATTTACTAGTAATCTTTTTTCTCACTTGCAGGGCATTAAAGAGTTACAATCTCTTGGAAATATTCGTTTGAAGAGAATGGGGGAACTTGATACTAGACCATTCCTTGAAGCAATGAAGCAAAGATATAATGAGGAGGATGCTGAAGAGAGAGCTTCAGAACTGTGTTCGCTGTGGGAAGAATATCTAAAGGACCCAGATTGGCATCCATTTAAAGTTATCATGGTTGAAGGGAAAGAAAAGGTGTGTTTATGTTAAACATATTTATAGGTCCCCTGAAATTGGGCCTGTTTGTTTAAACTTTAATTTTTTTTATTTTTTATTTTTAAAAAGGTGCTTTTTAAAAAAGCGTTTTTTAAGAAGAATATAGGTTTTGCTTCTTAAAAAAACAGTTTAGACCAACACAATAAAGAAACAGAAAACTGCTTATTTATTAAAGCATTTTTTTTTTTAAAGTTTAAACATTAAACACCCCCCATTATCCTGAAGTCTATGTGCTTCAATGCATGTCACTCTTAATCAAACTTGGTTCCCTCTGTTATTTATCTTTATTGTGTCTTAATGAGACAATAAATGTTTTGATGATCCCCATTCTCTGGATTAGAACTATTTGTCTTTCTGAACCTGTAATACTTTCCTAGTTTAGGACTAATATCATTCTAATTTAGCAATTTGATGTATACAAGGGTTTTTAATTCATTTTAGTCTACAGTTATATTAAAATGGACTCTTGCACTTTGTAATTTGGCTTCATGCATTTTTCATTTCAGGAAATTATTAGAGATGACGATGAAAAGCTGAATGGGTTGAAAAATGAGTTGGGTGAAGGGGCTTATAAAGCAGTGGTGGAAGCTTTGTTGGAAATAAATGAACATAATCCTAGTGGACGATACTTAACCTCGGTAGTATGGAACTATAAACAAGGAAGGAGAGCAACTCTGAAAGAAGGAGTACAATTTCTGATGAATCACTGGAAAGTTCTTAAACGCAAGAGGGGAATGACCTGAAGGTTTGTATATAAGTATATTAGGTTACTGCATTTGTCTTTTGAACTTTATAGCTATAGCTAGATCATAGAAAGGAAAAGATTTTAAAGGCTATTGGTATGTGGCTTTGTTACTTATAACTTGTAAGTAACAACCACCTTGCCTTGGTTACTTTTCTCAAGAAATCAGTGGTTAATTTACATTATTCACAGCCCCCCACCATTTTATATGATTAGTTTTATTGTTTCAATTATTGTGATCGATGTAACTAAGGAGATTGTATTTCTGAAAGGTTGATGTTGGTATCGGGAGAGAGAATTATGCATCGCAGCCTGGTAGCATGCGTCCATATTGGGAGAGCAGCAAAACCTACCTAGCGGATGTGTTTAGTTTAAGTGATTTATGATAATGTCAGAGCTATTTATTTCATTTCATTTCAGTTGGCACATGTTGTCGAGAAGCAAACTGCATTTGTAATCTTGTGTGGGAGAAGACATTGAAGTTAAACTTGTATAACTATATATCATTTGCCTTTTAATTTTAACACATTTCTTTGAGTAATTGGCATTTTGGTACAAATTATATTTTACTATTGGCCATGATCAAGGGTAGATCCTTTTTTTTTTTTTTTACCAAAATCAAGGGTAAATCTTATGCAGTATTTTAGTTGCTTTTGTTATTCTCCAATCAAAATTAAAGTTTTATTTTAATAATTTATCAAATCCTTTAATTTAAATTATTATTATGCAGACTAAGAGATACAACTCTCATTTTAATTGAAGGAAAGGTATTGTATCTATATTTTAATCCTATGGTTAAAGACTTAAAGGGTAAGGGCACATGTTACTTGTTACACCCTTGTGCATCCTGTACAGTGTAAGTTGTTGTACACGTAAAAGTAGACTTTTGCTTTATCTAACAATTTTAATGGTTAAGAAAGGCCACAAATTTGTAATCAATAAAATATTACTTGCACAAAATCAAAGTCGTCAATGCGATTTCCAACATAATAAATTAAGTAAAAAAAAAAAAAAAGGTAATTAATAGCAGTTCAAACGCCAGTCAGTCCAAACGTCAAATAATTAATACTTGTACTTAGCAGGATGTGAAGTTGTGCAGCCTTGTTTAGATTTCTATGCATTGTGGGTGACTCAACTCCCAATTCTCACTTTTCGTTAATCAAAACGTATCACTTGTCCTTTTCTTGGGTATGACAAGTTTTCTTTCTTAGCATATTTTTCATCTGCATTGGATGTTTTGGCAAAGCTTGTCCCCGTTACATTACATGCTTCTATCTATCTATCTTTTTTTTTTTTTTTTTTTTTTTCATGTCAAGTTTTCTTTCTTAGCATATTTTTCTATCGTTTTTCATCTGCATTGGACACCATGCTGTTCTAGGACACACCATCAACTCAAAATTCATGATTTTTATGAATTTTTTTCCCCTTTCTAATTTGTGATACGAGGCTGTTTCCCAACTTGATTCATTTTAATGTTGTTTGGTTTGGCATAGAAACAATATTAAGTAGTCGTTTTTTTGGCAGGCACCTTGAATCTGCAGCAAAATGATGAGCCATAGTGATGAGAATGAGGAGGCTATTGTGAGAATTGAGAAGGAAATTCAAAATCAGAATCAGAAATTTATTGATATGGAGCAGATGCATGATGAGAAGGCTGGTGCTGTGCGCACACTTGTTGCAGGGCTGTTAGAGAACATTGATTCCATGCAAAGAAGTCTGATGAAGGTGTTGAACATGATGAAAGAGTTGATGGGAGAGGGAGATAAGATGCATGAGGAATGTCACAAAGGTGTATATTATTTTTTGAGATAGAGGAAATCACTTTATATTCATTCTTCATTCTTCAATTTTCGTATCATATGGTTTCCAATTTCTAGAATATTGGAGTTTACTTTACATGTTTGTTTCATATGTTTTGTGTTTATCAAATTAATTTCATATTTTGCAGAATTACAGCAGTTGAAGGTCATGAACTCTAATATAAGTCATGACATGGACTCTATAAAGAAAGAGCATGAACATATGAGCAAGGAATTGAAGAAGAAGGAGGCCTTATATGATCCGCAGCAAAAGAACACTATTGGTGAAATTCAAAAAGTAAGTGCCAATAAATATTACTTTAATGAGATAGAAATCTCAGTGACAATAAACATTACTCATCGATTCTTTGAGATGTAAGTGGGTCATTCTTGCACAAGAACAAACAAGCATATGTCTGTTTTCATGGCCATGATCTTTCATTCCTCCTAGGCTCCTACAATGGCCAAACTTTTTCTGCCAAAAATAAAAAACCATCTTTAATTTATCAACTTTGTTCATTTTTTTTGTCAGTGGCATTTAACTAGTTACAAGTTACAACCTTAGGGTCAAAATGAAATGCAGCTATCTGATTAATAC
Source organism: Amphicarpaea edgeworthii (assembly GCA_014843725.1). NCBI lineage: Eukaryota > Viridiplantae > Streptophyta > Magnoliopsida > Fabales > Fabaceae > Amphicarpaea > Amphicarpaea edgeworthii. The sequence continues at coordinate 24,249,280 of CM026325.1, forward strand.
CCTTGCATGTATGGTTAACTTGTAGGAATTGGCATGTATGTTTTGTACGCCTTGTCAATTTTATTGTGACAGTTTAATGTGTTTAAGATGGTTGCGGATGATTTTTGTTTTAATGTCTCAGACATTCCTTGTTTTTTTCAGGATGTAATGAGACTTAATTCTCTGACTAATGAGCTAAAGGTATGTACTTTACTGTGAGTGATGTTAAATTATCCTTGTCAGTATCAGAATAGCCTATTAATTATGTTATTTGACTCTCTATTTATATCCAGGAGCAAAATGAACAACTCAATGCTAAAATTATCCAGCTTGAACCAGAAAATAAAAGGAAACGAAAAGTAGGATCTGACAATGAGTTGTTGCAGGTTGGTTGCTTGAAATTGATTTATTAAATTTTTTCATTTTACTGATATTTTTAGATTTATATAGTGTGTATCTGTTCCTATTTAAGTTATTTGGCACATTGGGTGGTAGTGCTTTGAATGATGAGTGATGCTTGCTCGTTTAAAGTGTTGCATAATAAATTGAATATGCTATTCATTGGTTGACAAAAGTGCTCTGCATCTCCTACAATGTGGAAGTGACGGGTATTTTGAAATTTGTAGTACACTCACCTTCTAGAAGTAAAAGTAGAAGAGGAGGATGAAGAAGATCCAGAGGAAGAAGAAGAAGAAGAATGACAAGGTATCAATATTAACAATGTAGAAATTGTAGAATAGACGGAGAGACAATATAGAATGGGTGGAACCAATATTAGCAATCATTATTGAATAATATTATGAACTCTGCTAATAAATATTTTGAGTCAACATCATGTTCTTTTAAAATGATAATATATAGTGTTCTTAAAGAGATTGCCCGGGTTTGTTTTAACAATGCTGATTCAATATATTGCATTTGCAGAATGCAAATGGAAAAATAGTTCTTCAGACAGGTTTGGTGGAGAAATAGAAGAAAGCTTACGAAAATGTTATTTTGTAACATGTTTGGTGAATTCAGTAAATTTTGCACTCTAAACAAAATCTGGTTGCATCACTTGACTAGTTCTTTGGGGTTTTTTTGTACTCTATACTATGGTTTTAACAGTAGAAATATTTTGTTACCTTTTAATCCAGTTGCATGTACTATGTGTAGCAAATATTTCCGTCAGCAATATTTCTGTTATTGAAACATAAACATACAACAGCTGTATTTTTCAATCGTTGGATTTGTGTTTTGCATATCTAGATTCTAGAGGGAAACTTTACTTAGATAAAAAATGATATATAGCTTTCACGATCAACACGCGTGCATTTTAGGAAAAAACACTTGAACCAATTGAGCCAGATTAAATTATTTTAATTCACTCTACATAACCTCCTATCTTTTGTTCTATTTTGAGGAAAATAATTACATTAAAATAAGTTAAAATATACGCATAGCTGTTTGATAGAATAATTGCATTATTGTTTAAGTAATTTTAATTTGAATCCTTAAAATTCAAAGAGGTTAATTTGTAAAAAAAAAAAAAGTGAAAGACGTTTATAAAATTAAATAGTTAATGCTTTATTTATTGTTTATTCAAATATGACTTGAAATATCTTGCTTTTGCTTTAAGATATTTCAAAGTTACAATTTTACCCTTTCATGGTTCTCATGTTTTAAGTTTTAAGTGTGTCAATTAGATTCTCAAATATTAAAAATATGCCATTTTGATTTCCAAATTTTTTTTTGTGCAATTGAGTTAAAATAATCACAATTAAATGATTTTAGTCTCTCAAATTTTACGAGTATGTAATTAGAACTCATTTGAGAGACAAAAATTACTACACTTAACAATATTAGATATTAGAAGAACATTGATCCAATTGACTAAAATCCTACATTTATAAAACCACCTGAAAGGCTCAATTGACTTGCTCAATAAAAAATAACTAAAATTATACGATTGCAATAGAGATCAAAGAAAATGAGCCTAAAATCAAAATTTCCTCCAAAATAGTCTTAATTAACTAACTTTAAGAAATACTAATATTTTTATATTGTTAATACCAAAAAGGTTCTTATGTTTTTTTATTTTATTTTCCATGCTACATATTTTTGAACATATTAAAAAGTAAAATTGGATGAAGCTAATTATAATTAAAAATATAAATTATTTAGACAGTAAATATAAATGAAAAAGTTATCTTATTTCATTAATAAAAATAAATTAAAAAAATATAATAAACATATAAATATTCTAAAAGTTAGTTTTGATTTTAATGACCAAGAGAGATGATGATAAAATAAAAGAGATCATGATAGACAAAAATACAATTTTGAAGACTTAGTTTAAAAAAAAAAACATTTAACTAGTACAGTACAGCATTAGAAACTCAAGTTGTATCACACCGAATCCATGTCTGTTATCATGTTGGTCAAAGTAGCTTAACTAAACACGTTGAGAGAGCCCATTCCAATTTTAGTAGCTTTGAGCATTGCTCCACTCATTCTCATTCTTGTTCTCAAAATTTTCATTTTTCACTGTTCATTCTAAACAAACTTGAGCCATCCTCTCAGTGTCTCAGGTATTGGCAATGCATGTCCTTCTTTTTATTATTATTATTATTATTATTATATCATGTCTATATTCCGTGTTTCTGATCATTTTGATAATTTTTTCTTTCTTTTCTATTCTGTAACTGTAATTGTAGTAATAGACACTTAGACAGTAGTAGTGTTCTTCATGTTTCTGAGCTGCATTTGGTTCCACAAAATGAAAAATGAATGTTTCCGCGACTTGTAAGTATCAAAATGTGAGGTTTGTCAAAAATGTTGGATTGAAAATTTTAAATCTTCTGTTTTCTCTCACAAGTGGAGACACAGCCCTCCCCATTTCAATTCTTTGCTTTGTCTTTGTCAAAGTTCAAAACTTTCATGTGTATTTTGAGTTCCTGTTTCCGAGTTGCAATGCCTAGACAATTCCATGAATTTTTGTTTGACATAGAATTTGGGATGTTTGGTTTGGCAAATTAAACAATAATATTAACGACTTATTTTGTGCAGGTTCTTTGAATTTGTGTTGAAATGTGGAAACACAGTTACAAGTGTGAGGAAGCTCTCAGCAAACATAGAATGGTTATTGAGAGTCTTCAGCGGGAGATTGAGTTCAAGAATCATAAGTTAATGGAGATGGATCATAAACATAGTGAGATACTTTCTAGTGTGCGCAATCTCGTTATAGGGCTTGTGGAGAATATTAATGGCAAAGAAAGAAGTCTGCTTCAATTGGAATGCATGCATAATGAATCATTGAGCATGGTTCAGAAGTTGGTGAATGAGAGAAATAAGTTGCATGAAAGATTTCATAAAGGTATTTCATAATCTGAGATTGAGGGAATCACAAAATATGCTATTTGAAAGGGAAAGTGTTATCTGTATGTGTTGGATCCTTTTCTTCATTCTATAGGCTCTTCTGTTACCAAATTCTACATGGATTCCATACTTTAGGTTTCAAACAATTGCTTTATGAATTCATTTGTTTCTGTAAAAACAATTTTACTTGGGCTACTTGCATCAGCCCCTCGATGCACTTATATGCCGTACCTCTTCTTTCAATGTAACAAGATCATTAAAAATTCTGTTTATGCTTCCTATGCTTTTTTTTGTTCTACTCATGCTTTATATTTTCTTAGATTTACAACTGGAGGACGTGAACGCTAATATGAATCATGAAATGGAATGTCTAAAGAAAGAACATGGGCAGCTTACCAAGGAACTGGAGGAGACTAAAGCCCTAAATGATCTACAGCAGAAGAACTTCATTCAGGAGATTGAAAAGGTAAGTTACAATTAGAGTCATTAGCCCCTTCAGGTGTTGAATAAATAGTAGGAAATTGTGTGGTTTTCTATAATCAGACCCCTAATCTATTTTCTTGCAGGTGTTTAATTGTATTTACGTGGTTAAAATTTGGATTGTAAATATTTTGTATTTTCAATCCAGCTTTTAACAAGAAATGGTTATTTCAGTTACTTTTGGCACACTGAGTGCCAATCCAATTGTAAGTAAAAAAATCTGAGATTGTACCCAAGAAGCTAACTTCTGCTACATCAGTATCTTCAAATCAAAATACTTGTATTGCGGCTACATTCTCTATTCAAGATGGTGACAGAACATGAAAAAAATCTCTGCTAACTCTGCTAATATAATTAGAAAGCATTGTTTAGAATAATTAGAATCCATGGATACGACATAGGACTAGAATATAATGCAACATGGATATCGGGATATGAAAAAAACTATTTTGAGTTTTCTTTTCATTTAGTTAACCAATTGTTTATTCTCTGATGCTTAATATATTTGTCTGCTAGAATATTCATAGCTTCTATTTAATTCATTATCCTTGTTGAATGATTTCTTTCTTTATTTTCCATTTTTTATTGTCACAGTTGAAAACAGAGTTAGGAGATGAGAGTCATGTAGGAGGAAGTGGTGGTGATTTAAACACTCAAATTTCTACTTTTAGAAATAAATTAAAGGACAAAATGGAATATTTGGACCTTGTGGAAACCCTTTACAGTTCTTTAGTAGTTAAAGAGCACCAGTATAGACAAGAACTCTATGATGCTCGTGAAGAATCTATAAATGTAAGATTTAATCCATCCTTATTCTGCCACAACGAATACTCTTTCAGTAAAACTTATATCCATGGTGTGTCAAATAGCATGACCTCTCATCAACTTTCTTTGTAGAGTTTGCGAGGTATGTTCAGAGGCCGATCTCAACTTGGAATTAAAAGAATGGGAGAATTAGATCCAAAACCTTTTCAAGATTTGTGCTTGCAAAAGTACTCAGATGAACAGTGGCAGGAGATATCTGCTAAATTATGTTCATCTTGGGAAGAGAATCTGAAGGATCCAACTTGGCATCCTTTCAAAAAAATTGAGGTCAATGGCATATTACAGGTACATGATTATATATTTTCACTATTCTTCAAAATGAATGTAATCTTGTATTCTTGTTACCTAAATTAATGTGAAAAGATTATATGGGGAGCATATAAATATTTAATCTTTGACATTATGAATACTTGTTAAAAGCATTTAAGATTTCTCAACTGCATGACAAAAGTCAAATAAATAATTGTGTTAAATCTAATGAAAGGATGATCACATTGGAGAAAGTTATAGACTGTACAACTAGCAACAAATGATAGTTGTCCGATTATAAAGCTTATAGAATCAATTGATTTTTCACATGCTGTACACTGAGTGGCAGACTGGCAGTTCTAGAAACAATCATAGAATTTCAATGCCTTAATTTGTGGCCCGAGTGTTGTAAAAAAGTATTGATATATAACAAATTAAGAAAGCTGTCATGATTAATGGAAGACACGTGCACTTAAACTATTGTGAATTAATATTTTTAAATCATAAATTATTGTTGTTATAATGTTGGCTTGATATGATACATAAATAAGGTCGAGTAATTGTTTTGAGATTTCTCATAATTTCAGGAAACATTAGACGAAAATGATGAAAAATTGAAAGGGCTGAGAAGTGGATGCGGTGAAGTTGTGTACAAGGCTGTAACAAATGCATTAATGGAAATAGAAGAATACAATTCAAGTGGAAGATATGCAATCTCTGAAATTTGGAACTGGAAGGAAGGAAGAAAAGCCACTTTAAAAGAAATTATCCAACATATTATTAGGCAATTGAATAGTCACAAGCGCAAAAGAAAGTAGAACATGTTTGTTTCCATTAGGTCTTTTAAGCATTTTGTAAATTTCACTCTCCAATGTTATTTGTTTTGATGGTTCCATTTACCAACACTTATCTTATTTATCTTATGTTCAAAGGCATGTAAGTGATATGGTATTAATGAATGTAAGTAGCTATTTAGAACATAATGTTTTATTATAAAATTATTGTTTCCCCTTTATGCATTTATATTTGATGTGTGAATAAGATGTACACTTTAATGTTGCTGTCTTATTGACAGGCAGCTAACAAGAGCTGTAAAAGCTGTGTACGTGTGAAAGGAAATGAATATTAAATGCATAAGCACACCCACTTCAAGCATCAAGGATTTAATCAACAAATCACCCACATGTAAAACATGACATGTGGTTCGCCATGGAGTTCACCATCACCCCATCGAAGTTGGAGGACGAGATACGCTAGAACTAGAACTGGAAACGCTGGAATTGGAAGATACCAACCAACGGATATTTCGTTGAGTCTTCAATAAAGAAGGGATACCATACAGAATTGGTATTAACGTGACTTATTTATAAGTATAAATACAAAATAGAATATTTTAATAGATATGGCCAATAAATATATTATTTATAACATTATTTTTTATTTTGTAGTTAAAATTTTTATTTAAATAAAATAATAAATAATTAAATTTACTACTTGTGTCCCCTATGTTAGCCAATTCATGTCCTAACCCACAATAGTCAATTCTTTCCACGTGTGACCACATTGCGTGTATATATGTGGTATGTGCAATTTTAATTTGCATCCAAAAGTGATTTGTCACAGTCTTGCTGTATGAACTATGAACTCATTGCTCATACTTCATGTGGTCATTTGCATGTTTGGCATTACTAGTCAAAATAAAAATAGGCCAAACGTTCACGGTTGTTAACTGTGGTCTTCTTGTGGCAGAGTATCAGAGTTTTAGAAGTAGAATGAGGGCCCTAAATAATCAACAACAGCACTATCAAATAGATTCAGGGCACTAAATGGAGAAGTTTTTACATTATCTCAGCTTGGTGATATTATTCAGGAATTAACTATTTTGTTTATGAATTGTTTTATGCTATTAAAGTATTTTTCAAATTTATTTTTAGCATTCGTTTCAAATAATAATAATTCACTTGCTTTTGATTCTATATACTAGATAGTGAGCTCACCCCTGACCCACAATTTGCTATTTTCAGATATAAATGAAAAACTTACTTAGCAGAATCTATAATTTATTCATTCATAATCATAATGACAGAAAGTTGATTAAATAATGTATAAAACAGAGGAAAGGATTGAAGAGTATTACATAAATTTAAATATTCTTCTGGATGTTGATCTCCACTTCTCAAAGTTGAGGCCCGTCTCCGGGGAATGATAACAAACTCTCTCTATATATATTAGTACCATACTTTAAACCAGATATGACAGCATACTTCCCATGATGCTCAAACACCTCACCTTTGTCATTAGTTCTCAATAATTTGGCTTCGTAGTTACTAGGCAATCCCAGAATTTGGTTATTAGTGAATCCCAATCCCAGAATTTCGCCCTTTCTGTTGAAACATAGAGGGTGAAAGAATGTTAGAGAAGGACGATAGAAAAAAAATGACTTGGTCCAAGATAACTGTACTCTGTATTCTTTCATGGTCCACATTTCATACCCATCATATCTATGACGGTCTGCCACCAAAGAGATAGACAGACATCCACCCATTACCCTAAGATGATAAATTATTTGAACATTTGGCGGGAACTGAATATCTAATAATCTCCTTTCCCTCATATCAAATGCAAGAATTAAAAAACCACCATCAGAATAGTTGACAGACCAATGAAGAGCTCCGTTCAAGAGCTTTCCTTCAGTTGCATCCATTGTTTCAACGGGCACATAAATGGCATACTAACAGTACTCTTGGCAACAACAAAGCTCTATGAATTGGTTCTCAAAGAGAAACAATCCACCACAGTGCAGGGATATTCCAATTTTACAACTACTACCCGATACCATACAGATAACAACAACGATTATAGAGCAACAAATTGTTGTTAATTCGTTTATGGTTACCCGTTGATGGATTCCATACCACGAGATCAACGCCTAAACGATCCCATAAAGTGATTTTTAGGAGTAAAAATCCTCTGCATGAACCCACAATGCTGACCTTGTATATACGTTCGAGAGGTTCTGTACGCAGAGCATGAAGGGGAAGGAACGAAGGAAGTGAGGGGACATTCAAGACTACGTCTACAGAATCATCATCGTCGTCTATGCCTACGGAATTGGCGTTTAAATTATTGAGCAATTTGAGAACTCGGTGAGTAGGTACGGAGGCTAGATCAAAATGAATTTTGGCGAATTGAGGATCAGAAATCAGTGAGAATCAAGACTTAGAGATGCATTTGAAACGCAACAAGGATCTTACTGATAACCTCAACACAGAATTTCTACAATCAACTCGTCAGGGAGGAGGGTTAAAGAAAGAGTACGGTTTCTCTTCATCTTTGAATGCTAATAAACTCGACAGGATATCAAAATGGTTAATCTAAAATAAGTTTCTTGTATTCTTCATTAATATTTTTTAGAAATTTTGTAATCTAATTTTTGCTTTTAAGTTTTTTAATATAATATTAATTTGAAACACTTAAAGGACAACCTAAGTAGAGAGAAAGATTTTATTTTATCTCAATTCAAGATTAATAAAAGAAAAAAAAAAAAAAGCAATGAAGATACAATATTGAATTAAATTGAGAGGAAATCATATAGACTGCGGAAGTGTGTAAATGCAGATCAGGTGGTTACATAATTTTTAAGAGTGTGTTTTGTTTTTAATTGAATTTCAAAGGACACCCAGTTTGATGGAGTATAGCTTTTTTTGTATAATTTATATACCGATGTCTCATAGTTAAGATATAGAGGCATCCTTAGTTTCTATGGTATAATTATAAGAGTTAATTGTTATTTTTAAGGATCTCGAATCGGTATGAAAAATAAATTACACGAAAGTGATTTTCGAATCGGACTCATTAAACGCAATCTAATTCAAGGGAATCTACTGGACTACCCTTACACAACAATAATCAATAAAATTTACGGTTACATAAAACAACCCTAAAACATATCTTTTCAATACATACTACGCGAAAACAATACATGCAGATTGACTTGCAAAATGTGACTCTTCCAAAATGAATACTTTGATTATTTTAGATATATGTTTAATCCCTATGCAAGCCTTGCTTTCACTTGATGCATGCCTAGCATCCTTTTTGTTAGAGTTTAGTTGTTTGTTTATTTACTTTTTTAATTTTTAGAATTTAGAAGTATAAAAAAAAATGTTAACAATATATTTAATATTTAATAATTTTAGATACTAATATTGATAATAAGATATTCATTACAAATCTGATTTTAAAATAAAATTATTTTAAAATTTGTGTAGAAGTTTTACAGGTGAATATTTTAAAATGTAATTATATTTTTTTTTATGTTGCAAAAAAAAATATAATTATATAAATACTATGAAGGCATTAAAAAAATATATCGTAAATAATTATTAGGTGAATTAACAAAGTGAAATGACTAAAATCAAACACCAATCAATGTTAAAATAATAAGCATTCATTGTATGAATTAAAAACATTCAACGTCCCATAAAAAAAAAATTCAATGAATTTTATTAATTAAAACTGATAATTTTTATTATTGATTAAACCAGCTAATTAAATATACCATTTATGTGAATAATTAATTTCGCTACTGTTACTTCTATTTAGCTTTAATTTTTTTGACAATAAATAAATTTCTATTGTTATCATGATTTTGATCACGTTTTGATGATTGAAAATACATATTTTTTTAGATAAACTATATTTTTGGTTATTGAACTTTTTAAAAGTTTGAATTTTAATCTTTCAACATTTTTATTGATAAGTCTTAGTCCTTCAATATTTTTTATTTAATTTTTGTCTCTCAGTCTATTTTGACTATTAAATAGATATTAAATAATTTTTAAAAATTTTAAAATTAATTAAAAAATGTTTCATAATGATTTAAAAATCGTCAAAATATATTTAATAACGTATTTTTCAACGGTTTAAAAAACGGCTAATAAAAAATATAAAAAGTTGAAGGAGGAAGATCAATAAAAAAAGTTGAAAGAGTAAAATCAAATTTTATTTTATATTAAACTAAATTTTTAGTAAAAATTATTTTTTATTGATTTTACTTATTAACATGAAACAAATTCCCCACCCTAACTAATTTTTCTATTTCCGTCCTGATTGTAAGCAATGAAAAAAAACTATAAATAAGAAAAATTTATTCAATTAAGTGTGGATACGCATGACCACATGAAGTATGAGCAATGAATTCATAGTTCATACAGCAAGACTGTGATTAGGGATGACAAAAACACCCATACGCGGGTAGGGTAATAACCCGCATATTTGAGGATGGGGATGGAGCGAGTATTTATCCGCAAAATCTCATGGGGATGGGTGCGGGTACGGGGTACTGTAGTACCCACCCCGCCCTGCCCCACCCCTCCCCGCCCCGCACCGCACCTTATGTATATACATATTAATTAATATATTATAATTTTATTATTTAAATTATTTAATTAAAATTATTTAATTATCTATTTATTATTTTAATTATTCTTTTTATATGTTAATTTTGATATTCTATTATGATTTAATTTTTATTTGTATTAATAGTTTAAAGCAATATAGAAATTATGGAAATAAACATTTGCAAAATATAGAGAAATTAATTCAGATGATGAAGTTAAAATATTATATCTATTTATGTTTTATTTTTAATATATAATTATAAACTAATTAGTTTTAAAAATATATTAGTTTTTCCCATTTAATTAGAGTTTTTGTTTAGATTTATATTGAATGATTATTTTTGTAATGTTATTTATTTATATAAATCAATATTCGTTTGATTTTAATATTATATAAGGGTGTATAGGATTAGGATTTTAAAAGACTTTTTTGGCATAAAAAAGTCTTGTAGATTTTGTAGGAAACTAACAAATGTTAAAAAAAATTTAAGAAGACTTTTGTGATTAGAATTTTATAATTTGGATTTAGAATATAAGATTTGAAAAGATTTCATGTATTTATAATATAAGATTTGAAAAGATTTTATGGATTTCTAGAAAAAAAAAAATTTTAAATTATTAAATACAAGCCAACAAGAATGTGCTTGAAAATATTATTGAACAAAGACTAATCACAAATTATCATAAGTTGAACCATCTCACCTACTGATAATGTACATGAACTCAAAATCAAAGTTACAAACTATTAATGCATTTTGAGATATATTTTTCACAAATTTTCATAAAGTAATAGTGAAAAATAATAACAAAATATTAATAAAAAATATAAAATGTTTCATTTAACTTATAAAATCAATAATGTCATTAAAATATAAATCAAATAATTCAACAAAAATACATGATGATCAAAACATGAATCATTTGTCTAACTTGAAGAATATCCAAAGTTGTTTATGTTTTATAGCATCCCAAACATTACTCTTTGTTTCCTATGTTAAATTGTATATTTTTTCAAAATTGACTGCAATAGTTTAGAAAAGTTTTTTAAAACTTTAACTTGATTATTTGTTCCAAGTTAAAACTTCATCTAAACTCAGATCAACTTCTCTTATGAAAATTTTCATTTCATTAAGAATTCATGAACTTAAAATGAATAAGACAGTGGACTACATTGTAGGTTTGTAAATTGATTCATAGTGATTTTGAGGTATGAACAAATCATTATTAGAATTATATGAAAAATCTCATCTTGAAACAAAAAAATGTGTGAGTGACAGATTATGTCACTGCCTCCAAAACAAAGAGAATGAAATAAATAAAAAAGTTTATGATGCGAAAGAAAAGTCTCTTATAGTTGAATGTGATTGATTGTTGTGTTTGGTATTTATATGATCAACTAAAAAGTTTATAAAATCTTTATAATTTTGAATAATAGGTGATTTTTTTTTGTGTTATTCAAAATCTTAATTGAATACCACAAGATTTTGTTGCCCTCTGAAAAAAATCTTAATAATCTTGATTGAATACCCAAGACATTTAAAAAAAAAAAAAAAAGTCATTCAAATCTTAAACAATCCTAATCCAATACATCCCCTAAGTTTTTTATTTATTTATAATATTTAATTTTATATATATGAAAAGTGCGGGTCGCGGGTACGGGTATGGGTACATAGGTACCCAGAGGGTATGGGGATGGGGATTGAAATTGTTACCCGCACGAGTATGGGACCGGAGACGGATACTTTTTTCAAACACGGGTATGAGGACGGGTACTATAGTATCCTACCCATTGTCATCCCTAACTGTGACAAATCACTCTTGGATGCAAATTAAAATTGCACATACCACATATATATACACGCAATGTGGTCACACGTGGAAAGAATTGACTATTGTGGGTTAGGACATGAATTGGCATAGGGACACAAGTAGTAAATTTAATTATTTATTATTTTATTTAAATAAATTTTTTAACTACAAAACACAAAATAAAAAACATATTAATAATATTTTATGATTATCTATGCCTATTAGAATATTATATTATAATCTTATCTTATTATTTTTCTGTTACACTTTATTGTTATTAGAATTACACTGAATATTTCACATAATACAATTTATTTTTCAGGGGTAAAGGTAAAATAAAAACATATTTCACAGAATACAATTTATATTTTAAGGGGAAAGGTAAAATAAAAACAAAAATCAGTTCCTACGTGGTGTGAATTCTCAGGTTGGAGCGTTTTCTAACTTGGAGCATAAAAATGTAGAGAAAACTATCTGTATGAGTAAACCAAATGAATCTTTGAACATGATTATGGAAATTATGAATAAGGAGAATAGTCTGCATGAAGAAAGTGAGAAAGGTATAATTTGTTTATTCTGATGAGTTACTAGTAATTATTAACTCTATATGCTTATGCTCACAATCTGTTCGCCACACAAAATGTTTATTGTGTGCGTTGTTTACCATACAAAAATCATCCTTTAAGATATTTAACTCAAATTTTGATTAATAATGTTCCATTTTTTCCATTTATTTATTTATTACAGAAAATTAAAATACTCTTCGATATATATATATATGGTGATATGCATGATTATATATGCCATTTGTCTTCTCTTAGTGTATTAGGGCTTGTTTTCTGTGACACACACCTGTAGGCTGTAGCTAGTAATCCATATGTGCATGCATAAATCTTTACTATAAGTTTCTTGTAGAACTTTTTACATTATCTCAGCTTGGTGATATTATTCAGGAATTAACTATTTTGATCCAAGGAGTGTTTCTGTATACTAGTGAGCTCATCCCTGACCAACAATTTGTTATGTTGGTTTGTATTGTCGCTCATAGATCAGGCAGATATAAATGAAAAACTTGACAGAATCTATAACTTATTCATTCATAATCATAATGACAGAAGGCTAATCAAATCATGTATCATGCATGCATTTTAATAAAACAGAGGAGAGGATTCAAGAGTATTACATAAATTTAAACATTCTTCTGGTTGTTAATCTCCACTTCTCAAAGTTTAGGTCCGTCTCCAGGGAATAACAAACTCTCTCTATATATAGTAGTACCATACCTTAAATCATATCTGATCGCGTACTTTCCATGATGCTCAAACACCTCGCCTTTGTCATTAGTTCTCAATAATTTGCCTTCGTAATTATTAGTCCATCCCAGAAATTGGTGATTAGTCAATCCCAGAATTTCGCCGTTTTTGGTGAAACATAGAGGGTGAAAGAACTATAGAGAAGGATGATAGAAAACAAATGTCTTTGTCCAAGATGACTGCAATTTGTATTCTTTCATGCTCCACATTTCATACCGATACGGAGGAAGACTGTCCGCCACCAAAAAGATCGACAGACATCCACCCATTACCCTAAAATGATATATTATTGGAACATCTGGTGGCAATGGAATATCTAATAATCTCTTCTCCCTCATATCAAATGCAAGAATTTGAAACTTACCACCAGAATATTTGACAGACCAATGAAGAGCTCCATTCAAGAGCTGTCCTTCAGCTACATCCACTGTTTCAATGGGCACATAAATGGTATAGCTAACAGTACTCTTGGCAGCAAAGCTCCATGAATTGGTTCTCAAAGAGAAACAATCCACCACAATGCAGGAATATTCCAATTTTACAACTAGTCATCAGTTGATGAGTCATACTCGATGTCAATTACAGAGTAACAAATTGTTGTTAATTCGTTTATGGTTACCCGTTGACAGATTCCATACCATGAGATCAACGCCGACGCGATCCCATAGAGTGATTTTTAAGAGTAAAAATCCTCTGCATGAACCCACAATGTTGACCTTGTATATATGTTCGAGAGGTTTTGTAAGCAGAGCATGAAGGGGAAGGAACGAAGGAAATGAGGGGACATTCAAGACTACGTCTACGGAATCATCATCGTCGTCTATGCCTACGGGATTGACTTTTAAATTGTCGAGCAATTTGAGAACTCGGTGAGTAGGTACGGAGGCTAGATCAAAATGAATTTTAGCGAATTGAGGATCGGCGGAAATCAGTGAGAATCAAGCCTTAGAGACGCATTTGAAACGCAACAACGATCTTCCTAATAATCTCAACAGAATTTCTACAATCAACTTGTCAGGGAGGAGGGTTGAAGAAAGAGTACTGCTTCTCTTCATCTTTGAAGGATAATAAACTCTCGACAAGAAGGGTTAAAGAGAGATCTGTCTTCTATATTTTTTGTTTATATAGAAAAACAGAATTAAGAAATCCATTTCTCAACCTGCCTTTTTTTTTTTTTTTAATTTTAGTTTATCATTTTTTCTTTTATTTAATTAGTATAGTTATGGTAATTTTTATTTAATTCTTCATCAAACTAGTTTTTTCTTAATTATTTTTGTATTAAAATGTTATTTATTTTGTTTTCAAAATGGTTAATCTAAATTAAGTTTCTTGTATTTTTCGTTAATATTTTTCAAAATTTTGGTTATCTAATTTTTGCTTTAAGTCTTTTAATACAATATTAATTTGAAACACTTAAAAGGACAACCCTAAGTAGAGAGAAAGATTTTATTTTAAAATCAGATTTTATTTTATTTCAATTCAAGATTAATAAAAGAATTTGAGAGTGCGACAAAAAAAAAAAAAGCAATGAAGTTACAATATTGAATTAAATTGAGAAGAAATTATATAAACTGCGGAGGTGTAAAGGCAGATCAGGTGGTTACATAATTTTTAAGAGTGTGTTTTGTTTCTAATTGAATTTCAAAGGACACCCAATTTGATACCAGGGAGTGTAGTTTTTTTTTTTCTATTCCTTCAATAGCCGACATCCTATAATTTATAATGTTAACAATATATTTAATAATTAATAATATTAGATGCTAATATTGATAATAATATTCACCACCACCAGCCTAAAAATAAAATAAAAAAATATTTATTTTATTAATATAAATATTTATTTAATCAAATAAATTTAATGGAACGGGCCATAATTACTACTGGGGACTTAGTTTCCCATAAAAAAAAAATAAAAAAATCCTACTAATAATTATCCTCAAACAGAACAGAAGTGAGTTCTGGCCTGGGAGTATCTCTGTCTTGTTAGGGTTCCTTTTCCAGTTTGGTTATTGGTTGCAGAAAGAATGGACGAAAGCCCTGGTGCTCCTGGCAGAAAGCGAGCACACCCTTCTTCTTCTTCTTCTCCATTCTCCATTAAGCCCCAAAACTTCCCTTCCTTCCAAGACATCCCCAATCTCCCTTCCAACATCAAATCCCTCTGCCACCTCATCGCCACCACCTCCGCCGCCACAGTCGAGCACTCCCTCCAATCCGCCGCAATCTCCGTCACTCCCCACGACGTCGAATACGTCCTCAAACTCTCCTACGGCTTCCCCGGCCAAGCCGTCAAATTCTTCCGCTGGAGCGGCCGCCACCTCAACGACAACCACACCCCCTATTCCTGGAACCTCGTCGTCGACATCCTCGGACAAAACCGCTTCTTCGACGCCATGTGGGACGCCATCAAATCAATGAACAAAGAAGGCTTCCTCTCACTCGCCACGTTCGCCTCCGTTTTCGGCAGCTATTCTGCCGCCGACAGAATCCGTGAAGCAATCATGGCCTTCGAAATTATGGAGAATTACGGCTGTGTGAGGGACGTTGTTGCTTTGAATTCTCTCTTGAGTGCATTTTGTAGCAATGCTAGGATTCTCGAAGCTTGTGATTACTTGCAGGTTGCTAAGAAATTCGTAGTGCCGGATACTGACACTTACGCTATTCTAATGGAGGGCTGGGAAGGGGAGAGGGACAGAGAAAAGGGCGTGCTTGGTGC
This sequence comes from Amphicarpaea edgeworthii, assembly GCA_014843725.1. Classification (NCBI taxonomy): domain Eukaryota; kingdom Viridiplantae; phylum Streptophyta; class Magnoliopsida; order Fabales; family Fabaceae; genus Amphicarpaea; species Amphicarpaea edgeworthii. Next base: position 24,265,407 of record CM026325.1, read on the forward strand.
TAAGGAGACATTTGCTGAAATGGTGATTGAGATTGGATGGGATCCTGCTAATGTGCATGGTTATGATTCCTTCTTGTGTACTCTTGTTAGAGGGCCTGATGGATTGCTTGAAGCTATTAAGTTTGTTGATTCAATGAGGGATAGGGGGTGTTACCCCGGTGTAAGGTTTCTCAATGTTGCATTGGATGAGTGTGTTAAGTGTCATGATGTTAGGACTGCTGAGTTTTTCTGGGAGGTGTTGGTGGTGGTTGGGAAGGTCTTGCAGCCTACCACTGAGATGTACAATTTGATGATTGGTTTGTATTGCTATCACGGTGATGCTGATGCTGCCAGGAGGATGCTTGATGAGATGGTTTACCTAGGGGCTTTTCCTGATGTTGTTACTTATAACTTGCTGTTTAAGTTCTTAATCAAGGGGAGGAAGCTGAGACATGCCTCTGCTGTGTTTGTTGAGATGGTGAAGAATGAGTGTGTGCCGGAGCAGGATAGCTGTGATGCTGCGGTTAAGGCCTATGTGGATTGTGGGGAGCCTATTATGGCGATCAAGGTTTGGAAGTGCATGGTGGAGAATTATGAGAAGGATTTGGAGCGGACGGCCAATTTTCTGGTTGTGGGGCTTTGTGATTTGAACAGGGTTCAGGAGGCGGTTAAGTATGCTGAGGATATGATTGACAGGGGAATCAGGTTGTCCTCTTCCACATTGTCGAAGCTGAGACAAAGCCTTATCAAGGAGAAAAAAGAATCTGTGTATGAAGAGCTTCTGAAAAAGTGGAAATCTCACTAGGTAGTTTGGAATTTGCTAAAATTGTGTGTAGCTTAATATTAGTACCGAATTTGAATGCTTTGTATTTGTCTGCTAGAGAGAGAATTTGAATGTTTTGCATTTGTCTGTTAGAGAGAGGAAGAATTTTGATTATTATCTAAGATGATACTTTGATTCTGCTGCTTTGGGATAAATAGGCTGCAGCATATGTGTCATCTTTGTACATAGTTACTGTTAAAGATACTACTAGAATTGCTTTAGAAGGTTAAAGATAGATGAAGTTTATATAGGTTTTTGTTTTAGGCATATATTATATATATATATAAAGAAAAAGCTTTATCTATTGACCAATCTATTTGTTTTTCATTGGTGTCTGATTTCATCTACATTATCAATTTTGGCTTGCATTTTCATATTTATTAGTCTTTCACATACTTTTAGAAAAAAAAAAAAAATGTACTTGAAGAGAAGGTTGCCTACAAAGTCGGTGGATTGATTCTTTCCAATATACAATATTTATTTTGTAGTGTCAATGAGACCTTACATGTTCTGCTCTATGGAAGTAGTTATATGAAGTCTGGACTTGTTTGTTAAGGGTCATCAATTTATCAATTATCCTCATTTTACATATATTTAGGCTTGATATTTTGTTAATATTATCCTGATGAGATTGAGAGATCTTTAAGTGACTGAGAGAACATTACCTCTAGCACTAGTGTCCGAGTATTTGTTGCCTTTGTATCTCAGAAGTTATATGATATATAGATTAGATTCTTTGTTTTTATGACAAAAGGAGAACGGAGAGAAAGTCAATGTCTATTTATATTCACTTGTCCGTGTGATGCGTGAGTTTGGACTTTTTTGAATCGAGACTTTCTCAATGAAAATCCTTTACCATGTAAAATAATTCAATTTGGTAAAATTAATTTAATGAAACCACCCGTGTCTAAAGCGACCAATAAAAAACTTGATTTGAAAGCCTTTGATGAGGTGTGGTTTTCTAATACACACATTCAGAAAATACATTATTCTAATATGGTATTCGAGACTGGTTGAGGGGATCAGGGAAATCATGCTTCACTGGGAACAATGGATCTTCTTTTCACGAGACAATCCTCTCTTCCTCCCTAGGTTAAATTTTTATTTATATTATTATTATTATTATTTTTTCAAAGCATCATGAATAATGTGTGAACAGTACTACATCTTTGTGAAACTTCTTTTCACCATCGCCGACCAATCTTTTTCCTGGCGCTATCACACCAGATCAAGTGTCGAAGTTGAATATTGATTAGTGTATGAACACTACTGCACCTTTGCGAGGTTGCTGTGCACCTTTGTGAAGTTGCTGTTCACCACTGCTGATCGATCTTTTTCCTTGATCCCTAAGTCTCATAGGTCACAGGATTAACTACATTTGGGGGTGTTAGAATATATATTATCTTTATATTATATTGGTAGTAATTATCTTTATATTATCTTGTTAGTTATTATTTCTCTTTATCTTTATATAATGTAATTAAGGGTTTCCTCAATATAAATGGAGATGAGATGTGGTTTTTTAAGACACATATTCAGAAAATACATCATTCTAATATTGGGTAACCAACAATACATGATCCCCAAATTCAGACTACCTAACTTTCCACACATATACCTCTCACTTTCTGTGGCTTTTAACCCTCACATTATATCACTTCATTTAGACTACCTAATCAAAGCTATCTTCATGTCTCATGTTCTATTTTGCACATCAAAATTTCGCCTACTGTTTCTCTTTTCTTAGCAAATTCTAGTGAGTTGTTTTCCTTGTTTGTTCTGTTTCTCGATTTTATTTCTTTTCTCCAAGGAATTGAAAGAAAATACTCTGTTAATTCTTTTCCACTGTTGAGTAAACTATGAAATTTCCCTAACTTTATATTGTGTATGCCATCAAACAATTAGGACAAAGAAGCACTATGGTCATGAAAGTTTCCCTTATTTCTTTCAATTTTCTGTGTCACTTTCAAAGCATACATTGAAGTTGATGCTCAAAATGATCACAACAATGATCCAGTTCTCACCAACAAAGAAGTTTTCAAGAAAACCAAATGTTCAGAATCAACAAGATTAAACAAGGAAGAAGATGGAGATGATGTTATATCAGCAAAGCCTCACAAAAGGTCAGCAAAGTTACACTTAAGGCGCAGGCCAATCAATCATGGGAATGAGCCTAAAACACATGCACTGGACTCAGCAATCAGGGATTTGGTCAGATTTCAGACTCTTCATAGAAAAATCATAGAGAAAAAGGACACAAAAAGCATGTCAAGAAAGCAAGAAGTCAAGGAGAGTATCATCATCTAGCAGCAGAACAACCTTGTTAATGCTTTTGTAGCATCATTGGAATCTTCTAAAGATGAGTTTTCAGGTAACATCATGGTAACCTTGGAATTTGGAGCCTCTCTTGGCACAGGAGGGTATTTCATAGACATGTTTGTAGGTACACCTCCTAAACATGTTTGGTTGATACTTGACACTGGCAGTGACCTCAGTTGGATTCAATGTGATCCTTGTTATGAACAAAATGGACCTCATGATAATCCCAATGACTCTAGTTCTTATAGGAACATAAGCTGCTATGATCCCCAGTGTCAATTGGTTTCTTCCCTGGACCCTCTTCAGTGTTGCAAGGCTGAAAACCAAACATGTCCTTACTTCTATAGCTATGCAGATGGTTCAAACACAACAGGAGATTTTGCATTAGAAACATTTACTGTTAACCACACCTTGCCTAATGAGAAGGAAAAGTTAAAACAGGTAGTGGATGTCATGTTTGGTTGTGGTCATTGGAATAAAGGCTTTTTTCATGGGGCTGCTGGGTTTTGCTAGGACTTGGGAGAGGACCTCTCTCCTTTCCTCACAGCTTCAATCTATTTATGGTCACTCATTTTCTTATTGTCTCACTGACCTATTCAGAAACACAAGTGTTAGCAGCAAATTGATCTTTAGTGAGGACAAGGAGCTATTGAACAACCACAACTTCAACTTGACTTCATTGCTTGCAGAAGAAGAAAGTCTAGATGATACATTTTACTTTCTTCAGATAAAGTCCATCATGGTTGGTGGGGAAGTGCTTGATATTCCTAAAAAAACTTGGCATTGGTCATCAGAGGGTGATGCTGGTGGTGGCACAATTATTGATTCTGGCTCCACCTTGACTTTTTTTCCCCCCCTAATTCAGCTTATGATATTGTCAAAGAAGCCTTTGAGAAGAAAACTAAACTGCAATAAATTGCTGCAAATGATTTTATTATGTCTCCATGTTATAATGTGTCAGGAGCAATGCAAGTGGAGCTGCCTGACTTTGAGATTCATTTTGCAGATGGGGCTGTGTGGAATTTCCCAGCAGAGAACTATTTCTACCAATATGAACCTGGTGAAGTTCTTTGTTTGGCAATTCTGAAGACTCCTAATCACTCTCATATTACAATTCTGTATGATGTGAAAAGGTCTAGGCTGGGATATTCGCCGAGAAGGTGTGCTGAGGTTTAGCATCATGTTATTAGCTGTTAGATTTGGAGTTTAAAGGGATTTTTTGGATTGTCATCTTTTCTTTTCCTTATGTTCTTCAAGTTTAGACCATCAAAATAAGATGGAAGACCATGGCATATTGTATGCAATTCCACTCAAAAACAAAGAATCAAAAGATTGATAGTTGTATGCAACAAACAAATAATTGTCTTTAGTACAGGGAATGTGGTGGGTTGTTAACCAAACACCTGATAATATTCCTTTGACAATGATGGTTACACAAGATTGATATTTGTATGTAACTAAACAAATAATATTGTTAACTAAACACTTGATAATATGGTCACACGTAATCCATCATTGTTGACTATACTTATTAAATTTAATACATAAAAAATTATTAATTATATTATTAAAATAATTCAATAATTAAAATCTTACACTATATTAAAATTAAGCATAAATAACATCTTTTAGATATAGTTTATATGATTAAACATGATCTACGTATAAATGGAATATATAAATAACACTTTTAATATTTTGATTATATAGATAACATTTATTATATTAAATGTTATCTTTTTTTCTTTTAATGTTTTTTATATTATATTTTTTTTTCTTTTTTTGACATTATAACTAAATATATACTATTTGGTTGATTACTATCTCACTTATCTATTTTTAAAGTATTTATCTATACTAAGTTTTAATGAGTTTTTTTTAGGATAAATATTTAAAATAAAACCCTTTTTTATTAGATAAAAAAAAACTCACTCACTCACTCACACACAGCTTCTACCGCCGCAACAGTTACAAAGCCCTTTTTTCTATCGTCATCGTGCCTGGTTCGTTCACAATCTTGCTGCTCCACCGCGCCACGCCTCTGCCCACGCGGCCACGCCACTGCCCATGCCGTCGCCAATGCCGCTGCCCATGCCGTCGCCAACGCCGTCGCGCCACGTCCAAATCCTTTGTGTTCCATCTCCTCTCAGTGGTGAAGATCAACACTCTTGGCAAATACAAGGACCCATCCCTTCCCCTTGACTCGGTGAGTTCCTCTAAGCCCTAGTGCCCAAAGTTTCGTCTCTTTGTTTCCCTAGAGCAACCTAGAGGGATTTCGTGAGAAAAACCCTAGGTTAGGGTTTGAGATTCTGAATTTGGAAGTGTTTGGGTGTTTGTGGCTTTCTATGAGGTGTAGCATAGCTACTTGAGGTTATCAAGCTTGCTCTGTTTTCGTTTCCCCCAAAGAGTTGATTTAAATTGTTGTGTATGTGTTTGTGCTTTTTCTTTATGTATGGTTTCTGCTTGGCGTATGGCTTATAATCAGAGTTGGGGTCGAGGTGATGTTGTTTTGTTTAGTTGATGTGGCGCGGCTGGTCAGCTTTATGGTGTTTGTTGTTTCGAAGTTTCTGATATGAAATGCTAATTGGGCTACTGTTTTGGCATTGAAGTTTACTGATATTGAATGTAGTTTTGTTGCTGTTTCATGTTTTAAATTTTCTGATATAAAGTGCAATCTTGCTGCTCCTCATGTGCTAATTTTACTGATATAAAATGCCATTTTGCTGTTGTTCCATGTCTTAAATTGTACTGCTATGAATGTTAATTTCCTGCTGCTGTTCCACCCTTGATTTATTACTGTTATGGAAATCTGAATTTGTTGTCATAGAGCCTTATTCTTGCTGCCATGAGATTCCTAATTTTATGTCATATAACTCTGCTCTTAACTGCCCTGAGATTCTAAATTTTGCTGTCATGTCTGCTGTCTTGGAACTTTGGTTGAAAATGAGTCTATGACTCCATGTTGTTGTAAGAAAGTAAAATATTGGTCCAAAAACTATGCTCTGCAGTTTGGAATTCTATGGATTGTTTCTTTTTGGTTCTGAATCTGTTTTAGCTATAAACTCAGTCTTAGGGTCTGAATTCGAAAATGAATTCGAAAATGTAGTCTGCATGAAAGTTGTAGATATGGATGTTTACAAATTAATGACCTTGGATTTGTTCAAAAATATTATGTAAAATTATAGATTCGATCAAATTAGTAAGTAAAGGTCAAGCTATCACTAATTGGTAAAAGTTTCACTTTGCTCATAATTCAGGCATAGTATACTTTCAAACTCAGTCTCGAGATAAACATAGGAGTTGTATATAGTATTCTTAGCTTTAAAATTAGATAGGAATTAACTTATTTGAGCTAGTATATTTATAGATATCATAGTTATAACAAATAATAGTCTAGACGCATGATAGAAATTGAAAGAGATAGTAAACCATGACTTAGGGAGTGGTATGTCAATCATGAACTTAGTCAGATAATTTTTATTTGGATGTATGTGATTTCTTGATGATATTGTAGCTTGAATTTTTCTGCTATGAAATTCTAATTTGAATGCTTTTTTGTTCATCTCTGATGTCTGAAAACGCTTTTGTGGATTCCTCTTTGCAGCTTTGTTTCTTGTTGAATTTTCCGAGAGCCTTGCAAAGATCGAGAATGGAGAATCGTCGTCCTCTTGGTTTCCCCTCAGACTCATTCGTTCATTGCAGCGGTATTGTATTATACTTGTAATTATGTAGTAAGATAAGAACCTATGTCATAAAATCAAAATAAATGGTCTCCATGAAAAATAAAAAGGAGAACTTAGAATCCGGAGGGGGCACCAGATCTTGCAAGATTTTGATCCACTCTCGTCCCAACAAGTAATTATCTCCGTCGAGGTCTCTCTCAACAGTCAGGCTATATGGTTCAAAAGGATTTGCCATGTGACAAGCTTTTAAGAGATGATCAGGGCCACCGATAGCTAGAGATTCAAAATAGTTGTACCTGATGAAAGAGTATGCAACTATTTTGAATCTTTAGCTATCGGTGGCTCTGATCATCTCTTAAAAGTTTGTCACATGGCGAATCTTTTTGAACCGTATAGCCTGACTGTTGAGAGAGACCTCGACGGAGATGATTACTTGTTGGGACGAGAGTGGATCAAAATCTTGCTAGATTTGGCGCCCCTCTGGATTCTAAGTTCTCCTTTCTATTTTTCATGGAGACCATTTATTTTGATTTTATGACATAGGTTCTTATCTTACTACATAATTACAAGTATAATACAATACCGCCGCAATGATTAGCTGTTTCAGACTTTAGGGTTAATACTTTACATACAATGATTTGAATATAGAGTGAAATTCTTACTGATTTGTATTTGCTGTCCTGTTTTACATGTGAGTGATTTGTGGATTAAATCCTTAATGCTTGACGTGAGTGTGCTCATTTTATGAGTTGTTAGTTTTACTGCAGAGTTTTATATTTTATAAGCATTGTTCTGTTATGAATTTCAATAAAAAATCAAGTTTTAGATGATGTGGAGATAAAGCCTTATCAAAGAGAGAAAAGAATCTGTGTATGAAGAGCTTTTGATAAAGTGGAATTCTCACTAGGTAGTTTGGAATTTGCTAAAACTGTGTGTAGCTTAATATTAGTGTCGAATTTAAATGTTTTGCATTTGTTTGCTAGAGAGAGGAAGAATTTTGAAGTGGTTATTATCTAAGATGATACTGATTCTGCTTTGGGATAAATACGCTGTAGCATATGTGTCATTTTTGTATATAGTTATCTATTGACCAATCTTGATTTGTTTTTTCATTGGTGTCTAATGTGATCTACATTGTCAATTTTGGCTTGCATTATACTAGTTGGCTTTCATTCTTATACTTATTGGTCTTTTAGTTCACAGTTCACATACTTGTTAGAAACAAAAAGAAAAACAAAAAAATGTACTTGGAAGAGAAGGTGGTCTATACAGTTGGTGGATTTATTTTTTCCAATATTTTATTGACCTGTAGGTTTTATACATGATTTATTTTGAAGTGTCAATGAGACCTTACATGTTCTGCTCTATAGAAGTAGTTATATGGAGTCTGGACTTGTTTGTTAAGGGTCATCAATTTATCAATTATCCTCATGTATTTAGGCTTGATATTTTGTTAATAATATTATCCTTATGAGATTGAGAGATCTTTAAGTGACTATTAGACACTTTATTATTAGATTGAACAGTGGTTTCTTCTTACCAACCCTGCTTGAAAACTTGAGCTCTACCTTCTTTATTATTGACACAGGTTAATGAGACTTAATGGATGGATTTTGGGTTTTCAACACCTGCCTATATCCTCGTGTTTTTTGAAGGAGATAATGTTGAGGTGGTTTAAAGAAGTTGGCCCACACTCTTACTAATGATTTTTAGATAAATAGTTTGTTACTTCAATGGTGGTTAAATGTGGTGGAATAAGGAGTGACATCTACAAAAGTTAGATGAAATTTTGATAGAGTATCCTAAGGGCTTTTTGAAGTCATGCCAAACTGGACATTCACATATGCAGTTGTTATATTTTTCTCTCTTTATTTATAATATTTATCTCTCCTTATACCAAACTGAACTGAGGTAATGAAGAGTTGAGAAGAAGAGAATGGGAGGTTTAGAGATTTGGAGATGTGTTTATGAAATAAGGATATTTTTGAAAAAATAGATAAAAAAGGAGTATAATATATGAATAACAAAAGGGGGTAAATATAATAATTGTCTTAACATATATTGGATCAATGATCTTACTGTTTCGGAAGTCATAATCACAAGATCGGGCCTTTCTCAAGGTTCATTTTCAAATAGTATGATTTCAACTATTTCATCATAATTTAATAAATAAATTAAAATATTACTTTCATATTCCAGCAATTATACAGCTTTATGAGATACTACGGTACGTAAAAAGGTTTCAAATTAAATTGAGCGTGGAATTTTCATGGTTGAGAACAGGTTTTGATGATTTGGTCCTACTTAGCTTTTCTATACAAATATTATTTTCAGTTGGCTAAAGCTAAAGCCTAACACTACCCAAAAAAAAAAGAAGGGAAATTAGGGATTGATTTTATCATTCACCATATAACTGCAACTCAGGGACTATTATATGAAATAGTTCTAGCTAATTGTTAAGCTACACCACTTATTCAATTAATTGGTTTGCACTTTAATATTTAGATAGTATTTTAAATACAATAATGCATTACAAATTCATGCTACTGAAAGAAGAGAGGAATCAGTACAACTTACCTTTATCTAGAGACTACTCACTGAAGGAAAAGTTGGTTTAGCTGTAAAAATCGTAAAAAAATCTTCTCGAATTTCATTAATTTCCTGAAGTTCACTTTGCATGAACGTGGATTGAAAGCTAACATGTAGGCAAAGAAATGCACCAAATCACACGAAACTAATAGTGCTTTATGTTAAAGATATAAATTCCCAATATAAATATTACAATTAATTTTCTTTATAACATGGTTGTTCAAATCAATGTTCATTCGGTTCCTAAAGACCCACCAACCCAACAATCAAATCTTAAATCCTTAAAATATTGAGTGGTATTTTGATCAATTTATGGTCGATTTTTTTTCATTAGATTAGCTATCATAATATTAATGGAAACATCAACTAGTTTCAACTCATAGATACTGAATTTGGATTGGATGTCTAATAGTACATTTATGAAAATATTGTTTAAGCAAACATTATTTTCTAACAGCAAAAGACTAGTTAGTTCAACATGATATTTTGACAATGACCAGCTAATCAATAACAAAATGTGGCTCAAAAATTCTATTTATTTTAAATTTAACCAACACCTAAATAACATTAATTAATTATTTCAATGTAATTTGTTGATGTGGAAGCATGGATTTAATTAGAAGTGTTCCAATATGACAGATAAATTTACATCGCTTAGAATATTTCAATGTTAAATTGTTAAGCAACTTAATTTTTGCTATTGAATGGTAATTTTTATTAACAAGCTGTTTAATTTATAAATATTTTTTTTTTCACTCATGTATTTAATGCAAACTTAAGCAAAGTGAAAGTTGTTTATATAAACAACTCTTTCTAATTTTAAACAACCCAAAATATATGTGACACACTAAATACATATTTGTTTCCATTAGATCTTTTAAGCATTTTGTAAATTTCACACTCCAATATGTTATTTGTTTTGCTGGTTCCATTTACCAACACTTATCTTATTATGTTCAAAGGCATGTAGGTGATATGATATTAATGAATGTAAGCAGCTATTTAGAACATAATGTTTTATTAGAAAACTATTGTTTGCCCTTTATGCATTTATATTTGTTGTGTGAATAAGATGTACACTTTAATGTTGCTGTCTTATTGACTGGCAGCTAACAAGGGTTGCAAAAGCTTTGTGTACGTGTGAAAGGAAATGAATATCAAATGCATAAGGACCAAACCCATGAAAAGAGGAGTTATAGAATTTGCAGGTTTCAAAATCAAACTTGCAACCAAATTTACTTTGTGTATACATAATACATGCAAATATAACACAGATAGATTTCATCCAAACCCAGACATGATCTTTGAGGAAGTGGTTCACAAGGTTAAAGTTGGAGATTATTGTTCAATTTTGGCTTTAACAAAGTTAAAGTTGAGTAACCAACCAATTGAGTAAAATCATTAAGCAATTCAATGATTAGCATTCCTTGAGGAAACTAATTGGCGAGTCTCTCAGAAAAGGATTACAAACTACACTTATGCAAACACACCAGGATGTTCTGCCTTTTTGTAGTAATGACCCATTTGGAATTCAAAGATTTTTATGGTCTCTACTTCTGGATGGACACATTATTTATAAGATGCTAGTACTTATGATGAATAAATTTAAAATGAAAAAAAGTTATTTTCATAATTAGTAATTTGACTTTTTAAACTGGAAGACATCACAGTGTAAATAAAAGATAATGCTCAAATATTTAATACTAGTAAAAGTATTTAGGAGAATGTGAACTTGTCCATATTTCTCTAAGATTCTATGCATCGTGACCCAACTCAACCACTTCTTTTCATTAGTACACTCACTTACTATTAGTATGCACAATAGTATATATACTGGTTCACCATCTACTATAAAACGTGCTAAACTACTAAATATGTCTTGGCATATTTTTCATTTGAATTTTATGTTTGGGCAACGGTTGTCTTGATTACATGCTTCTACTTTCTGTTTGATACTTACATTGTTGTTCTTTTCTATTTCCTTTTATTTTATTTTATTGTGGTGTTTTACAATGTTATTTCCCGTGATAATTAATTTGACACTTTGATTCATTTGTAAGGTTGTTTTGTTTGGTATAGTCATGCAGAGAAGGCTACCGTGACCCTTGAGAAGGAAATTCAAAACTGTGATTATAAGCAAATTCATAAATAATCCTTTTTATACAATCAATTAGGAGATACACCATAGAATGATTATTTATGTATTAATTATTGATGCTTCTCCGTAAGTTAAAATATATAGAAACCAGAATATTTCATAGCATCGCCCGATCTCCGATACAGAATATTGTTCCCGTACATTAAAAAAAATATTAAATAATTAACAGTAGCACCAACTCACTTAACACACTATGTAAACAAATAAACATTCCATAATAATTGATTTGATATTTAATTTCATCATGATTATTTTCATTTTTAAATTTATTATTTACAAAAATAAATCGATATATTAAATTATTTTCAAAATTAACTATCAAATTTAAATTTCGGTGTGTGATCTGCTTACCGAGATAAAGTTGCAGAGTCTTTGCCAATTTTAACCAATGAGAGTACTACTATGAGACTCTAGTACTAGACTACTCCGCATTCCCGACCACATTTGATTTACATTTACCTACTCTTATTAATATGACTTTCCAATTTCCACCGTCTATGCAATACTTCAACTGTTATCTTTGCACATTTTCATTTGCATGTCGATTTTTCAGCTAAGGTTCTCCCTACCCAATGTTCATGTTTATCTCTTTACATTGTTTTGCCTTTTCATTTTATATCTTAATCTTAATTTTAGTTTATCAGTTTATGACTTGCATAAGTATTTGGGTTCTTTTTGTAAATCGTGATACCAGTGTTTTCACTACATGTGTTGATTATTTGTGTTCCCTTTTGTCATTATTTGTTCTTTTTGCAAATTGTGATACCAGTGTTCTCTTTTAATGCTTCAGGCTGCAATAGGTTAACAAAAAATGAGTAGGTTTTTATTTAGAAACTTTTAATTTGTATTTTTTTTTCAAATGACCAGCAATGGTAGTGAGGATGTTACTAGTAAGCAAAGCAATGCTTTTGAGATTTTGAAGGAGGAAATTGAAAGCCAGAAACAGATAATTAATAACGTGGAGCATAAAAATGTAGAGAAAGCTGCCAGTATGAGTAAACTGAATGAATCTTTGAACATGATTATGAAAATGATGAATAAGCAAAATAGTCTGCATGAAGAAAGTGAGAAAGGTATAATTTGTTTATTCTGATGAGTTACTAGTAATTATTAGCTCTATATGCTTTATGCTTATGCTCATTATCTGTTCGCCAAACAAAATGTTTATTGTGTGCGTTATTTACCTTATAAAAGTCATCCTTTAAAATATTTTTAACTCAAATTTTGATTAATAATGTTCCGTTTTTTCCATCGCAGAAAATTAAAATACTCTTGTATATATGGTTTTATATGCCATTTGTCTTCTCTTCGTGCATTAGGCTGTAGCTAGTAATCGATATATGTGCATGCATACATCTGTACTGTAAGTTTCTTGTAGATTATTATTGGAATTTATTTTTCCATGTTTTCTATGCTATTTTTTGTTAGTTTAATTTTATAGTTATCAGAATTGCAGAAGATGAAGGTCTTAACTCTGCTATGACTCTGGCCTGGAATGTGTAAAGACTAAAGAAAGAATATAGGCTTATCACAGCACAATTGGAAGAGAGAAATTATTTGAGGAAAATCACAAGGTCAATAGCAATAAATACTTGTGGATGTATATATACTCATTGTTTATTTGTTTTAGTAGTTTTATTTTGCTTAAAATGCTTTTAGATGGTTATGCTTAACAGTGAAAAAGGCTTTTAATGTATTGTTTTCTTCAGAAAGTAAGGCAAATTATTGCCCTTCAGGAAGATTTGAGGATACAAGATCATAACTACAATAAGGTTTCAAGATTTGAGGTAAGTAAGTTGGTCATTATCCTAAAAGTGTATTGTTATTAGTTGTATTTTATTTATTATTCAGACTCAAAATGAAGAACTCACTGAAAAAAGTAGTTCAGTTGGAAAACCTCCAGCTACAATGTAATCAAAAGCTGGAATTGGATAATCAGCAACTAAAAGGGAAATTAGAGGTGATGAAGCCCAAGGAAAATGAATTTCTGAAAACGGTGGGAACTCTGCATATGAAATCAATGCAAAAGGAAGTGTTATTACTTAAAAACCTAGAAGTTCCCAATAACCCATTCGTCACAGAAGAAGAGACTGATGGTAATAATGACGATCTTTAGAAAGCTCAAAAGAAATTGAGGGTATGATTTTTTTTGATAAATTGATTTTCTGATGTGGAGTGATGATTCATTGAATTAATTAGTCTTCCTCTATTGCCTTTGCAGGGCATTGCAAAGATATCAAGCCACGGTGGTAATATTTGTGTGAAAGAGATGTGGGGAAAATAGATGCTGAACTTTTTTAGTACAAAGGGAATGTACGATAAAGAGGAAGCAAAGAATAGTGCTTAATTAAGGTAATAAATGAATAATTTATTACAATATATAAAGGTTATATCATTATGGGTAATCATTTTTTCGTCTTTATTTTTATTAGATAATTTAATTCTTAAATAATATAAATTTTTTTTCATTTAATATTTTTTATCAAAGGATAAAATAGAAAAATTTCGACTTTTAATGTATTGTTTTCTTCAGAAAGTAAGACAAATTATTGCCCTTCAGGAGGATTTGAGGATACAAGATCATAACTACAACAAGGTTTCAAGATTTGAGGTAAGTAAGTTGGTCATTATCCGAAAAGTGTATTGTTATTAGTTGTATTTTATTTATTATCCAGACTCAATGAAGAACTCACTGAAAAAGTAGTTCAGTTGGAAAACCTCCAGCTACAATGTAATCAAAAGCTGGAATTGGATAATCAGCAACTAAAAGGGAAATTAGAGGTGATGAAGCCCAAGGAAAATGAATTTCTGAAAACGGTGGGAACTCTGCATATGAAATCAATGCAAAAGGAAGTGTTATTACTTAAAAACTTAGAAGTTCCCAATAACCCATTCGTGACTGAAGAAGAGACTGATGGTAATAATGATGATCTTTTAGAAAGCTCAAAGGAAATTGATCAAGGTATGATTTTTTTTTCGATAAATTGATTTTCTGATGTGGAGTGATGATTCATTGAATTAATTATTCTTCCTCTATTGCCTTTGCAGGGCATTGCAAAGATATCAAGCCGCTGTGATAATATTTGTGTGAAAGAGATGTGGGGAAAATAGATGCTGAACTTTTTTTAGTACAAAGGGAATGTACGATAAAGAGGAAGCAAAGAATAGTGCTCTAAAAATGTGTTTATTATGGCAAATGGATGTGCAGGACCTCACTGGTATCCCTTCAAAATATTCACATCTAATCGGAAATCAAAGGTGTAACTTCATATATATCATCATTTATTCATCAATTTCAAATAGAACTTGTCTCGTATGATGAAAAGGTTGAAAATGAATGCAATGTTTGTAATTTCAGGAAATTATAGTTATTGATGATGAAGATGAAAAACTGAAAGGACCGAAAGAAGAATATGGTGCTGCTGAAGTGTAAAATTGATCAATTACAATTAGCGATGAGGAATAGAACAGTAGCCGAGGGGTCTGGTTTTTCATTATCTTCTTTGTTTCGCATGTTTGGCATTACTAGTGGTCTTCTTGTGGCAGAGTATCAGAGTCTTAGAAGTAGAATGAGGGCCCTAAATAATCAACAACAGCACTATCAAACAGATTCAGGGCCCTAAATGGAGAAGTTTTTACATTATCTCAGCTTGGTGATATTAACTACTTTGTTTATGAATTGTTTTATGCTATTAAAGTATTTTTCAAATTTATTTTTAGCATTCGTTTCAAATAATAATAGTTCACTTGCTTTTGATTCTGTACACTAGATGATAGTGAGCTCACCCCTGACCCACAATTTTCTATTTTCAGATATAAATGAAAAACTAAGCAGAATCTATAATTTATTCATTCATAAGCATAATGACAGAAAGGATTGAAGAGTATTACATAAATTTAAATATTCTTCTCGATGTTGATCTCCACTTCTCAAAGTTGAGGTCCATCTCCGGGGAATGATAACAAACTCTCTCTATATATATTAGTACCATACATTAAACCAGATATGTTAGCATATTTCCCATGATGCTCAAACACCTCGCCTTTGTCATTAGTTATCAATAATTTGGCTTCGTGATCAGTCAATCCCAGAATTTTGCCCTTTTTGGTGAAACATAGAGGGTGAAAGAATCGTAGGGAAGGATGAAGAGAAGGACGATAGAAAACAAATGACTTGATCCAAGATGACTGCACTCTGTATTCTTTCATGGTCCACATTTCATACCCATCATGCAAACAACGGTCCGCCACCAAAAAGATAGACAGACATCCACCCATTACCCTAAGATGATATATTATTTGAACATTTGGCGGCAACGGAATATCTAATAATCTCTTCTCCCTCAAGTCAAATGCAAGAATTAGAGCATAGCCATCAGAAGATCTAGAATATCTGACATTCCAATGAAGAGCTCCATTCAAGAACTGTCCTTCAGTTTCGTCCATTGTTTCAACGGGCAAATAAATGACATAGCTAACAGTACTCTTGGCAGCAGCAAAGCGCCATGAATTGGTTCTCAGAGAGAAACAATCCACCACAGTGCAGGTATATTCCAATTTTACAACTACTACCATATAGTCATCAGTTGATGAGTCATACCCAATACCATACAGATAACGACAACGATTATAGAGCAACAAATTGTTGTTAATTCGTTTATGGTTACCCGTTGACGGATTCCATACCACGAGATCAACGCCTAAATGATCCCATAGAGTGATTTTTAAGAGTAAAAATCCTCTGCATGAACCCACAATGCTGACCTTGTATATACGTTCGAGAGGTTCTGTACGCAGAGCATGAAGGGGAAGGAACGAAGGAAGTGAGGGAACATTCAAGACTACGTCTACAGAATCATCATCGTCGTCTATGCCTGCGGAATTGGCGTTTAAATTGTTGAGCAATTTGAGAACTCGGTGAGTGGGTACCGCGGCCAAGTCAAAATGAATTTTGGCGAATTGAGGATCGGAAATCAGTGAGAACCAAGCCTTAGAGACGCATTTGAAACGCAACAAGGATCTTACTGATAACCTCAACAGTATTTCTACAATCAACTCGTCGGGGAGGAGGGTTAAAGAAAGAGTACGGTTTCTCTTCATCTTTGGAAGATAATAAACACGACAGGAACAGAGTTGGGTTAAAGAGAGATCTGTCTCGAGAGATCCAGATCCAAACAACAGGAACAGACTTGGGTTTAAAGCAAATGACACGTAAGTAATGGCCTAAATATATCTACAAACATTATTGAATAATAAAATAAATGAAAATAGCAAAGCAGTTTGAAATTGATCAGAATTAAATCCAAATCAAATTAAACAGTATTTTTACGATTTGATTTGACTTTTTATTATTATTTATTATCATAATTTATTTGTTTTTAATTAAATTTAAGTAATTATAATTATTATGTTATATTATTTTTTATTAAATTTTATTTTACATATTCTAATTAAAAAATATTATTTTTACTTTTATTTAGTATTATTATAAAATAATATTATTAACTTTTTTTAATATAATAATAAATTTTAGTTCACTTGATATTTATTTATATTTAATAATATCAGTATATATTTTTGTAAGATATGAAAATAAAATTACAAATTTATTATAAAAAAAAAACTTATAAATCACATATTATGCTAAGGAAAGAAAGGAAGGACTCAAAAGTTCATGAACAAATTGGTTTATTATAAATAAACTATTTTTTAGAAAGAACTACAGAAGGGGGATCACGACTTTCAGACTTTGTGTAGACTTACATGCCGTGTGCTTTCAAGTAAATTCCTTCAACAAAGGAAGGACTAACATTTCTTCATAAATCTCTTTTATAATTTAGAAGAAAGAAACACAAACTCAAATTCTCTTCAGATAATCTAGCAATGCAGCCATTGAACAACACAATCTTCTTCCAGCTCAAACTTATAAGCCAGGTTCTACATACTTGTTTTTCTCTTCTTTTTTTACCATGCAATTTAGCAACAAGCAAGATGAGCTAATAAAGAAAAGAACTGGCACAATAGTAAATTTTATTTCAAGCTCAATCGTTCAGAATCCTTGGGAAAGAGGGCAGAAATATTTCTGTTGTAAAAGGTCTTGTCAATGAAGTTAAAAGGAAATGCTAACTGTCCACCATGTTTCTGTTGTAAAAGGCCTTGTCAATGAATCTTAAAACAACAAAATCCAAATATGTATATGTTCTTCCTCGTTGTGTTTCTTGGAGTCAGAGTCAGGTTGCTACTTATGTGACAATTTTTTGTAATAGAATTATCTATTATAGATATAAACTCTGTTTGCTCATAAACTGATTGTTGTACTACTGTTTTTGGTTAGATGCTCATAAACTGAACATTGAATTTTTTTCCTTTTCTTTACAAATCTCTATTGTGCAGATTGCTTGAAACCATATTTTGATTAATGTATAATCTTCAATTGTTATTTGCTATTTTATTCCAGAAGATCCATCTACTTAATCTTACTTGCATTATATGTTGTAATTGTTGTGTTAGTATCTCATCTCTTCTTCATAATTGAGGGATTGATCTTTTCATCTTTGAGTCTGGACTGAATTTTTTGTACAATATCATTGGAATTTAGTCTTGCATGCTTCCTATATTTTGTTACGTAGAAATTAAATTTAGTTTCATACATTTCAAAATTAACGCACATGAAAGTTCTGAACTTTAAAATGAGTCATGAAGTTGAATTTATTAAGAAAAAGAGGATCTGATCAAAAATGAATTGGAAGAGGTTAAAATACTAAATGACATTCAACCAAAGAAATTTACTCAAAAGAAGGGGCTCATAACAAGGGAATTAGAAGAGACCAAAACCCTGAATCATATGTAATAGAAAAAATTTACTGAAGAGATTCGAAAGTTCAGTAGCAATCAATATCTTTGGATGTAACTCAATGGAATTTCTTTCAATACTCTGTTGGTCTTTCTTTTTATTTCACCGTATAACTTGCAAGGTTGGGTCTGTTTTACCTTTGTTAGCCTTTCCTATTCAGTTTAAGTGGAAATGATTTCTCTATACGACGAATCAATTAACATTCCAATATTCCATATTTTGCTGCATTTCTTATTAAAAATAGTATAATAGATCAAGGGTCTATCTCATATTGAGCATTTGTAAAAAAATTCATTCCTGAATTCTATTCTTAAGGATAAATTATTTTTGAATATAATAGTTATCTCCTGTAATGTAAAAAAATAGTTTTATAATGTATAATTTATCATACTTAAATGATATTCTAACGAAGAACTATTATATTTTAAATTAGATTAAAGAATTAATGTATGTTTGTCTCTTTCCTAATATAATTTTGTTCACATAATAAATTGAATATTCTTTCGCATGTAAATAATAAAGATATCAAAATTTTACACCAAAAAATTGGTTGTCGATTTATAATTTTTTTTATTGATTTTTTTTTATTCATAAGAATCATAAATCCGAGAGATTTATAATCACACACATTCTCTTCATTATTCAACCAATTGAACGATCTGAAGAGATGGTGTAAATTCTAATAAAATAAAATAAAATATAATAAAAAAAAATAACAACTGAGCAAAAGTGAAATTGAAACCCTAAAAAAAGTGTGGTGCTATATATTTGTGGCTTAGATGCGTCGTAGACAGCATTAGAGGCCTAGCGGTTCTGCTGAGGCCGAAAGGGGGCTGTGATTACAAAGAGAGAGGCTTGAGTGGGAAACCTAATTCGATGATCTAATTGAAGGTTCCGCCATGTCCTTTGCGCCAAAGGCTTCGGCTTTGGCATCTCATTTTTTTCAGAAATTGAATTGGGTCTTTACCACAATGACGGTGCTTTCATAATTTACACTTGATATGAGCCCTTCTCACCATCATCATCAGTTTTATCTATTTCTGTTCAGTTTTGTTCTAGTTTTATTATTTTTAATTTTTGCACTGTCTGTGTTCTGTACGAGGAAACACATGGATATTGTTTTCTCGTGGAAGTAACAGTGCGCACAAAGAAAGCCCAGTTAGAGCCACTTCCTGTTTCCGAGGTTTTCCTTTTGTTCGCAAAAGGAAGAGTTTTTGGGAATATGGTGAGTGTGTTGTAACTGGGCAGCGGCCAGACAACCGTAGGGATGGTATTCACAGATTATGTGCTTTTCTTTCCCTCATTCTCTACTGATTCCATCCTACATTTTCTTTGTTGTTTTAATCGCTAATTAAATTATGTTGTGTTTGTTTGTTTCTGTTTTTTTTTTCCTCAAAGACAAAATGTTGGATCAATGTAGTTTGTAAATGTACTCAATTGATATAACAAACGGATTCAATTGATATTTTTTTCCCGGAAAAATGTTTTTTTTTTTACTTTTCAGCCAAAAGGAATATTTTCGAGACCTAAATATAATTTTGCTCAATTAATTTTTGACATTTTTACATGAAGCTTGAACCTTGTTGTGATAAGAAATAATACTACCTGTTTTTGTTGTGATTGGAAATTTGGAACCAATTGTCTGCATATGCATATGTTCGATTGTGTTGCTTTTAGTTGTGGGAATTGTAAGGTTTTGCTTTGAATTTCTGCAACCGTGACAACTGAAATGAGTTTTTCATAATTTTGAATTGAATTTTTCATTAATTATCGCAGTGACTATGCAAAGTTTAAGGTGAATTGATCTCTTCCCCAAAGACAACTGTAAATGTGGCAAATAAAAAGCATATGCACTTTTTTTTTTTCTTCTTATTATTGTTTTACTGCAAGAAGCTTATACTATTGTCATAAATACAATCTAGATCTCATTGTAAAGAGAGTGAGCAAATTCACGGTTGAGTTGTGAATCAAATGAATTTTTTCTTATATTTTGTCAAACTCTATTCATAAGAGTACGTATTTGAGGCCATGCCATCGGATGCTTGCTTACATTTGAAAGGTAGTTCAAGAAATTGACTGGCAAAGCCTCAGCTTCATGAACAGGAAGAATACCATATGTGCCAACACGAAATTGCTAATATAAATTCACCCAATTCATTTTGAATACAAACACCAATGCCATAAGTTTTTTTTTTTTTTTCTAAGTTAAAGACCACAGATGTCTTCTA
Organism: Amphicarpaea edgeworthii; assembly: GCA_014843725.1. Lineage (NCBI taxonomy): Eukaryota > Viridiplantae > Streptophyta > Magnoliopsida > Fabales > Fabaceae > Amphicarpaea > Amphicarpaea edgeworthii. The sequence goes on from CM026325.1 coordinate 24,286,039, forward strand.
ATACAGTGGATCATGAAAGAAATTTTTCAAAAAAACAAAAATGAACGGGAATTTTGTAACCTTCTTACCCTGATCCAGACAAATGGACTAAAACTTCAACATCCTTGCGTGTAATCATTGGTAGTACTGAACTTCGAATACAGTTACAAAGGGCTATATACCATACTAGTTGGGGTAAGAGAAAGAAACTGTGGAAAAGGAAATGAATTGCCTAGTAAAACATGGAACTAATTACTTGATGATAACCACAACTCTATTCGTATTGAACAAGGTTTATTTATCCATTCTTAAATAGTTTAAATAAAACATGATACCTTGGGTTTGTTAAAGAAATCGAAAGCTGTATAATGTAGAACTTGCATAAATACGGATCGATTATCTCATGCTTTGCCAACGTACCCAAATTCCAGATAAAATAAAGCTGCAAAAGGTTACGCTCTTCTTGAACAATGAGATTAATAAACTAAAATAGTTGATACTTCAAATGAAGCAATATTGATAAGAATATAAAAAGCCGTACATGAATCGGGGAGGATCTAGGAGGGTAGCAGTTAGAATGAGACAAAGGAGAAACCTAACACCAAATCACTTTGTTTTGCTTCGGTTGCAAGTTGTGCTATCAAGCAATAACCATTTCTGTATTTCCAATTTGGAAATTCTGGCCCCCCATCCCACCACACCATTTGCAGTTAATAGTTGAGCCTTGAGACTTGAGAGGAGAGTGCTGTGATAAAGAGAAAAAAAAGTGTATTTAGTGTGATATAAATATTTTCATTTAAAATCAAATCGCAACTAGCTAGACAAAAGTTACACAAGTATAAAGGTTGATAAATTATATGTCAGGTTGGAATTAACTTATGTGACTGAATTACTTGAACAACTTTTTTATTCATATTTAACAATTGATCATTCACGCTTTCGTAGTAGAATCTCTTCAGTTGCGAGTAGCATGGAGGAAGGAGTGAAATCCTTTCATATGACTTCAACTTTTTTATGAAGAAACTTGACAAGAACCACCTTAAAGGTGGTCATAGAGTCATGGAAATTGAAGATGCGATGTCTTTGCTTGAGGAAGGTTTAATAAGATAGATAAGCTTTAAGTTGAAGATATGGGAATGAAACTTCTGAAAAGAGCAATGCTCTGTTCCAAACTAGTCTCTTAATAATTTTAATAATTTTGAGATTTTTATTCTTAATAATTTTGTACACCAACCTAGTCTCTTAAATTTTTAATTATTATAAGTTATTCTGAAAATTTAAACTTATTTTTAATTATTTTGTACACCTAAGGCCGGTTTGTTTAAACTTGGGTCAATTAGTTTAAATTTATTTGATAAAATAATCATTTATTTTAATAAAATAAGTAATTATTTGTGTTTTTAATATATTTGTTTAAATTGTTTTTATTTAAAATAAGTTATTTTTTACTTATTTAAATAAACAAATCCTATTTACTCATGAAATAATCAATTATCTGATAATTATTTATTTTATAAACATTTATTATAATTTTAAAAAAATTGACCCCTTATTTAATGAAATAATCACTTATTTTAATAAAATAAGTCATTAAATGTGTCTTTAGTATGTTTGTCTAAAGTGTTTTTATTTAAAAAAAAAAAAAGATCTTATCTATTTATAAAATAATTAATTATTTTATAAATACTTATTATAATTTTAAAGAAAGTGATAATTAATCTATTTCAAATTCCTAATTTTCCCCTCAAAGTCCCGATTCCTATTTTTCAGACGAAAATAAATCAAAACAATTTTAGTCCTTTGTTATGCAACCTTCTACAACTCTAGTGATCGGACTTCAGAGGCAAATTAATTCTGCATTCGCAATGAATTGTAGATAACAGAGGTTTGATTCACATGCGATGTCATTTGTGTTGGAATGGACAAAATAAATGCAATCATATATAGAAATTAGAAAGACGGCACTGATGCAAAATTTATTTAATCTTACACTTACACTTACACAACAAAGCAATGATGTACCGTTTTCCACTTTCCAAATTCAACCACCGCCAATGACTAGGCATGCGTATTTTTCAAGTAACTCTTTTGTTTCTAAGTCAATTTTAGCACTGATCGGAGTCTCAAAATAAGGGAGAACTACCAGAACATTGGTATAGTAGCTAAGTTGATAAAGTTAAATGAATTTAATTAATTTTCCACCAGTTCTTTGAAACTATGAAATGATTTATCAAGCAGATGAATGAATATTGCAAGTTGAACTCTGATGACAAATTGTTAAATTCATTATGGTTTATTTGGTTTTTAACATTTTTGAGTGGAAAAGAAAAGATAGGAAAGCTTTATACACATCCTTTGTGAGGAAATATTAAAGTTGTCTCGAGCTTGAAGTAAGGCCTAAACTTAGATAAAGGATATGAGAATTATGATTAATGAGAGTTACATCCTATTGAGGCCTTGTGTGGTCTGGTGAGAGACTTGTCACCTAATTAACATGTTCCAAAGAATACCTGTCTGAATCGGTTGTTATTATAAAACAAATAGAGATGGCTTTGGTTTAAACCAGTGACTTTTTTTTATGGTTGTCTTTTACTGCATCATATAATATAAAGTATGAAGTATGTGTGTACAACCCAACCTTGTGGATCACGTTAGCTAGCTAATGACCCTTTTCACGTTTCTCTCTCATTCAGGGGACAAATAGCTGGCGGAGCAAACGGAGACATGCTGTATTCATAAGTTATCACATGCTTCGTTTTAGCCAAATTAATTAGGATATCATCACCACAAACCCCATATTCATACTTTACTCAGCTTATTCCTTTTACTACCTCCAATCTCTCTCTCTCTCTATATATATATATTATATTATTGAAAGATCTAGCTAGGAAAGAGGATTTCAATGAGGATCCTGGTTGAAATTGCTTCCCATTCTGTGATCACCGAGAAAACTTCTTGCACTTTTGGAACGTGCTTCCCAGCTCTCACCACACAACAAAACAAACTTTTCTTCATTTATTGTCCTCTTTTCTATCCTTCTAATCACAATCTCATTTTAAAGCTTTTTATGATATTCTTATACAAGATCATCATCTATCTAGTGTGTACTACAAAATTTAGCACCACATTGTCATACACATTATTTTATTCGTGGTAGATTAAAGAAATCATAATTCAATGTACACAGTAATTATAAATATGCAAGTATAATTATTGGGTACAAAGTTATAAACACAGGAATCTAACTTCGCATTGAGGATACTAAAATCTGTCACATGGCTATGTGAAACGATACCCTGTCTGTAGTTTGTATTTTTTTGTTCTTTGCTTCAATGCCCCAAAAATAAAAAAGCTTTCTAGCTAGACAAAACTTTTTTTACATACATTATCTTAATCCTGATCGCATTATTCTCTGTCATCTCGTAATTACAACCAATCAGATTAACTTAATTGGCAAAAGTTTGAATTTCACCATATTCCTTTCTTCAGCTTCCAGCTACCGCTTTGGGAAAAAAGTAACACAACCAACTTCTATATTTGTTGTACAAGGAAGCCAACTCTTTCATCACCAACTATGTTTTATTTTATTGAAACTTGAAAGAGCTCCTAATAAAGGGCATAGTTAAGTAACTCGCAGTCATATCATAACAGCAATTAATAAATGTTGATTTATACTACTATTTTTTCGTTGTCACCAAAAAAAAATAAAAAAAAATAATGAGGTTCGTCCTTGAATTTAAGGTTGAATTCTCAATTTGTCCCATTGGTTTGGTTAGTTTGATTCATAAAGTTCATTTCATTAACACAAGTCCATATATAGTGATTGACAATAGTTGTGAAGTTTTAAAATGATTTAATTTTTGAAATGTTTTATTTATCTGATGAAACATTGAATTCTAGAGTCAAGTCAAGCTCAAATGCGCAACGAAAACATCTCAGCAGCAACTGAAATTGACCTTGTGTTAATTAATTTAATGTCAATTAGGAAAGGTAACGTAAGACTCATCTCATCTCATGCTCATGGTAGATATTTAATTTGTTAATTTTCAATGGGTTTGGTATGCGATCTGGAATTGGAATCAGCACATGCATTAAAGGCGCTAATATTGTATATGGAAATTATTTTAATGATGGTAGATTTTGGGAGGTAAATTGGATTAGGATTTTAAAAGATTTTTTGGGTATAAAAAAGTCTCAGAAAGATTTTTAAGATTTCGTAAGAAACTAAAAACTATTAAGATTTTTTTAAAAAAAAATTTGTGATTAGGATTTTGTAATTTGAATTTAATGGATTTAGAATATAGGATTTGAAAGAATTTTACGGATTTATAAGATTTGAAAAGATTTTATGAATTTCTAGAAAAAAAAATTCAAAACTATTAAACACAAGTTAACAAGAGCTTGAAAATATTATTGAATACAAAGTAATTACAAGTCATCATGAGCTAAACCCTCTTATACATAAATTCCAAATCAAAGTTATAAGATGTTAATATATTTTGAAGTTATAAGCTGTTAATGTATTTTGATATATCTTTTTCACAAATTTTCATTAAGTAATAGTAAAAAATAATAACAAAACATTAGTCAACAAAAAAAAACAAAAAAGACGTAATGATAAAAAAAAATATTAATCATTTGTCTAACTTGAAGAATATACAAAATAAATATTCTTCCAGTTACACATGAATATATTTTGGATTTCTTTTTATAGTATCAAGATCATATGTCACTGTCTCCAAATCAGAGAGAATGAAATAAAAAAAGTTTGTGATGAGAAAAAAAAATCTCGTAGTTGGATGAGATTGTTAACTAAAAATTCATAAAATCTATCAAAATCCAATTAATAAAAAAGTCTATAAAATCTTTATGATTTTGAATAACATATGACTTTTTTTAAGTTATTCAGAATCTCAATCGAATACCACAATATTTTCTTGCCCTCTAAAAAAAATATTGATAATCTTGATTGAATACCATGAGATTGTTTTTTATTATTTAACAATCCTGATTAAATACCTTCAGACATTCTTACCAAAAAAAAAAAAATCATTAAAATCCTAAACAATTATAATCCAATACACTTCCCATTAATTCCAAAAAGTTCAACTTTAACAAACTATGGTCAGTTGCTCATGTTAAGTTCAAAAATATTGCATGTGACAAATTTATTACTATAGAGTTTTTTTTTTCCTCTCTTATTGAGTATGGTGGTGACATGTTTATTCTTAATTAAGGTAATAAATGAATAATTTATTACAATATATAAAGGTTATATCATTATGGGTAATCATTTTTTCGTCTTTATTTTTATTAGATAATTTAATTCTTAAATAATATAAAATTTTTTTCATTTAATATTTTTTATCAAAGGATAAAATAGAAAAATTTCGACTTTTAATGTATTGTTTTCTTCAGAAAGTAAGACAAATTATTGCCCTTCAGGAGGATTTGAGGATACAAGATCATAACTACAACAAGGTTTCAAGATTTGAGGTAAGTAAGTTGGTCATTATCCGAAAAGTGTATTGTTATTAGTTGTATTTTATTTATTATCCAGACTCAATGAAGAACTCACTGAAAAAGTAGTTCAGTTGGAAAACCTCCAGCTACAATGTAATCAAAAGCTGGAATTGGATAATCAGCAACTAAAAGGGAAATTAGAGGTGATGAAGCCCAAGGAAAATGAATTTCTGAAAACGGTGGGAACTCTGCATATGAAATCAATGCAAAAGGAAGTGTTATTACTTAAAAACTTAGAAGTTCCCAATAACCCATTCGTGACTGAAGAAGAGACTGATGGTAATAATGATGATCTTTTAGAAAGCTCAAAGGAAATTGATCAAGGTATGATTTTTTTTTCGATAAATTGATTTTCTGATGTGGAGTGATGATTCATTGAATTAATTATTCTTCCTCTATTGCCTTTGCAGGGCATTGCAAAGATATCAAGCCGCTGTGATAATATTTGTGTGAAAGAGATGTGGGGAAAATAGATGCTGAACTTTTTTAGTACAAAGGGAATGTACGATAAAGAGGAAGCAAAGAATAGTGCTCTAAAAATGTGTTTATTATGGCAAATGGATGTGCAGGACCTCACTGGTATCCCTTCAAAATATTCACATCTAATCGGAAATCAAAGGTGTAACTTCATATATATCATCATTTATTCATCAATTTCAAATAGAACTTGTCTCGTATGATGAAAAGGTTGAAAATGAATGCAATGTTTGTAATTTCAGGAAATTATAGTTATTGATGATGAAGATGAAAAACTGAAAGGACCGAAAGAAGAATATGGTGCTGCTGAAGTGTAAAATTGATCAATTACAATTAGCGATGAGGAATAGAACAGTAGCCGAGGGGTCTGGTTTTTCATTATCTTCTTTGTTTCGCATGTTTGGCATTACTAGTGGTCTTCTTGTGGCAGAGTATCAGAGTCTTAGAAGTAGAATGAGGGCCCTAAATAATCAACAACAGCACTATCAAACAGATTCAGGGCCCTAAATGGAGAAGTTTTTACATTATCTCAGCTTGGTGATATTAACTACTTTGTTTATGAATTGTTTTATGCTATTAAAGTATTTTTCAAATTTATTTTTAGCATTCGTTTCAAATAATAATAGTTCACTTGCTTTTGATTCTGTACACTAGATGATAGTGAGCTCACCCCTGACCCACAATTTTCTATTTTCAGATATAAATGAAAAACTAAGCAGAATCTATAATTTATTCATTCATAAGCATAATGACAGAAAGCTGAAAAGCAATAAAACAGAGGAAAGGATTGAAGAGTATTACATAAATTTAAACATTCTTCTCGACGTTGATCTCCACTTCTCAAAGTTGAAGAGTATTACATAAATTTAAACAAACTCTCTCTATATGTATTAGTACCATACATTAAACCAGATATGTTAGCATATTTCCCATGATGCTCAAACACCTCGCCTTTGTCATTAGTTATCAATAATTTGGCTTCGTAATCAGTCAATCCCAGAATTTCACCCTTTTTGGTGAAACATAGAGGGTGAAAGAATCGTAGGGAAGGATGAAGAGAAGGACGACGATAGAAAATAAATGACTTGGTCCAAGATGACTGCACTCTGTATTCTTTCATGGTCCACATTTCATAGCCATCATGACGGTCCGCCACCAAAAAGATAAACAGACATCCACCCATTACCCTAAGATGATATATTATTTGAACATTTGGCGGCAACGGAATATCTACTAATCTCTTCTCCCTCAAGTCAAATGCAAGAATTAGAGCATAACCATCAGAAGATCTACAATATCTGACATTCCAATGAAGAGCTCCATTCAAGAGCTGTCCCTCAGTTTCGTCCATTGTTTCAGCGGGCGAATAAATGGCATAGCTAACAGTACTCTTGGCAGCAGCAAAGCTCCATGAATTGGTTCTCAAAGAGAAACAATCCACCACAGTGCAGGGATATTCCAATTTTACAACTACTACCATATAGTCATCATTAGTTGATGAGTCATACCCGATACCATACAGATAACGACAAACGACAACGATTATAGAGCAACAAATTGTTGTTAATTCGTTTATGGTTAAACGTTGACGGATTCCATACCACGAGATCAACGCCTAAACGATCCCATAGAGTGATTTTTAAGAGTAAAAATCCTCTGCATGAACCCACAATGCTGACCTTGTATATACGTTCGAGAGGTTCTGTACGCAGAGCATGAAGGGGAAGGAACGAAGGAAGTGAGGGGACATTCAAGACTACGTCTACAGAATCATCGTCGTCGTCTATGCCTGCGGAATTGGCGTTTAAATTGTTGAGCAATTTGAGAACTCGGTGAGTAGGTACCGCGGCCAGGTCAAAATGAATTTTGGCGAATTGAGGATCGGAAATCAGTGAGAACCAAGCCTTAGAGACGCATTTGAAACGCAGCAAGGATCTTACTGATAACCTCAACAGAATTTCTACAATCAACTCGTCGGGGAGGAGGGTTAAAGAAAGAGTACGGTTTCTCTTCATCTTTGGAAGATAATAAACACGACAGGAAGGGTTGAAGAGAGATCCAGATCCAAACAACAGGAACAGAGTTGGGTTTAAAGCAAATGACACGTGAGTCCCAGTAATGGCCTAAATAATATCTACAAACATTATTGAATAATAAAATAAATGAAAGTTTGGAATTGATCAGTACACAAACTAAAGTACAAAGGAGATATAAGTTGGTTGGAACTGGCTGTTTGGGGGTGAAGTATAGTTTGATTTTGGGTAAAAAGTATTGGAATTAAATTTAAAATAAAATTTTTAATTTGGTTCAATTTTATTATAACATTAAATTCAAATCAAATTAAACAGTATTTTTACAGTTTGTTTTGATTTTTTTTTATTTATTATCATAATTTATTCATTTTTTAATTAAATTTAAGTAATTATAATTATTATGTTATATTATTTTTTATTAAATTTTATTTTACATATTTAAGTTAAAAAATATTAATTTTATTTCTATTTAATATTATTATAAAATAATATTATTAACTTTTTTCTAATATAATAATAAATTTTAGTTTACTTGATATTTAATTATATTTAATAATATCAGTATATATTTTTATAAAATATAAAAATAAAATATGTAAATTACATATTATGATTAAAAAATTAAAATATTGTTAGTTGAGTAATATTAAATATCTAAAAATAAATTAATATAATTATAATATATAGTTTGGTTTGATTTTTATAATAAAATCCAAAAATTGAATTAAATCACAAAAAATATATGATTTTTAAAATTTTTAATTTATATGATTTTAAATACCTGGTAATAACATTTTTAACAAAAACTATATTTATGATTTTTAAAATTTTTAGTTTATATGATTATTTTAAGTTTAAAACTGTTTTCTAAATCTCATTCAAGTTTTCTAAGATGATGAACCGTCTTTATGTAAGAATGATTAAGAATATTTTCATTTAAAAAAAATAATTTTTTTAAGAGGAAGGAGAAGGCAAATGAAGAAGAAAGGAGAAGGCAAATATAGATAACATTTATTATATTAAATATTATCTTTTTTTCTTTTAATGTTTTTTATATTTTATATTTTTATTTTTGATTTTATGATTTTTATTTTTCTTATTATTTATATATATATATATATTTTTTTTTTTTTATTTTTTTGACATTATAACTAAATATATACTATTTGGTTGATTACTATCTCACTTTTCTATTTTTAAAATATTTATCTATACTAAGTTTTAATGAGTTTTTTTTTAGGATAAATATTTAAAATAAAACCCTTTTTTATTAGATAAAAAAAACTCACTCACTCACTCACAGCTTCTACCGCCGCAACAGTTACAAAGCCCTTTTTTCTATCGTTATCGTGCCTGGTTCGTTCACAATCTTGCTGCTCCACCGCGCCACGCCTCTGTCTACGCGGCCACGCCGCTGCCCATGCCGTCGCCAACGCCGCCGCGCCACGTCCAAATCCTTTGTGTTCCATCTCCTCTCAGTGGTGAAGATCAACACTCTTGGCAAATACAAGGACCCATCCCTTCCCCTTGACTCGGTGATTTCCTCTAAGCCCTAGTGCCCAAAGTTTCGTCTCTTTGTCTCCCTAGAGCAACTTAGAGGGATTTCGTGAGAAAAATCCCAGGTTAGGGTTTGAGATTCTGAATTTGGAAGTGTTTGGATGTTTGTGGCTTCCTATGAGGTGTAGCATAGCTACTGGAGGTTATCAAGCTTGCTCTGCTTCCGTTTCCCCCAAAGAGTTGATTTAAATTGTTGTGTATGTGTTTGTGCTTTTTCTTTATATATGGTTTCTGCTTGGCGTATGACTTATAATCAGAGTTGGGGTCGAGGTGATGTTGTTTTGTTTAGTTGATGTGGCGCGGCTGGTCGGCTTTATGGTGTTTGTTGTTTAGAAGTTTCTGATATGAAATGCTAATTTGGCCACTGTTTTGGCATTGAATTTTACTGATATTGAATGTAGTTTTGTTGCTGTTTCATGTTTTAAATTTTCTGATATAAAGTGCAATCTTGCTGCTCCTCATGTGCTAATTTTACTGATATAAAATGCCATTTTGCTGTTGTTCCATGTCTTAAATTGTACTGCTATGAATGTTAATTTCCTGCTGCTGTTTCACCTTTGATTTATTACTGTTATGGAAATCTGAATTTGTTGTCGTAGAGCCTTATTCTTGCTGCCATGAGATTCCTAATTTTATGTCATAGAACTCTGCTCTTAATTACCCTGAGATTCTAAATTTTGCTGTCATGTCTGCTGTCTTGGAACTTTGGTTGAAAATGAGTCTATGACTCTATGTTGTTGTAAGAAAGTAAAATATTGGTCCAAAAACTGTGCTCTGCAGTTTGGAATTTTATGGATTGTTTCTTTTTGGTTCTGAATCTGTTTTAGCTATAAACTCAGCTTTAGGGTCTGAATTCGAAAATGTAGTCTGCATGAAAGTTGTAAATATGGATGTTTACAAATTAATGACCTTGGATTCATTCAAAAATATTATGTAAAACTATAGATTCAATCAAATTAGTAAGTAAAGGTCAAGTTGTCACTAATTGGTAAAAGTTTCACTTTGCTCATAATTCAGGTATAGTATACTTTCAAACTCAGTCTCGAGATAAACATAGGAGTTGTATATAGTATTCTTAGCTTTAAAATTAGATAGGAATTAACTTATTTGAGCTAGTATATTTATATATATCATAGTTATAACAAATAATAGTCTAGACGCATGATAGAAATTGAAAGAGATAGTAAACCATGACTTAGGGAATGGTATGTCAACCATATTGTAGCTTGAATTTTTCTGCTATGAAATGCTAATTTGAATGCTTTTTTGGTTCATTTCTGATGTCTGAAAACACTTTGTGGATTTCTCTTTGCAGCTTTGTTTCTTGTTGAATTTTTCGAGAGCCTTGCAAAGATCGAGAATGGAGAATCGTCGTCCTTCTGGTTTCCCTTAGACTCATTCGTTCCTTCCGATTATTCTGAGTTATGACATAGCATCGATTAATGCAGATTCTTAGGTGCACTCATTCACCAATACTAGAGGTAAATGTGCTTGTATTTTATATTTGGGTCTCTAACTTAAACTGTCTGACATACTTCTCATGTAAACGTATGTTAAGAAATATTGGGCCTTAGAGATTTACTTTGTATCTGTGAAAATTTGTCCAAATGGAATCATGATGAAGTATTGTATATTTGTATTATGCAAAAATTGTTAGTCTTTCCAGCTTTGTTTCTGGTTGAATTTTCCGAGAGCTTGCAAAGATCAAGAATGGAGAATCGTCCTCCTCCTGGTTACCCTTAGACTCATCCGTTCTTTCCGACTATTCCGAGTTACAACACAGCTCCGATTAATGCGAAGTCTGCGTGGTATCCGTTCTTCGTTGAAAACGAAAAAGGATTATCCATTGGTTGGTTTCTTCCTCGTAGTCATCGTCCTCTAACTTTGACGGGTGTGGTTGCAACCTCTCTAGCGCCTCCTCCTCATTTGTGTGCTTAGATCGATCTTCCCTAGTTCGATGGGGGTGGCGACGGCGACCTCCATGGATTTTGGTGCATTACCAAGTTTGACTTCACATTATACGTGGCCTTTAACCGATGGAGATACGGTTGAATGTACTCGATGAAAGAGTACACAACTATTTTGAATTTTTAGCTATTGGTGGCCCTGATCATCTTTTAAAAGCTTGTCACATGCCAAATCCTTTTGAACCGTATAGCCTAACTGAAACGTATAGCCTGATCTTTAAGAGAGACCCCGACGGGGATAATTACTTGGTAGGACGAGAGTGGACCAAAATCTTGCAAGATCAGACGCCCCATCTGGATTGTAAGTTGCAAGATTTTGGTCCACTCTCGTCCTAACAAGTAATTATCCCCGTCGGGGTCTCACTTAAAGATCAGGCTATACATTTCAGTTAGGCTATACAGTTCAAAAGGATTTGGCATGTGACAAGCTTTTAAAAAATGATCAGGGCCACCGATAGCTAAAAATTCAAAATAGTTGCGTACTCTTTCATCGAGTACATTCATTTGGCATCTTCAATTGTTCCCCAACCGTATCTCCATCGGCTAAAGACCACGTATAACGTGAAGTCAAACTTGGTAATGCACCAAAATCCATGGAGGTCGCCGCCGCCACCCCCATCGAACTAGGAAGATCAGTACGAAGCACACAGCAAGGAGGAGGCGCTAGAGAGGTTGCAACCACACCCGTCAAAGTTAGAGGACGACAACTACGAGGAAGAAACCAACCAATGGATAATCCTTTTTCGTTTTCAACGAAGAACGGATACCACGCAGACTCCACATTAATCGGAGCTGTGTTGTAACTCGGAATAGTCGGAAAGAACGGATGAGTCTGAGGGTAACCAGGAGGAGGACGATTCTCCATTCTTGATCTTTGCAAGCTCTCGGAAAATTCAACCAGAAACAAAGCTGGAAAGAGAAATCCACAAAGTGTTTTTATAATAAGCTCATGTAAGAGAAAATATTCAAGTAGCACCACAAATTCCATGCTTAGTATTGATATGTAATTTGGGTGTGTACTGTGTATATGAAAAACTAACAATTTTTGCATAATACAAATATACAATACTTCATCATGATTCCATTTGGACAAATTTTCACAGATACAAAGTAAATCTCTAAGGCCCAATATTTCTTAACATACGTTTACATGAGAAGTATGTCAGACAGTTTAAGTTAAAGACCCAAATATAAAATACAAGCACATTTACCTCTAGTATTGGTGAATAAGTGCACCTAAGAAATCCCAAAAAAGCTGTTCTTAAGGAGTACTGAATACTAGAAACATGACATCCTTTCACTATTTGAAAAATTGGATCAAAATCAAGCAATGCTGGAAGAATAGTATCATAGTGTTGTGGCCTTTTCCTTACAATGGCTGCTAAACTGTCAAAACAAACACTTCAGAGGGTTAGGTTTGATATGACAATGACAGGAGGCAAGAGAAGCAAAGCAGTATCTAAACCACATCAACTACAAATAATGTCATGGAGTAGCATGAATGTAAGGCAAACACTAAGATTTTGGGGAAAAAGCATATCAATAAAGGCATATTCATTCAGAATTCTAGCTACAAACAATGTAACTGACAACCAGCACCACAAATATTTGTTTGAATATCAATGACAAAAATCACTCTATGCACAATTGTCAAAGCATTGCATTTAAGTGATCTTAACTAGCATTTTCTTTCAAAACCATATTTAACAACCTGACTGAATTGCATGCCAGGTGTTCAAAAAGCTCTTATTAAAATTTTGGTTATCGTTGTTGTTTAAATAAATTAAGAATTCATCTACAATGAGATGATCAAGGAATTTAGGTATTTAACTAATACATGCTGGAAAACATAGAAAGTGTAGAAGCAATAGGAAACTGACTCAAGCAATAGGTGATGTGGATATATTCTTTTCTTGCTATTTGTAGTTGCCAGAAAACTTTTAAACAAACATGTTTTAAAGAGACAAAAAAAATTAGTCACAGTGCTGAACTATCTGGCTTATTCAAAGAATTTATAAATTTACCAAATTTGTCGGTTTTTAAATTTATAAAGGAAAACAAAGATGCAAATGTAGAAAATAAGTTAAGATAACCCCAAGGGAAAAAAGACACGAAAAAAAAAAATACTAAAAGGGAAAAAATCAAGAACCATGTAACAGAGCATGCCAATCTCTCTGAAGACCTATCAAACACATTCCCCTAAAAAGACCATTGGCAGATCACAAAGAAACCAACAACACTTAGATCCCAAATGAGCTCAAAAGAAGACTGCTGAACAGAGAAAATTCTAGCAATTCCTTCCAACCAAATACACCAAAGAACAACAAACTGAGAGCAATGGTAAATCTTTTTGGCATTTCTGGCAATCTTATTTGTTTATCTGAATAAAGTTATTCATAATAAGACAAACTACTTTATACTGCAATTCCCTCACTTCATACTCTAATTACTTGTTAGGACGAGAGTGGACCAAAATCTTGCAAGAATAGGCGCCCCCTCTAGATTATCAATTATCCTCATGTATTTAGGCTTTGATATTTTGTTAATAATATTATCCTTATGAGATTGAGAGACCTTTAAGTGACTGAGACACTTTATTATTAGATTGAACAGTGATTTCTTCTTAGCAGCCCTACTTGAAAACTTGAGCTCTACCTTCTTTATTATTGACACAGGTTAATGAGACTTATGGATGGATTTTGGGTTTACAACACCTGCCTATATCCTCTTGTATTTTTGAAGGAGATAATGTTTTAAGGTGGTTTAAAGAAGTTGGCCCACACTCTTAATAATGATTTTTAGATAAATAGTTTGTTACTTCAATGATGGTTAAATGTGGTGGAATAAGTAGTGACATCTACAAAAGTTAGATGAAATTTTGATAGAGTAACAATATAAATAGATGTGAGGGAGATAACTATGTAAGAGAAGAGTTCGGGTAGTTAATGAGGCTTACCTATTTAACCCAAGTAGAATGGTGCTAATTCTTAAAAAGATAAAGAACTTGAAACTTTTTTAGGGAATAGTAAGGGTTTTTTGAAGTCATGCCAAAGTGGACATTAACATATGCAATTGTTACATTTATCTCTCTTTATTTATAATATTTATCTCTCCTTATGCCAAACTGAACTGAGTAGTGAAGAGTTGAGAAGAGAATGGAAGGTTTAAAGATTTGGAGACGTATTTATGAAATAGGGATATTTTTGGAAAAATAGATAAAAAAAAAAGTATAATATATGAATAACAAAAGGGAGTAAATATAATAATTGAAATGATCTTACTTCGAAAGTCATAATCATAAGATTGTACCTTTTTTGGGTTCATTTTCAAATAATATGATTTCAACTATTTCATCATAATTTAATAAATAAATTAAAATATTACTTTCATATTCCAGCAATTATATAGCTTCATGAGATAAAGGGTTTCAAATTAAATTGAGCGAGGTCCCTAAGAACATAACCATGAAAATTCCAACTGAAATTAATGGTTGAGAACAGGTTTTGATGATTTGGTCCTATTTAGCTTTTCTATACAAATATTATTTTCAGTTGGCTATAGCTAAAGCCTAACACTACCAAAAAAAAAAAAGGGAAATTAGGGATTGATTTTATCCTTCACCATATAACCGCAACTCAGGGACTATTATATGAAATAGTTCTAATTAATTGTTAAGCTTTCATCACTTGTTCAATTAATTGGTTTGTACTTTAATATTTAGATAGTATTTCAAATACAATAATGTATTGCAAATTCATGCTATTGAATTATCAAGTGAGGAATCCGCACAACTCACCAAAGAAAAAGTTAGTTTAGCTGTAAAAATCATGAAAAATATTCTCTCGAATCTCATTAATTTTCTGAAGTTCACTTTGCATAAACATGGATTGAGAGTTAACATGTAGGCAAAGAAATGCACCAAATCACGTGAAACTAATACTACTTTATGTTAAAGATATAAATTCCCAATATAAATATTATAATTAATTTTCTTTATAACAATATAGTTATTCAAGTCAATGTTCATTCGGTTCCTTAAAATATTAAACCCTTAAAATATTGAGTGGTATTTTGATCAATTTATGGTTGATTTTTTTTTATTGGATGTCTAATAGTACATTGATGAAAATATTGTTTAAGCAAATATTATTGTTGAACAGCAAAAGACTAGTTAGTTCAATGTGACATTTTGATGATGACTAACTAATCAATAATAAAATGTGGCTAAAAAATTCTATTTATTTTAAATTGAACCAACATCTAAATAGCATTAATTAATTATTTCAATGTAATTTGTTGATGTGGAAGCATGGATTTAATTAGAAGTGTTCTAGTATGACAAATAAACTTACATAGTTTAAAGTATCTTCAATGATAAATTGTTAAACAACTTAATTTTTACTAACAAGTTGTCTAATTTATATAACTATTTCTTTTTTCACTCATATATTTAATACAAACTTAAGTACCTAATAATGAGTAAAACAACTCTTTCCAATTTTAAGCAATCCAACATACATATGACACATGTATACATATATGTTTCCATTAAGTCTTTTAAGCATCTTGTAAATTTCACTCTCCAATATGTTATTTGTTTTGCTGGTTCCATTTACCAACGTTTATCTTATTATGTTCAAAGGCATGTAGGTGATATGGTATTAATGAATGTAAGCAGCTATTCAGAACAAATGTTTTATTAGAAAACTATTGTTTGCCCTTTATGCATTTATATTTGATGTGTGAATAAGATGTACACTTTAATGTTGCCGTCTTATTGACAGGCAGCTAACAAGGGTTGCAAAAGCTCTGTGTACGTGTGAAAGGAAATGAATATAAGGGTTGCAGGTTTCAAAATCAAACTTGCAACCAAGTTTACCCTGTGTATACATAATACATGCAAATATATAACAGATAGATTTCATCCAAACTCATATATGATATTTGAGGAAGTGGTTCACAAGGTTAAAGTTGGAGGTTATTGTTCAATTTTGGGTTTAACAAAGTTAAAGTTGAGTAACCAACCAATTGAGTAAGATCATTAAGCAATTCAATGATTAGCAGTCCTTGAGGAAAGTAATTGGCGAGTCTCCCAGAAAAGGATTACAAACTACACTATGCAAACACACCAGGATGTTCTGCCTTTTTGTAGTAGCGACCCTTTTGGAGTTCAAAGATTTTTATGGTCTCTACTTCTCGATGAACACATTATTTATAAGATGCTAGTACCTATGATGAATAAATTTAAAATGAAAAAAAATTATTTTCATAATTAGTAATTTAACTTTTTAAACTAGCAAGAATCACAGTGTAAGTAAAAAATAATGCTCAAATATTTAATACTAGTAGGAGTATTTAGGAAATATGAACTTGTCCATATTTCTCTAAGATTCTATGCATTGTGACCCAACTCAACCACTTCTTTTCATTAGTACACCTACTTACTATTAGTCTGCACAACAGTATATATACTGGTTCACCATCTATTTTCATAGCATCACTTGAGATTATTTATGCTGCCTCCGTAAGTTAAAATATATAAAAATCAAAATCTTTCATAACATCACTTGAATTCTAATACAGAACATTGTTCGCGTACATAAAAAAAAAAAATCTCAAATAATTAGAGGAGTCCAAAGTCCAAATGTGAATTCATAATTACTACTTACGAATATGTGAACATGTGAACTTGTGGAGTCTTCTTAGATTTCTATGCATGGTGGCCACTATTAAACCCCAATTAATCAAAAGTGGTTCACCACTTCACCGTCAACCATAAAGTGTGCTGATTTTTAAACTTCTAATAATAGTGTCTGATTCATTTGTCCTTTTCTCAGGTGTGCCATGTTTTTTTTCTTCATGAATATTTTGAGGGTCTTTTTTTCTTTCTTTTAAATTGTCATATTAGGCAGTTCTCGTAGTCATTTGACACATAATTCATTTTAAGAGTTGTTTGGTTTGGCATAGATGTAATCAAATAGTGTTTTGTGCAGGCACCTTGAATCTGTAGCAAAGTGATGAACCATAGTAATGAGGATGGGAGGTCTGGGATGGGGTAGATAAAAATGAGATGTGGAAATATGGAGACTCTTTTCTTAATTGGTATGATTTGATAGTCAACGTAAGTCATTTATATTTGTGTCATTTTGTATATTCTTAATTTATTTTTATGGGATGAGAGTTGTTGTTGTAATTATTTGTACTAATTCATTTGTTGAAACATCTATAATTGATAGATCAATGAAAAAAATTGTATCTTTCTACAGGGTAGTACACAATGACATTATATTTACAAGATTTTCTTAACCTTAGCAGGGCAAGGAAAATGAAACATCACCAAACCTAAATTGTTTGTTTCTTAAGATATGTATTACAAGGCTCACAATTTCTTCAAATTTATTTTCTAACTTATAAATTATTTTTAAGTTAAAGTTAAAAAAAAAAAATTTTAAAAATAAGTAAAAGTTATTTATTAATATTTTTTTAATTTAAAAACTTTTTAAAGTTAAAATAGAAGAGGTATTGAGTTTGACTCCTCCTATTAACAAAACAAAAACTAATAAAATAATTTTTAATATTTTTTAATAAAAAATATTAATTATTTTAAAATTTATTATATATACATCTTAATTTGACATATTTTAAAAAAAAAACATATGAAAATACGTTTTGTATAAATAGTTTTAATCAACTTATTATAAAATTACTTTTTTTTTCATTAAAAATAAGTAATTTTTATTTTAATTTTTTTTATTAATTGATGTTTAACTTAACTTTTACCTAAAAATAACTTATAAATTGGATCAAACTGAAACTAAGTTCCTCCACAAAATAAACCCGGACAATAACAATAAGAAAGTTATTAAGTAACTTAATTTCATTGTAAGAAGAAAAAGAGAAAGACAAATACCCAACACTAGTATTAGAGATAATATATTTAGTTTGGTATAAACATCTGTTCCTAAATAATTCAGATTTAGACTGATTGGATAAAGTGTAATATATATTAATAATTATTGGTTGTTATAAAAGATTGATGTTAAAGATCAAATAGACCATTTATATTTTCTTTTTAAAAAGAAAAAAATGAAAAATCTATGCTGGATAGCAACGAGAGAATTGAGATTTAAGTTGAAACTTGAAGTTTTAATCTCACTAGTACACTATTACTCGAATTAATGCTAATTTATTTTTCATTGATCAAATACGCAGGGATACTACATTATAGTATGATACGTATTACATAAAAATCTCCCATCATCTTATTTATGGCTTCTTGAAAGCTATGAATTATATACGTACATCAGTACATGCCAATGTGAAAATAAAATAAAATTGTAGTATAGAAATAGAATTTTTCAAGATTAAGAATATCACTTGGGAAAGTATGTGGTAGAAGTTATAATTGTGACACTTGTTAATCAACTAGTATAACACGTCATAAAAAACATTTCTAATTTGCTGAGAGGTTTTGTTTTTATTGGTACAAATTAAGAGGAAGAAAAGAGGGGATCGAAGAAAAGCAAAATTAGAGAAAGAGAGAAAACTACAGAGAAACTTCAAGTAGAAGATAAAACTAACCTAAAATTTAAAACATTATCCCGTAGAAAGATTTTGCCGCTACAACTTGCTATAACTAGCTCTGTTTCGCAATGTATAAACGAGTTTTCTAGTCTAAATACAAAAGAAAATCTGTTCTATTCGAATGAAAAAATAGCACGGAATATGGGTGATAAGGACATTATATATATATATATATATATATATATATATATAAATGGATGATATAACTTTTCTTTTCTATGTTAAGTGAATCTGCTTCATCAGGAATCAGAATATATCCCAACAATTTGTGATAGACCCTATCTGAAATAAGGTGCTAGCAATGGCATTTGCTTGAAATTTGTCTTTTTTTTTATATTAATTTTTAAATAGAAACAATTTATTCAAATAACTTTAGTAATTTACTCTTTTAAGTAAAAAAATAGTAAAATACGATTGCTTACAACAAGTCACTTATCAGTTACCACAAAACTAATTATGAGATTAATCCTACACGTGTGTATATATATATATATAGTGGCCTATAGAGTTATGAGACACGTTTGGAAGTTGGAATTGTAGAAGTATTGAATTGATTTTCGCCGCAAGCGATGTCCATACATAAAAGGGAATGCAAATTCAAGTTATATTTTCCTAATGTGCAACAAAAAAAAGAAGATTCAGAAAGGTTCTGTATACTAAATAAAAGTAGCAGGTATATATAACCTTTCGTCATTGTTAATTATGAACCAAATAACACTATATGAATATATCAGCATGGACAGTGGGCATGGCTTTTAAAAAAAATCTATAAAAAGAAAGTCTCAGCTTGGCCAACTTTCTAAACGTGACTTTGCGGCTTTCGTATTATGGAGGCTTAGGATAAATATAAATACTAGTAATAATGAAAAACTATGCAAACATGACATATGAGATTTCACAATATAATATTTCTTTTCCATTTTCAAACCACACTGCATTGTGATTTGTGTGGGAGTGTCTTCATGCAATTTTTGTTTATCATCACATCTAGACTTTTTTTTTTTTTTTTTTTTATCCAAATGGCTCCAAACTCTGTAGATAAATATTATCTGGATAAGCGTGAGAAACACTGTTAGGAAGAAAAATATTCTAAGAAATTAAACTACTCTTAGAAAGCTAAAAGAGAAGTTCAAATGAACATTAATATTTTTCATTGATAAAAATAGCCATACGAGAAGTACAATTTTATATATAACCTGATTACTGCGACTAATAACCCTATATGTGTTGTCATTCTAGCTTGTTTAAAAAAAAAAAAAATTAAAATATTAACAAAACAATACCCCAATATTATAAGGACATCCAGCATAATCTTTTAGCCATGTAAGTTACAGAGCATTTTTGGTCCTATTAAGCCCTTCCTATCCATCACACATTAAATATTTGGTGATGGTTAAAAGAAATGATTTTATCAACAAATTTTAGTTTGACTAAAAGTGATAAAAAAAATAAAAGAGTATATCAAATTTACTTTCAGTGTAAAAACATCAAAATATAAATAACTTCACTACAAAATAAAAATTAGTTTAAAAAACATTACTTTCATCTAAAATTCCCTAACGCTTACGGCTCACCAAACACACTTAGTTTTAATTTTTAAAGTGATAGTAACTTCTTGGCAACATTCATGCGCCCCATAATCATGTTTGGATGAGCTTTCCTTTTTGGGCATATTTTAATTTTTCGTGAAGGACGAAGGCGTAAATTTAACGCATAAAGCATCTGTACTTTAAAAAAGATTCATGTGCACATTCGTGGTTAATTAGGTTAAATACATAAAGTTTTGAATTTTATGCAATAGTGTTTTCAATTTAAATTGTGTGTGTAAGGAAACCACACAACGGCAATACGTGCAAGAACAAGATTCTTTCTTACATTCTTGTAAGTTAGAACATATTGACATTTCTCACCAAAAAACAGAACGTAATTCTTACCATATAATGTAGAGATTGGTAATGGAAAAGCCTAAGACATGTCAGGAACCTAAAAAAAAGAAAAAGAAAAAAAGTACGGTACACAACATTTCAAAAGTGGGTCCTCTATGACCAGCCATACGTAATAATTTCCAGCCTCAAGCATTGTCAGGTAAACAACTCTGTATTACATTTTTTTTTTCTTATGTATCCTTTAGCAACTAGCAGCTGGCAATCTATGTGTTAATATTAAGTCTATTATATCTAATATCTAATCTAATTAATCTCTAAAGACTAAAGGATTACATTCATATGATATGTTACAGAAAGTTGGTGTTCTGGTTAATCCTTAATTATGCATATTATTATTATTCATATTTGATGGTGTTGGTAGGTTTCATTCGGGTACCGACACCTGCCACACGTGTCAGGCCATGATAGGTGGGTCCTACTCCTCTTATAGATGCTTGCATTCTTTGACCACTCTAACTCCTATGACCAACCATCCCATACCTGAGCTCAGGCTCCACCATGATGTTTGAAAGATTGAAACTAATTTCGCTTTATAGTACTTTTATTTATTTATAACCATATGTTATTTATTAAGTTTTTTTCATTTACAAAGTTGGAAATTAAGACTTTATTTAAAGAGACTAAAGAGATTTTTACTCTCTTTTATTTTAGCATTTCTAATTTACAATTTTCTGTTGCATTGAAATTATCTTCGCAAGATGTTGGGAACGCAGTACCAAATAAAAGAAGAGAGAGTATCTTATTATAAACTAAGATTAGACAGAAGAACAACAGAGGTAGCGAAGCTGGGCTGTCATGTTGTGGATGGCTGGGAGCCGTTGGATGCTCACCAAACTGCAAACCCAATCAATGAATGAATGGCGTTTGTGTTCATATTCATTCATGTTCAGAGAACCAATCACGAATCTTTGTCACAATATTTGGACTATTATTTTACTATTTCCCCCCTATTTCAGGCCACGTTGTGCCATTTTTTGTCTCTTTTCCACTCAGCAAACAAGAATAAAAAATTCTACTACTATAAATTAAAACTCTTCTTCTTCCATCTTAGTTTAGTTTGATACATCTCTGAGCTCATACAATTTAGAAAGCCAAGTTTTCTAGTATTATAAGGTACTAGTAAATTAAAATATTTAAAGAAATAAAGAAGAATCAAAACGAAATGATTACAACCACTCAAGGAGTAAGGGGTGCACATCGCCTCCATCCAAGGTTGTCATCTCAATCTCAATTTCGCAAAACCCCTTTACTCATCGGAAAAAACAGAATCATAATTATTACTTAATTAATACTAGCACTTATCCTTTACTCGCGCATAATAATCGAAGCCCACGTGCATTAAATTATACAAAAAAAAAAAACAAAAAAAACTAGTACTCCATTTACTGTGTTTGTGTTTTTTTTTAAAGATTTTTTTTGGTGATTAATATAGAATATTGATTTTTAACGATGAAACTTCTTATTAAAAATTAGATTTTAATTACACATTTTTTACCTTGATTTTACTAATTTGTAATTTTGATACTTATTTTTAAAATTCTATAATTTTAGTTCAATTGATAATTGAAACGAATTATTAAATATAACGTTAACTTTTTTTTCTAACCTTAAAAAAACAAATTATTAATTAATTTTAAATCACAAAAATATAATAAAAAATTATTAACTTAATTAAATTTAATTATTTATTTTTTTAATAATAAAAAAAATACTTGAATCAATTTTAAATTAAAAAATAATTTTTTGAATAATAAAAAAAATAGATAAACCTTTTTAGTCAACATTATATTTTCTAATTTAAAAGTTGAACTAAAATTTTAAAAATAAAGGATAAAATCTATAAATTAAAAAATAGAAAGATCAAAATCACTAATTTGTAAAAAAATTAAAAGTGTAATTAAACTTAAAAATTATGATAAAAATAAAGAGAAAATATTTCTTTATAAGATATACGCCAAAGACAATTTTTTTTTAAAATAAATTAAACCAAACGCTCTAACGTTTAGTTTTTTGTGGTACATGCTCTACGTTTAGTTTAGTTTAAAAAATACTTATTTAAAAAAATCATTTAAAAGTTGAAAAACAAATAATAACAATAATGATTAAAAAAGTTAAACAAAACGAACATCATGTAATGTGAAAGGATTAATCTAACTTGATTAGAGCATGGTCCCTAACTTCTAAAGGATGTTGTACTCTTGTGGGTTCCCCGTCTTCTTCACTTCTTAAAACCACAAGCTTCCCTTTCCTAACCAACCCAATCCCTTTTCATAATAATTACTCTATAATTTTTACTACAACAAGATTTATTATTATTATTAAATAAAATATTAAATATTTATATTTTAAAAGCATTAGATATATTTAGTGGGAGAGGTTCTAAGTTCTAACATCTCTACGTACTGTATATAAAAACAGCTGAAAAGAAAAATTAAGAAGAAACCATCGTTTTGGTTCTTGTAATATAATGTGTTGTCATATTAGTTTCTGAAACTAAAACAATTTTAAACAAGTTCTGGTAATTTTTTTTTGTTATTTCATTTAAGTTCCTAATTAATCATTTATTGTAATTTTAATCTTTTAACATATGTTAATAATATTATTATTTAAGTCACATTTTTTTTTGAATTTTAGAAAAGTATGATTAATGAACTACACTTTTCAGATACTTATTTAATTATTAATGTTATATATTTTCAATAGAAAAAAGTTGATCGGTGTCTCGATGTGTATGAATATTTTATACTATTTTCAAAAACAAAATACCCCTTTAAATGAATGTGTGTTGAGAAATTAAACCGTGTCTCTTAGTTATAAGATATATCTCGAGTTAAACAAAAACATTTATTTGCATTTAATTTTTCTTGATTAAAAGGATGAACAAAAGAATATTGTTTGTGCTTGCCGTCTGCTGTCTTGATTTTTCACCTTCTCCCACTCTGAAACACAGTAGAGAGAGCATGCCATTACTTTTAAAATAATTAAAAAAAAATATTATATATACACAGAGCCATGCCTCGTTCCCATCTCTGCTCCATCTTCTTTTCAAAATTCTCCCCCACCCCACAAGCAAAGCACCCTTAACCTTTTTTATTTATTTTTCCATTGGTTCATCTTTTTTCTCTCTACCCCATTTTGCTTTATCTGGGTTTCTGTGCTTTTGTTGGGATCTACTAACTAATGGGTTTCTCCCAAGGACCCTGCACTGATTCCAGGGACCTTTCCAATGCCCCAACCTTAGTTGTAGATCACTACTGTGACTACGACAAGCTCAAATTCAAAACCTTTCTAAGAAAAATGTTCTGGGAATTCGGTCTCGCCTGTGTGACCAACCCTTCCCGGCGCCGGAGAAGTTCCGAGAGGGGCCAGAGCGACGGCAAGAAGACGAATTTGGAGCACAACAAGGCGTGGCTTCTTGCGGAATCTGGTGGGTGTGGACCAGAATTGACCAATGCTGACCCTCAATCGGTTCACTCCTCTTTCAGGTTCAGCTTCTGTTCTCAGGTGGAGTTGGAGTCCCTCAACATGAGTTCTTCAAGTGCTGCAACGGTTTTGATGGTCAATTTGGACAATGGGGTCAGTGAATCTCGCGTCAGGGAAATGAAATGGAGGAGAATGGAGTCCTTGGAGAAGAGCATATCCCCTGTGGCTCACACCTTGATCAGGTTCACCTTTGGTGAAATCATGTCTGCTACTAGGAATTTCTCCAAAGGTCAGTTCTTTTTTTTAATCTTTTCTTTCTTTTTTGGTTAATACTGTGACTTTAGTCCATGAAAAAAAATACTAAATTTTGTTCTTGTTTTTGATAAAAGTTGATTGATTGGTTTGAGTGAGATCATGATTTGTTTTAATTTGTGTAGGAAGAGTATTGGGGAGAGGGGCATTGAGCTGTGTTTTTAGGGGGAGAGTTGGGATTTTGAGGACTGCTGTGGCTATCAAACGGTTGGACAAGGAAGACAAAGAATCTGCCAAGGCCTTTTGTAGAGAATTGATGATTGCAAGTTCTCTTCATAGTTCAAATGTTGTTCCCCTTTTGGGGTTTTGTATTGATCCTGAGGAGGGTTTGTTTTTGGTGTACAAGTATGTCTCTGGGGGCAGCTTGGAGCGCCACTTGCATGGTATTCACTTCTCTGGTTTTCCCTGGCTCCTCTCTTTTGTGTGGTTGTGAATTGGTGAATTTCACTGACTCTAGCATGCCTGTTTTGCAGGAAGGAAGAAGGGTAGTTCTCCTCTTCTGTGGCCCGTGAGGTACAAAGTTGCAATTGGGATTGCTGAAGCTGTGGCTTATCTGCATAGTGGAACTGAAAGATGTGTTGTTCACAGAGACATCAAGCCCTCAAACATTCTGCTTTCTTCAAGGAAGACTCCCAAGGTGAGATGTTTTTCTTGTGGTTGAGTAATGTGGAGAATCTGGCACACAGCCAGTGGACGTTATTCTAATTGTTTTTGTTAATTTGTAGCTATGTGATTTTGGATTAGCTACATGGACTTCTGCACCTTCCGTCCCTTTCCTTTGCAAAACTGTCAAAGGAACATTTGGGTACAAACTTAAGCCTTTCTTATTGATTCTGCAAAATTTTAGTTTGTGTGTATAATTTCTTTTCATATTATGATTAGCTGACATTAAATCTTCTACTCCTCTCTCCTTTCCCTACAGATATTTGGCTCCTGAGTATTTCCAGCATGGGAAAGTATCAGACAAGACTGATGTATATGCTTTTGGAGTGGTTTTGTTGGAACTTATTACTGGCCGGAAGCCGATTGAGGCAAGAAGATCTTCAGGAGAAGAGAACTTGGTATTATGGGTGAGCTATCATGTTAATTCTTTTGAAGTTTCCTTGATTCTTCATTATCCTATGGTTGAACTTATTCCTTTTGTGGACGAGATTGGTATTCTCTTCAGCATAATATACTGTTATAGTAGTAGTACATTAAAGCAACAAATCAATAATATCAATTTCACCTTAGTTTATTGCTTCTAGATCACATAACAATGTGTTATCCTAGCTGTTTACTCCTTTTACAAATTGAAACAAAAATGAAAATTGTTTGTTTTATATGCTTCTGTAATCAAACTTGATCTAGCTGTAAAGTATGACAGTTAGATTTGCAATGCATCTTAATAGTTTAGAATTTAGATAGATACTGTGTTTAGCAGGAGTCAATGTACCATGTATTTGGAATATTATTAATACTATCTTCTTGGGTGGATAAATGAAATCAGGGAGTTCATTTATATGCATTGCAATCCATAGTGAAATTATCTTTTCCTTTATAGTAGAAAACTTGCACCAAATTTTGGCATTTCTTACTATATTTGTGCTGGTATTTCCAACACTGCATTTATGTTGACAGTTGAGTGTTAAGAACAGAAAGGTCAAATTGACACAATCTTGTTAACATACATCTAATCTATCTGACATTCATTTCATTTGCAGGCTAAACCTTTTCTTCAGAAAGGGAAAGGAGCAATTGAAGAGTTGGTTGATCCTCAACTGAAGTGCAGCCTTAGGTTCTCAAATCAAATGGGTAGAATGATTGAAGCAGCAGCTGCATGTGTGACAAATGAAGAATCTCGGCGACCTGGCATACGTGAAATTATTGCAATACTGAAAGGTGAAGAAGAACCTGTTTTGTCTAAAAGAAAGAAGTCCAGTTTTCTTGGGAATGGATGCGTGATTGATTGTTATTCTCAGTTGCAACAAACGAACAATGAGATGAAAAGTCACTTGGCTTTAGCAATGCTAGGAGTTGCAGAGTTTGAGGATGATGATTATCTGTATGGTCGATAAAACATGCGTGATGACAACCCTGAAATATAACCTTTTACTTTTTGCCATGATTGTCACTAAAGATTACAGTAGATGTGAGCGAGTTGAAATTGTAAATAGAAATAGGAGCTTAGATGATGATTGTGTGTAGATATCTTCCCTTTTCTTAAAAGGGTAACGCTAATAGATTTTCATTCATGTTTGTGGATCATGTTGGTAAATTGAATGATTTTTATCCGATCCTTCTTGCTCACAAACACGTTTTTGGTGGGATGGGGTAATAAATAGCCTTAATTAGTTCACTTCAATGAAGAGCGTTTGGGTGTAAGAGTTGCCATTTTCACCAAATTCATAACTAATTCATAATGGCCTTCAACAAATAATAAAAAAGATACACACAAGGAATGCAATAAGAATAAGTGAAGATGGACGTAATAATGCATAAAGTAAAGATACTTTATAATCAATAGATTTGTTTTTTAGTATGAGGTATCATTAATTTTGTTTATTTTATATTATTTACTAATTGACACTTAGTTTTTCTCTTTCATAGAGGATCATGTGTCAACACTCAACATCAAAAAGAAGAAAAAAAAATGTGTCGTGTCTAATTACACAACCTTAAGAATTAAGATTTTGATTTCCATAACTGTTCTCGTATTTTGTATTGAAGCAGGACCCCATTGAGATTGAGAACAGATCATCTCAACTGCCAATAACTTAATGTCAATGGCATTGCTTTATTATAATGAACATGTGAAAAACAAATCAGATTAAGTATACCGCAAGACGTTACCGTACAACTAACAACAAAAGCATTAGGCTATAACATGATGAACCTATCATTGTTACATCGTATATATATAAAAATATGAACACACATACACATTGACAAATGATTGAATGTTGTAAATATTGTTGACAAAATATAAAACTAAGAAAGGTGGAATAAATAAATTAATGTGGGGTAGGGGAAGATCGAAGTTAAAAAATCTTGGCTACATCTTTCATAAGGCCACGGTTGGCACGTGCAAAAACAGTGAACTCATCATATGAAATGAAGCCATCACCATCAGTATCAATCTCGTCCATCATTCGTTGCACTTCATCAGGGGTCACTGATCCAAGTGCTTTAAGGGCATCACCAAGCTCTTGTGAAGAGATTTGGCCATCACCATTGGAATCAAAATGCTTGAAAATGCGTTCCCTATCAGCTACATCTTGTGGATCATCATCAGCCATTGGAGAATGAATGCTAGCTTAAATTCTTGTGGTTTTGGAGAAAATATGGAGATTAAAGGCCTATGTATGAACTTGGCTTTTAAACAGTTTGGATAAGGTAAGGTTAGGGCCTCTTTGGTAAATGGGATTTACTTTTTGTTGACAAGATAACATTATTCACAACTTGGTTTACTAAACTTGGCCAAATTCAGTTTTTCATTTTCCAATATGAATGGAGGTACATGGTCTTTACTCTTTAAGAGAATGGTTGAAAGTGCTTCGCCAAATTGGGTCATTTAATTTTGGCTATATGAGATGTGACATAGTCCTATATGCATGGCCCTTCTCATGTTACAGAGGAAAACAAGCCATAATTAGAAAAAGAAGAATGGATATTCAAACCTTGGTTTGACTAACCATTGTGGCAGTTATACTTATATCCAACATTGTACTATCTCTTTATTGGCCTTCACTTACGTAGATTTCCCCAAAAATTTCTTCCAAACAAGGGGATAAAAGTGAGTAAATGTTATATCCAACTTATTTGAAGAGTGCAATAGAGAAATTATCCAAATCCCAATCACTAATCATCAATATATACAACCTGCATGCATTACACGTGATAATACTTGGATAAAGCCATAGGTTTAAACTGTATATATATTTTCACTTTATGATGATGATGTTTGACCAAATGTTTTTTACCATTTTCTTTTTTTTTTCATATTTTCAAAGAAAATCCTCTTATTTTTAATATTTCACTTTTTTTCATAATTTTTAAGATATTAATAATGTTATTTCACTTTTGTTAAAAGCATGGCGAAAGGCACGCAAGGAAACAAAATCGTTGAGCCAAGAGCTTGTCGTCCAGGAAGCTGAGCCAGCCACGGCTGAGGTAGTAAACTCTCCCATTTCTTGAGAATGGCTTCGAACTCATGGCCACCGGTATCGTACACGTTCACTTCCATCCCCTCCTTAACATCTTCTTCTTCCCCTTCCTTCAAGAACTCTGAGAGGATCTTATCCTCGAACTCCTCCACTCGCAGCAAGAACAGGTTCCACTTGTCACTAGTCAGTTGTGTTCTGTAAGGCATGCTCAGCTCGCAGTCCTCCACTATGCCCGCCGTGTTCAACACGAACTCCAGCTGCTCCTCCTCCGTAGCTAGAATTTCTCTCTCCGAATCTGCTTCTGCCATCGCTTACTTACTTACTTTCACTTGTTCAGATTCACAGATATATACTACGCATCATGCAACCACACCTCACTCATCAATGATCACACTTTCCTTCCTACCTAGTTAGAACCATGCACATGTTCAAAATATATAAGGAAAATAATTAAGAAATGCCATTCAAATTATTCACAGGGGATTCTGGTAGTATCCATCACAATTAAGTTTTAAGTTTTACTCTTTTTGATTAATTCATGTATGCTTTCAAACATAATTTATATATATATATATATATATATATATATATATATATATAGAAAGAGGGTTGTCGTGAATAGCATTTTTCTTCTTTTGTTATATTTATAATCTTAAAATTTGAAAATTATTTTTTATTTTAAATTAGATGATAAATTTTTTTTTTAAATAATATAAAATAAAAATTATAATCCTAAACAAAATAAAAAAAGAATAATTAATATATTAATTAAAAATTATAATTTTTTTTAAATTTTAAGATTTCAAACTAATATTTTTTTTTATATTATTGTTAGGGTGATACTTAAGCCTTGTTTATTAATAATAATTGCATGAACTAAATCTACTTAATTTTTATGGTCATCCATCCACGGCACCAACATCAAATATGGATTAAAGCATTGATCATCAAATAGATAAAAACGGGCAGAACTCAAGACCTAATCAAATTTGGTGTTGTTGACAATAATAGACTTGGGTGTGACCTTTTTAGTGCATATGTTCCTTTTTTTTCATAAAAATAATAAAAAAATATATTATGCTTTGTTTTTTAATAAAAAAAAAAATTAAAGCTGTTGAACTATTTTTTATTATTATTATTATTAAAGTTGTTGTTATAATTAACTTTAGTTGAAATAAAATAAAATATTTAGTAGCCATTGAACTATTTTTTTTATTATTATTATGAAATTTGTTGTTATAATTAATTTTAGTTGAAATAAAATATTTACTAGCCGTTTAATTTTTTTATATATATAAATAAAATACATTTCAATAATTTTTTTATACAACTAGAAATTTTCAAATTTCTCTCATTTTCACTTTAAAAAATTCTTAACTTCTTGTGGTTTAATTATATGTCAAATTTTTAACCTCCCACAAATCCAATTTTTCAAAATTCTTCAAATTCATCCGACTAAGAAAATAATTCAAATATAACAAGTTATCAATATCAACTTTAGATAATTACATATGTTTTAATTATTTAATTGTTATCATGTATTAGTTTTTAATTATGTAATTTTTAATTATGCTAGAACCCAGTGTATTATTTCATCTCTATGATAAAGTTTATGTAAATTAGATGATAAGGTTTATTTCAATTATTTTAAGATCTGAAACAAATTTGAAATTTATTTAAATTAGATGGTAAAGTTTATTCAAATTAGATGATAAAGTTTATTTTAATATTTCAAACGAAATTATACTAAATAATTGATTTAAATTTAAATTGATATTTATTTAAATTTAAATCCATTTAGTTTGAGATCTTAAAATTCAAAAAAGAAATTATGGTTTTTAAATAATATAAATTATATGATAAAGTTTATTTAAATTATATGACAATGTTTATTTTAAGATTTCAAACAAAATTATACCAAATAATTGATTTAAATTTAATTGATATTTATTTAAATTTAAATCCATTTAGACTTGTTGCCTTTAATCTTTAAATTTGTTATATTCATAAGATAATAATAAATATTATAACTTTAAGATAATTACATTAATCAATTTAAATAATAAAGTTTATTTAAATTAGATGATAAAGTTTATTTAAATTATTGTAAGAAACTTGGAATTCCATGCTGAATAATTATTATAATATTAAAATAATTACAATAATCATACAATAATAACAACGGCAAGATAATAATATAAAATAAAAATGATAACTCTATACAAAATCAAATTAACAAAAGAAGAAATATTTTAATTACATTAGTAAACATTCTAAAGAAATATTATAATTTTAAGATAATTACATTGGTAAACATTGTAACCCTAAACAAAATCAAAGTAACAAAAGATCTCAATTGTTAATGTAGTGATGGTTGATAATTCATGAAATCACAATGTCATTGGTAAGGTTTGTTTGTCATTGTTGTTGCGTAAGATGTGCATCATTGACTTTAGGATCTTGAAATTCCCTGTTGAAACAAAAAGAAAAGAGAATGCAGAATATGAATTAGAAAAAAAAAATATAGGAGAAAAAATGAAAGAAAAAAACCTTGGTCCAATTGATGTTAAGCTGGTAACATAGAGAAAGAAAAAATGAATATATAAAAGAATGAAGAAAAATAGGAGAATAAAAGAAGAAAAAGGATGTGAATATATAAAAGAAATTAAAGAATGTAGAAAAAAAAAAGGAAAAGAAAAAAATAGAAGCAAAACAAAGAAAAATAGAAAAGAATGAAGAAAAAGAGGAGAATAGAAGTAGCAAAATCTGGATGAAATGAAACGAGAAAACATGAATATATATATAACAGGAAAATGATGATATTTGAATTTGTAACTAACTATCTTAATAGATATAGATAAATAATTTTAATAATAATATTAAAATTATTTTAAAAATTGAATAAATTAATTTGTTAAAAATAATTTTTTATTTAACATAATTAAATGTAGAATTAATATGGGACTATCACGTGGGATCTAATGATATGGCAAAACCTTCTTTATAATATAGGGTAAAGTATGAAATTGGTCTTTCAACTTTTCCATATTTCTAGTTTTGGTCCTTCAACTTTTTGTTGACTGCTTTTGGTCCTTCAACTTTTATTTCGTTTGGATTTTAGTTTTTCCGTCCAAATGCTCTGTTAAGTCTTGATGTGGCACATAATTTTTTTTTTGGTAAAGTATGAAATTGGTCCCTCAACTTTTTGTTGACTGGTCTTAGTCCCTCAACTTTCATTCCATTTCGAGTTTTGATCCTTTTGTCATATGCTCCGTTAAGTTCATCCTCTTTGTCGAGCCAGTTCATCCTCTTCATCTGCTCTCTCCGTCAAACATCCTCATCGTCAAACCCTTCCCTTCTGTCAAACCACATCCCTACTGCAAACACCATCCCCTTTGGCGACTTCAAACACCATCTAAGAGATTTAGGATTAGCATCGCACCACCTCCACCATTGTTGTTCCACCTACACCATTGCCACATCACATTGCAGTGCAAAGGAGATCGTAGTTGCCTACGAAACTCTCGTGTTTGCGTCCAAACAACAGCAAATAAGGTTGCATTTGACCCATGAGAATATTTGCTTCGTTCTTGCAACTTAGGCAACGAAATCAAGCAAATGAACATGTGTTTTGATCATTTACCCATGGGAAACAAAACCTCTCATTCAATTTTGAAGATCAATGAATAATGAAGGAGCTGTTGGAGTATGAATTCATCAAATAATCACGCACATACACTTTTCAAGAAAGAGAGAGAGAAAGGGGAAAACGGTTAGTATTTCTATTTCTTGTTATTGATCAAATACACGAAAATGATATTATATCAGCTAGCTTTTTTTCTGCCACTGAAGTAGCACATGGCTAATACTAATTCAACACAATTAGTATTTGGTTCAGCATATAAGAGTGTACTTATTACACATGGCAATATCTACATCAATCAATAACTAGCTTATTTATTCTATTGAGTTTAACACACCCCCTTAAGCTAGTTTCCTGCTATCAACAATATTCAGCATGCTTCTCTATTTCTTGAAGGTTTTAGACTTCAAGGACTTGGTAAATATATCTGCAAGCTGATCTTCTGACCTGCAAAACTTCAACTTGAATTTTCCCTTCGCAACTTGGTCTCTTATGAAATGAAATTTGTTTTCAATGTGCTTTGATCTTCCATGTGCAATTGGATGTTTGGCTAAGTTGATTGCAGATTTGTTATCTACATATAGCTCAACTAGTCCTTCTTCTTTGATCTTCAGTTCCTGCATCAAAGTATCAAGCCACACTGCTTGACAAGCTCCCATTGCAGCAGCAATGTATTCAGCTTCGCACGATGAAAGTGCAACCACAGATTCCTTCTTCGAGCTCCAAGAAATTGGTGCTGAATCAATTAGAAAAACAAACCTAGCAGTGCTCTTCCTATCACTTTTGTCTCCACACCAATCAGCATCTGTATAGCCATATAGATTTCTTGTATTTTCACTATGGTTAATGGGCATCAAAATTCCATAACCAATAGTTCCTTTCACATATCTCAATATTCGTTTTGCTGCATTGAGATGCGATACTCTAGGCCTGTCCATAACTCTGCTAATCAGACCAACACTGAAAATCAGATCAGGTATGGTGTTGCAGAGATATCTCAATGCCCCAACAATCCTTCTAAACTCAGTAGCATCTACTAAGTCCTCTTCACTATCTCTATCGAGCCACAATCCGACCTGCGCAGTGTTTCAAAGATCACATTATGGTGTTGCATATTGAATCTATGCAGAATATCAGTAGCATATTTTTGTTGTGTGAGAACAATTCCCTCACTACACTTCTTGGATTCAATTCCAAGAAAATATGACAACTCACCCAGGTCAGTCATGTCAAACTCATTCATCAGATTTTTCTTAAATTCATTCACTTTTGCTTCATTGTTTCCTGTCAATAACAGATCATCAACATAAAGGCATAGCATCATAATGTCTTCACCCCCTAACTTCACATACACTCCATGCTCAAACCTACATTTCACAAAACCCAAATTGGTCAAGCTCTTATCTATTTTCATGTTCCAAGCACGTGGTGCTTGTTTCAACCCATATAGAGCCTTCCTCAATTTGAACACCTTGCTCTCACTGCCTTTCACTACAAACTCAGGTGGTTGATCAATGTACACTTCTTCTTGTAAATCACCATTCAAAAATGTTGATTTTACATCAAGTTGATGTATTTTCCACCCTTTCAAACTTGCATGTGCCACCACCACTCTCACTGTCTCTAATCTGGCCACAGGTGCAAATACTTCTTCATAGTCAATGCCTTGCCTTTGGAGAAATCCCCTTGCTACTAATCTCGCCTTATACCTCACCACTTCTCCTTTGGGATTTACTTTCACCTTATACACCCACTTCACTCCAATGGCTTTCTTATTCTTTGGTAGTTCCACTAACTCCCAAGTATTATTCTTTTCTATGGAATTAAGCTCTTCATTCATAGCTTTAATCCATTTCTTATTCTGCATTGCTTCTTCCACTGTGAGTGGCTCAGATTCAGCTAGTAGTGCAAAATGCACTATCTCACCTTCATCATTAATTGCACCATCATTCAAAAATTCAAAATCATTTAATCTTTGAGGGACTTGTCTCTGTCTCAAAGATCTTCTTGGCCCCTCAGCACTGCCTTCTCCAGTTTCATTTTCTTGCACAGTCACAGTGTCACTATCTTCAAGTTGCAATTCAACTTGATTCTGTTTTTCTATCTCTGGTGTGACATTCCACTCCCAATCCTTGCTTTCATCCACCACTACATCCCTGCTTATCACTATCTTGTTGTTCTCTGGATTCAACAATTTATAACCTCCAGTTGAGTGATATCCAATCAATATCATCATTTCTCCTTTATCATCAAGTTTAGTTCTCAGTTGGTCAGGTACATGTCTATAACAAACAGATCCAAACACTTTGAGGTGAGACACACTTGGTTTCACTCCTGTCCAAGCTTCCTCAGGTGTTATATTTTCCAATTTTCTGGTTGGGCTTCTGTTCAAGATGTATGCAGCAGTGTTTCTGACTTCTCCCCACAAATATTTTGGTAGTTTCTTGCTCTTTAACATGCTCCTCACCATGTTCAACAAAGTTCTATTCTTCCTCTCAGCTACTCCATTATGTTGAAGAGTGTATGAAGGTGTTACTTCATGTGTGATGCCTTCTTTCTCACAAAATTCAGCAAACTCAGCAGATACATATTCACCCCCACCATCCGTTCTTAATATCTCTAAATTCTTTCCACACTGTTTCTCCACTGAAACTTTGAATTTCTTGAATACTTCAATCACATCACTCTTCCTCTTAATCAAGTAAATCCAAAGTTTTCTACTAAACTCATCTATAAATGTAACAAAGTATTTGTTACCTCCAGGAGTCATATGTTGAATTGGTCCACATACATAAGAAAAAGCAACTTGCAGCTTCCTCTTAGATCTTGTGGATACATTTTGATTGAATGAGTTTCTGGACATCTTGCTTTTTATACATTCTCCACATACATCATTTGGCACCTTGATATGGGGAATTCCTTTCACTATTCCCTTACTCTGTAACCTATTCAGATCAGTGAAGTTTAAGTGACCATAACGAAAATGCCATAGCCATTCTTCCTTGTCAATTGTTGATGCTAAACACTGTTGTACTAGAACATCTAACTCAGCTTTAAATGTTCTATTCTTTGACAAATTTGCTTTAATCAACAATCTCCTCTCATTGTCATACACCTTCATGGCACAATCCTCCAACACCATCTTGTACCCTTTCTCCAGTAGCTGTCCAATGCTCAGAAGATTGCTCTTCATTCCTGGAACATACAACACTCTAGAAATAAAGCATTTAGATCCATCTCTCTTCTTGATCATCACTTTTCCTACACCTTCAACCTTCATAGTCCTGTCATCAGCAAACCTCACCCTGCTTTTGACAGTGAAATCTATCTCAACAAACCATTCCTTCTTTCCTGACATGTGTGTTGAACATCCAGTGTCAAGGAACCAGTTATCACCATGATCACTCTCATCCTTCACAGTCACCATATATAACACTTCTTCTATATCTACTTTCTCCTTTCTCACTTCTTCCACTCCATCATCACCAATTTCCTCCTCTACTGCCATTAACAGAATTTCCTCCTTCTCATCTTCTTCTTGAGCCAATCTTGCATCAATGTGGCTTGGATTACTATAGCATTCATCAGCAAAATGACCGTATTTCTCACAATTATAGCATTGAATGTGACTCTTATCAGTTTTTCTTCCTCCTCTTCCACCTCTTCTTCTATAATTCTCACTGCTATTGTTCTTTTGTTCACTGTTGTAATTATTACTAGAGTTTCCTCTATCAGAGTTTGAGTTACAATTGTTACCTCTGCCTTTTCCTCCTCTGTAATTGTTTCTACTTCTTGCCACGTCCTCCTTGACTGTCACGACTTCTGTTTCCACTTTCTGCCATGAGTGCTTGTTCAGTGCTAGGCTTCACAGACTTCCTCTCATTCATTCGTTGTTCATGTGCTTCAAGTGATCCTTGAAGCTCCTCCAATTTTAGCGTTGATAGATCCTTCGATTCTTCAATCGCTACCGTGACATGATCAAATCGCGAATGCACCGATTGTAATATCTTCTCAACAATCTTCTCATCAGACTGAGTTTCACCACACGATTGCATTTGATTTGTCATGGTTTGAACACGAGTGAAATAGATAGCAATTGTCTCACTCTCTTCCATGCCTAGCAATTCATACTGTCGCCTTAGAGTTTGAAGCCGTACTTTCTTCAATTTCTGATCATTGGCGTAGGAGCTCGCGAGAACATCCCACGCCGCTTTGCTCGTCTCCGATCTCGCAATTTTCTCAAAAATTGCTTGATTCACACACTGATGCAGAATG
The DNA here is from genome assembly GCA_014843725.1 of Amphicarpaea edgeworthii. Taxonomy (NCBI): domain Eukaryota; kingdom Viridiplantae; phylum Streptophyta; class Magnoliopsida; order Fabales; family Fabaceae; genus Amphicarpaea; species Amphicarpaea edgeworthii. Next base: position 24,322,903 of record CM026325.1, read on the forward strand.
CACAAGCCTTTGCAATCCTTCTTCTTCGCATCTCTATATATCGCTTGTTGCGCAGCGGTTGGATTCGCCGGCAACGAATCAAGTCCGTTCACCACCAGATCCCACACATCTTGATAACCGAGGATTACCTCCATCTTCATACTCCATTGATCGTAATTTCTCCCATCAAGAACCGGAAAGTTTCCGTTCGTCGTTGCCATTGATAAGATTCCTCACCGCCTCTCGTGTTTTCACTCGCTTACCGTCTCTTGTGTTTAGGTTTCACTCACACCAAGTAGGTTTTACTTACCTTACTTTCAATCAATGATCACACTTCAACAACTCGCTCTGAATACCATTTGTTGGAGTATGAATTCATCAAATAATCACGCACATACACTTTTCAAGAAAGAGAGAGAGAAAGGGGGAAAATGGTTAGTATTTCTGTTTCTTGTTATTGATCAAATACACGAAAATGATATTATATCAGCTAGCTTTTTTTCTGCCATTGAAGTAGCACATGGCTAATACTAATTCAACACAATTAGTATTTGGTTCAACATATAAGAGTGTACTTATTACACGTGGCAATATCTACATCAATCAATAACTAGCTTATTTATTCTATTGAGTTTAACAGGAGTAATTTGGAAAAGTCAAAATCGACTTGCGAAGGGTGCCTAAAATCAACGGAGGAGGGATAATATGAAAATTAGGGATTAAGGAAGAAAAGAAAATTACATGCCACATCAACACTTAATAGAGCATTTGGATTGAAGGACTAAAACCCAAACTGAATGAAAGTTGAAGGACCAAGACCAGTCAACAAAAAGTTGAGGAACTAAAACTAGAAATGTGGAAAAGTTGAGGAACCAATTTCATACTTTATCCAAAAAATTATGTGCCATGTCAACACTTAATAGAGTATTTGGACGAAAGGACTAAAACACAAACGGAATAAAAGTTGAAGGACCAAGATCAGTCAACAAAAGGTTAAGGGACCAAAACCAAAAATGTGAAAAAGTTGAAGGACCAATTTCATACTTTACCCTATAATATATCTATAACAATAGATAAAAGCGATACCACTTTTGGTAACCGCTCTTTCGTTTCCACTTTTAGGAGACGATTTTATCCTTAGTAAATTAAAAAAGTTATACAAATTTTTATACTAATATTTTCATTTTGATTGAAAAATAAAATTTTGAATAAAAAAATTATAAATTATAAATTAAAAGTAAGTGCTTTAGCCACTCCCTTAAGGAGATTTGTTTTAGTAGTTACAAAGTAACTCTTCCACTCAACTCAACATGTAACTACTCCAAATTTTGAAGACTTTGTAAAATACCATTCCCTGAGTTTAATCAAAACAAACAATTCATTTGTGTCAAAACTTTCTTCTTTCTTCCTTTACGTGAAACTCTTTTCCTTCTTCAATTCAAAGGTAAGTTCGATGAAAAAATACTAAGTTCCTGTTCATTTCCCATTTATGACATATATATTTTCTCTTCAACTGTGTAGCTGTTGCATTCAAGATTTCTCTAATTTAGTTGTTGAGATCAATTTTTTTTTAAGGCAGAAAATCCAGGTATTTCTTGCTTAGTTTTTTTAATGTTGTATGTATTTTTTTTAATACTCTTAATAATGTATTCATCATCTAATTTCAATTTCTTGCCTATCCAAAAAAAAAAAAAAAAAAAGAATGATGGTGAACTTTTAAGATGGAATTATGCATCAAAAAAACCTTCCCCATGGATTGGTGAACCTCTTTTATTTTTTATTTTTTTTCTTCCACATTCATGTTCATGTTATGTACATATTTGTTTTATAACAAACTTTTTTTATATTCTATCCATTATAATTTACTCCTCTAAATAAGTTCATCATACGATTTGTTTTTAATTTCAATTTTAAATTAACTTAAATATTGCAGAATTTTAAATTTTAGTTTAACTACTTTTTCTCTTAAAAATATATTTCATTTATTCAAAATGGTGGATTACTCAAATTTTAAAGTTTTTTTTTAAATTTGTTTATGATGTTACTTTTCTATTGTTTATATTTTTTTACTTTGTTTTTACAAATTTCTTATAATTATTTTTAATTATTTTTCGTACAATTCTTTTGTTTGTCACATTTAAGTGTTTTATTTAATAAAATCAAATTAAGAATATATATTTTTGTTTATTTTAAAAATTAGTGGGTGATTTATTTATTTGCTTATCAATTCTTATGATTATTGACTTATTGTAATATATGGATGTAGGTTCCAATTAAGATAGAGATTGCCAACAAATTAACAACAAGTGAAGTTGTTTTCAATGTGATCATTGTAACATCCAACTTGGATTTTCATATTTAAAAAAATCACTTTTTACAATTTCTAAACATCTATCTTGTTTTTTCATATTTTTTCAACATTTACAAGATATTAGATTTGCTTTTTTATATTTTTCTAAAAAAAAATTCAAAATTTTCAAGAGAATACTCTTGTTTTTTGATATTTTTTAAAATTTTATTTTTTTCAACTTTTTCAAGATATTAGACTTACTTTTTTATATTTTTTAAAAGTTTAATTTTTTTTCAACTTTTTTATGACAATACTCTTATTTTTTCATATTTAAAAAAGAATCATTTTTTCAATATTTTAAGACATTACTATTGGTTTGTCATATTTTTTAATTCTCAATAGAAATTTAACTTGTTTATTCATATTTTTCAAAATATATATATATATATATAAAACTTTTTAAAGATATTATCCTTGTTTTTTTATATTTTTTAAAATTTTAAATTATGAAACCCTAAAGAATTAGGGTTTTATTTATCAAATTAATTTTAAATTAATAAAACCTTAAAATAATTTGAGTTTCGTATTTGAAACCTTAAATAATTTAGGTTTCATTAATGAAATCTAAATATTTAGGGTTTTGGATAATGATTTCACTTATGAAACATTAAATATTTAGGGTTTGTTTATTCAACCCTAAATATTTAGGGTTTCAATTCAGGATTTCATTAGTAAAACTCTAAATAATTAATGTTTTGATTAAGAAACCATAAATAATTAGGGATTCGTTTAAGAATTCCTAAATAATTAAAGTTTCATTTAAGAAACACAAAATATTACATGTTTCAATTTAATGTTTCATTTATGAAACCCAAAATATTTAGCATTTTAATTTTTTGTTTCATTTACGAAACCCTAAATATACCAAGTTAAATTTGGGTTTTATTTATGAAACCTTTTATATTTAGTGTTTTGATTTATGGATTCATTTACGAAACCTTAAATATTTATGGAGAATTTTATGGTTTCATTAATCAAAACATAAATATATAAAATGAGTTTTATGTTTTTATTCATGAGGCCATAAATATTTAGCGCTTCACTAAGGAACCCTAAATAGTTGAGCCTATGTTTATCTAACCATTAATATCTATGGTTTCAATTTAGGATGAAACTTATGATTTCATTAATGAAACCCTAAATAATTAGAGTTTAGGTATCACAAATGAAATATAAGATGAAACCCTATATATTTAAGGTATCATAAATTTAAGAAACCTTAAATAACTTTTTCTTTTCATATTTTAATATTTTTGTATTTTTCCAAGTTTTCAAGACATTTCATTTGTTTTTTTTATATATTTTTTATATATTTTTTTTATTAATTTTTAACTCGTTCATGACATTACTCTTACCTTTTTGTATAATTTTTTTAATTTTAAATTTCTTTCCATTTATAAAGACATTCATTTTTTTAAAAAAATAATTTTTTTCTTATTTTTTTCAAGAGATTGAGCTTGCTTTTCCATATTTATACAACCCTAAATATTTAGGGTTTCAATTTAGGGTGTTATTAATGAAACCAAAAATTATTAAGCTTTCAATTAAGAAATCATAGATAATTACGAATTCATTTAAGAAACTCTAAATAATTTTATTGAAAAAACCTTAAATAATACGAGTTTCAATTTAATGTTTTATTTATGAAATCCAAAATATTTAGGGTTGGAATAAAACCCTTAATATTTAGGGTTTTGATATATGAATATATTTATGAAACCTTAAGTTTATGGTTTCATTAATTAAAACATAAATATTTAGGGTGAATTTTAAGTTTTCATAAATAAAACCTTAAATATTTAGCATTTCAATAAGAAAATCCTATATAATTAGGGTTTAAGGTTTCATAAATGAAATATAAAATGAAACCTTAGATATCTAGAGCTTCATAAATAAAACATTTAATCGAAACCTAAATATTCTTGTTTTTTCATATTTTCATATTTTTCCAAATTTTTAAGAGATTTCATTTGCTTTTTAATATTTTTTAAATTTTCATTAATTTTCAACTCTTTCAAGACATTACTCTTGTTTTTTCATATAATTTTTTTAAGTTTTCAATTTATTTCCATTTTTAAAGACATTCTTCTTCATTTTCAATTTTTTGAAAATTTCCATTATTTTTCTTGTTTTCAAAATATTATAGTTTCTTTTTCATTTTTTTCAACTTTTTTAAGATATTACTCTTGTTTTTTTCATTTTTTTTTAAATTTCATTTTTTTCAATATTTAAAGACATTACACTTGGATTTTCATATTTATTTTTAAAAAAAATTATTTTTTTCCCAATTTTGAGACATTTGTTTTGCTTTTTCATATTTTTTCAAAATCTTAAATTTTTCAAGAAACTAGACTTGCTTTTTCGTATTTTTCAAAAATTTTATGTTTTTCAAAATTTTCAAGAGATTACTCTTACTTTTTCATATTTAAAAAAAAATTAATTTTTCAATATTTTAAGACATTATTCTTGATTTTTTTACATTTTTAAAAGAAAATTACTTTCTTAATTCTCTTTACTAATTTAACTTACTTATTCATATTTTTCAAAATTATATATATATATATATATATATATATATATATGAACTTTTTTAAAATATTACTCTTGTTATTTCAATTTTTTTTTTAATTTTTATTGATGAAACCATAAAGATTTAGGCTTTCATTTATAAAATTATTTTTTAATTAATAAAACCTTTAAATAATTATACTTTCATATTAAAAACCTTATATAATTTGGTTTTCATTTATGAAAACTAAATACATAGGCTTTCAACTAATTGTTTCATTTATGAAATATTAAATATTTAGGGTTTTGTTTATACAACTTTAAATATTTAGGGTTTCAATTTATTATTTCATTTATGAAACCCTTATTATTTAGGATTTTGATTTATGGATTATCTTATGCAACCCAAAATATTTAGGGAGAATTTCATGGTTTCATTAATCAAAACATAAATATTTAGGATGAGTTTTAGGTTTTTATTCATGAAACCCTAAATATTTAGCGTTTTGTAAAGGAAACCCTAAATAGTTGAAGTTATGTTTATCAAACCATTAATATTTATGATTTCAATTTCGGGTGAAGCTTATGATTTCATTAATGCATCCCTAAATAATTAGGACTTAGGATTTCATAAATGAAATATAAAATGAAATCCTAAATATCTAAGATTTCATCTAAGAAACCCTAAATATTCTTATTTTTTCATATTTTCATATTTTTCCAGACATTTCATTTGCTTTTTTATATTTTAAATTTTTATTAATTTTCAACTCGTTAAAGACATTACTCTTGCTTTTTTATATAATTTTTTTAACTTTCAATTTATTTCCACCTTTAAAGACATTTTTCAAATTTTAAAAAATTTCCAATTTTTCTTTTGTTTTCAAGACATTACACTTCCTTTTTCATAGTTTTAAAAAAAAATTATTTTTTCAACTTTTTCAAGACATTATTCTTGTTTTTTCAATTTTTTAAAATCTTCATTTTTTTCAATATTTAAAGACATTACACTTGGATTTTCATTTTTTAATAATTATTCTTTTTGCAATTTATAGACATTTGTCTTACTTTTTCATATTTTTTCAAAATCTTAATTTTTTTCAACTTTTTCAAGATATTAGATTTTTTTTCATATTTTTTTAAAATTTTAATTTTTTTTCTACTTTTTCAAGAGATTACTTTTGCTTTTTCATATTTTTCAAAAAAAAAAAAATTTCAACTTTTTCATATTTTTATAAATCTTCGTTTTTATTATTCTCTCTAGAAATTTAACTTGCTTATACATATTTTTTTAAAAAAATTGAAGACATTGTCCTTGTTTTTTCATATTTTTTTAAGTTTTCATTGATGAAATCCTAAAAATTTTGGGTTTCATGTTCGAAACCTTAAATAATTTTGGTTTCATTTATAAAATCTAAATATTTAGGGTTTTGACTAATGTTATCATTTATAAACCACGAAATATTTAGGGTTCCAATTTATGATTTCATTTATGAAAATGTATATAGTTATTGTTAAACTTTGGGTTTCATTTATGTATCCCTTAATATTTATGATTTTGATTTATAGTTTCATTTATGAAACCCAAAATATTTATGGATAATTTCATGATTTTATTAATCAAAACATAAATATTTAGGGTAAGTTTTAGGTTTTCATTCATGAAACCTCAAATATTTAGCATTTCATTAATGAAACCTAAATAATTGAGGCTACATTTATCAAACCTTTAATATTTGTATTTTTCATTTATAGTAAAGCTTAAAGTTTCATTAATAAAATCATAAATAGTTAGGGTTTAAGGTTTCATAAATGAATCCTAAATATTTGGGGTTTCATGAATGAAATCATAAATCAAAACCATAAATATTAAGGGATACATAAATGAAACCCAAAGATTAACAATAACTATATAGGGTTTCATGAATGAAACTATAAATTGAAACCCTAAATTGAAAACAATGCCGGACGAGGTGAAGCGCATGATGGCATGATACCTTAAATCCTTACTAGTGCTTCCACAATATCTTAAATCCTTAAGGTTGCATTCAAGAACCCTTAATCCTTTGGATTTTATGCACAAAACCTAAATTCTTAGAATTTAATCAACTAAATTCTTAGGATTTCATCTATGAAATCTTAAACCCTAAATCCTTAGGGTTTTATCCATGAAACCTTAAATTTTTAGAGTTTCATCCATGAAAGCCTAAATTCATGGGGTTTCAACCATAAAACCTTAAATATTTAATGTTTCATCCACAAAAATTGAAATCCTTGGGGTTTCATTCATGTAACCGTTAATTATTTAGGTTTCATTTATAAAATCTTAAATACTTAATTTTTCATTTATGAAATTTTAACTCCTTAGTTTTTCCTTTATGACACCTTAAATCTTTTGGGTTTTATTTAGGAAAATCTAAATCCTTAAGATTTCATTTACGCTACCCTCATTTTTTAAGCTTTAACTTACGAAATGCTATCTTAAACCATGAAGCCCTAAGGATTTAGGGTTTCATAATAAAAACCTACATTTGCATTTAGTGTGTAGAGTTTTAAAGTTTTAAGGTTTATGGTTTATGATTTTAAGATTTAGAGTTTTAAAGTTTTTATTTTTACTATGTTTTCTCTTATAGTTATTTTTCTTACCATACTTGCTACACATAATAAAATACTAACCTTATTCTATTTTATTTCATTATCAAGAAAGAGATTTTATATATAAAAAAAAAAAAACTTATCAAAGATATTAATTATTCTAGTTAACAAATAGAATATTAACTACATTTTTCTTGAATATGTCATTGTTAATTACATAACAATCATCCATGAACTACCAAAAAATGCATTAATATGACAAATCAAGAAAGTAGAAATCCAAAATATATGAACAAATTTGAATGTCAATTTAATAGTTTAGTAAATAATTAAAAAAATTCATTAATTTGAAAAATGATGATTAGAACAAAAATTTTCTAGGTGTATTTTAGGATAATAATAAAATGTTTGGAGATGAAATAAAAGTATAAGATTAATATAAGTAAAACTAATGTGTCAAAAATAATTAAACTTGCATGGTAACTTATAATTTGATATCTCCAGATTTATATTATCCATAAATATGGTATATTATTCTTACTTCTTCTTATCTAAAATAGGAAAGTACAGAAAAAAGAATCCTAAGATGGAAATTGAAGACTAGCCCCGTCCAATTTGCAAGTAAAGTCAATAATTGCTTTATGCCTAAGTAACTAACTACTCCTTTTTCTGTCATCAAAATTAAACAAGAAGCCTTGGGAATTGGAATGAATATATTGATATAACAACTTCCCAAATAATGCTGCATAACTGCCAAAAGTAAAGAGCTTATGCCTAAAGAAACATAATGTTTGGTTGATTTGGTTTGTTTGGTGCAACTATAGGAAGGGAGGCCAAATTTCTTTCCTTTTCATTTGAGTTCCCTAATATTTAGGACTTAAACAGAAGTAAAAGGACTTAAAAGCTATGATACAGTAACAATTAAATTACTTTTTGAACTTGAACATTTGAATTTAATAATTTGTATTTGTATACCCAAAAACATATTTATTTTTCTCTTCTTTTACCAAAAAAAAAGGTGCCCCTCATGTTTTGCTTTTCTCCGCTGAAATTTCTTTCTACCACCCTTGGTTTCAACTAATCAGTACACAAAAGAGTAAGACAGGTGCATCTGCCAAAGAAAGTCCATTAATTAGTTGGTTCGAAATCAATAAACATTTCATAGTACGGTCACTTTTATCACATATCTTTGCATGTGATGTGTGAGCATGTGGACCATATCCTTCACTTCTATGGCTATGTGACCATGTGACTTGTGACCATGCATCATCACCGCCAATTTCAGACAGCTTATGTCCTATCCTACAAACATTTTCGTTCAAAATTATTTTAAGTTATTTTGTAAGAATAACCATATGTAAATATTTACTTGAAATTATCTTAGTTGATTTTTCCACATGACTATGGATAATTCATTGTGAATTGAATCTTGTACTAAAAAGCAAGGTATCATGACAGGTTTGTTTCCACTGGCAAAACTAAAGAGCATTTGCGATGTGGGAACCATTTTTGGACAAGAGTAATGTTGTGTTTTGACTGTTGAGAATGTTTTAAAATTCGTGTCCCACGTTGCTTGATTTTATTTATTTTTAAGTGTTTATGTATATATCAACATCTTTTAATTAAATAGTACTAATTATTAAGAAGCATAGACTAACGCACACCAAATCGGGCTAAGTGAACCTTAGCAAACTGTCGATATGGACTAAAATTAATGCTGTTTTGATTTTTGAATTCTCTTTAAACCTTTATCTGTAAAAGGAAAAAAAAAAACATTTTTTTTATCAGTTTTGTTACCTCATTATTAATAAAAAAAAAAAAATCAACATTTTATTTCACTTTCAAATTTGTTTAATCTGTATTTGTAAAAAAAAAAATTATTTTTATGCTAATTTTATTGTTAACCATTATCGAGAAGAGCTTGTTATACTTGAGATAGAGCTTGTTATACTTGAGATATATACACATTATGCAAATAAATTATCTTTTTTTTAATAAGGCAGATAGATTCTTAAGATTAACGTGATCATCATATATTTTAAATTCTTTTTTATTGTGGATCGAGTCCAATTTTTGTGATTTTCGGCTATACAACTCTAAAAATGTGATAATATAGTGACTGATGTAATACAGTGACGGTATAGTGACTAGTGAGTGATTGTAATATAGAAAAAAAAATGTGTATATTAATTATAGTAATAAAAATGTGTGTATAAATTATTACTCTAAAGTCGAAACACATTTCTTTCTAACAATTTATTTTTTCTTGACAAAACTAAAAACATATTATGTAGAGCAGCAAATCTCTTGAAACACGATCACGACATGATATCTTGATTCTCGTGCACTCCACGAGAACATGACACGCATCACATTTCTGTGGTTAATAAAACCCTTCCTTCGCTTTCAATTAACTACCTTCACCACTTTCTGGCAAACTCAACACCGCGTTTGGCTCACACAAACAGCACAACTGTTCTGTTCTGTTCTGTTCCTTTCTTCCTTTCCTCAACTTGTTTCCTACTTAACGCGTTTGCGTGATCCAGTGGCCGATCGCGCTTTCTATAAAGCGCGAGGCCACTCACCGCAATCACTTGAACTCAGCGAACTGAACACTCTTTGAGTTTTTGTTTGTCTCTCTCGGTGTCGCCATGGACGAAGAGGTGCGCAAGATCTTCAGCAAGTTCGACAAGAACGGCGACGGCAAGATCTCGTGCGCTGAGCTGAAGGAGATGATGGCGGCGCTGGGATCCAAAACGACGTCGGACGAGGTGAAGCGCATGATGGCGGAGCTCGACCGAAACGGCGACGGCTACATTGACTTGAAGGAGTTCGGCGAGTTCCACTGCGGCGGAGGCGACGACGGGAGGGAGCTCCGGGAGGCCTTCGAGCTCTACGATCTAGACAAGAACGGCCTGATCTCGGCCAAGGAGCTCCACTCCGTCATGCGGAGGTTGGGGGAGAAGTGCTCCCTCAGCGACTGCCGGAGGATGATCGGAAACGTCGATGCCGACGGCGACGGCAACGTCAATTTCGAAGAGTTCAAGAAGATGATGACTCGCTCGTAGCCTCGTAGCACTCTCTTTCAGTAAGTGTATGAATTACACACATTTTATCATAACTCTGTAATTTTTTTAATATGTTATAATTTCATTTTATTTATTTTATATAATAATATGGATAGGTGTGTAAAATGTAGTCTTGAAGTTTAAATTAAGATGTGCAATGAATGAATAAATGGGAAAGAAAGGAACAATCCTTGTCATGTTAGGTGACTACAGATAAATTTTAAATCATAATAATCATTTTTATAATAAGACCAACAGGGATTGTCTCAAGTAATGTAACAAACCAAAGTTCAATTCGATATGCCTAGAGACACTGTGAGTCTGTGACACTGGAACCAAAAACTAACAAGATAATTAACTAAAAGCACAACAAACATCTTACCACTGTATTTATAAGACAAGATGTATATCAGAAAAAAAAAAAGACAAGATTTATTGTTATCAAGAGGCAATCGTGTTTGTGTATAAATAATAAAAAGTTTCGTCTAAATATGTGCTAAAAAACTTAATGTAAGTTAATCCACCTTTCGATTGTAATATGTGCTAAAAAAAAATCATTTTGATATGTTAAAACTATTTTATATATGACTTTTAAAATATTTATAAAAGTAAATAATTTTACCATATGATAGCAATCTATAATTGAATTATGAATATGTCTAACTCAAGTAGTTATGAATTATTACAAATTCTTTGCTACCTACCTTTGGCTCTAAAAAAAATCTATAATTAAATTAGTGTAAGAAAATATTTATATTATTAGTACATTCTAATTAAACTTATAAAAACAGGAAAATAATTATTGTTTAAATTGATTTATTTGAAATAGACGACTGTTTAAATAGAGAGGATTTTCAAATAATTATTTTTCAAAACAAATAATCTGAAATAATTAAAGAAACGCGACCATTTCGCCGGAACATTCGGAGTTATAATTTTTGTACTAAACAAAAACAATCAATAAAACATTATATTACTAAGCCATCACTAATAGCATTGAGTCACAAAATTAAAAAAATTACACAACTATGAACTATCTATCTATCTATCTTCTTGAGATCCTATGGGCACTACTCATTTGGGTTTTTAACTAGTGTCCATTTGTTCTGCACCTTCATTTTGGCCTTGACTAATCTCATTACCTTTGTCATTTTGCAGTGTTGCGGTTTCTTTGTCACCCTTGGTGATTTCTTCCTGCTTCATAACGTGAGGCGGTGGCAGTGTTTTCTTCACCAGCTCTACTATTTCAGTGACCTCTTCATCTGGAAAACGCTTCTCGCAATCCTCTATGATCTGTGTAATGAAAGTAGTGAACAAACTGATTACTGATTACTGATTACAGTTTCGTAAGGGTAGCTATTGAAATAGATAAAATATTTGAAACCATATTATTAGTCTCCTAGATCGAAGTCTTGTCTAAAATTGGAGAAATAAATAACAAGACTCTTCAGATTCTTATCAAACATAACACAGCACACTAATTTCTTGGGTTAATAACTCACATATTGCTATTTTTTAATGAACAGTAAATAGCACATTTGATGAACCCAACCTTTCTACTCCATAGACAATTCCAAGATAAACACAAATAGTCAGGAATTGACATATCCAAAGCACATTTGACAAAAATAAGATAGTCAACAAAAGTCACTATAGAATGCAAATATGTAGATAGATAACAGCCATATTGCTCCTGAAGAATGCCAATCTCTAAGAGCTGTAAGATACCAGGATTAATGGAGTAAAAATTTCAGCATCATTAATTGCTGATAAATTACAGACAGGTCAACAAAAGTCATTAACCCCAAATCCCAGCGGTCAACGCCAAAGCCTTGGGTGTTTTTAAGAGCTGGGTATATTTCTTGGTATCTTTATGTTTGAACCCCATAAAATGCAGGTACTATGTTTTCAAACTGGCTGATCCTACCAATAACAGTTTCTTATATATATATATATACATGCAGGTATTATATTTTGATAATATCAGAGCAAGGTAACTTTTTTAGTTATTAGAAAAACAGGAATTATGCTATAATACCTATTAATTGTCAGAATTTTTTTGCTGCTTTTATGCTTAAAACCCAATACTTCAAAGCTAAAGACACAACAGAAAACACGTTGCAGACAATGTGGTTACAGCTAAAAAATTGCAGAGCTAATAATTTCTAACTAAAGGCTTGGGTGCAAAATAAATGGGAAAATCAAAATTTTGATACTTACTGGGTATATTTCAACTTCGGCAGTTGGCCTAGCGTTTAATATGTTCAGCACCTCAGATTTTGCCACGTCATGCTGTTTAACACTTGTCAAGAACTCATTGATGCTCTCTCTTGTTTGACCAGAGGCAGCAGTGCCAACCAAATAATCATAAACCTGTTGGATATCACATTCATCTACCAATAAAACTTACAAGTGTTTCCATTTATTAGAAAAAAAACAATTCTAACCTGGTACTCTGACTGCGCTACTTTGGCAATAACTCTTGTTGGATCCTTCGAAGCTCCTTTGGCTCGTAAGAAATCAAGGACCTCAAAATTTGTGAGTGCACCAGCATTGGCCTCTAAGCTGTGACAAAGCTATTAAACATCAATCATATGCCAACTTAAAAGAGAAAGGTTCATTTGAAATTGGTGTATTAATTTTGAAAACAAACAAAAATGGTGGAAACATACATTTTCATCTGTAAGACACCAGAGTGTGAGAAAAGGCAGTAACAACACAAAGAGAGTGTCTCCTTTGCTCCTGCAATAAAGCCAATACACAAACAGACAATTACAGAATTGAATTTCCAGTTTCACAAAATACAACAAATCACACTGCTAATACAGCTTAAACACACAAAATTGGGTTGGGTCATGGGTGGACATCAGAAGCAACAAAATTGAGTTGGGTGTGTTTTCCCCTATGAAGAATGCATAATTTGAGCAACTAAACAAGAATAAAATAGTGAACAAAGAAACTGTCACAGTGCTACAGATCTATGAGTATGACCATAGTTTTAAAACACCTACCAGGAGTCCAAATCCGGATGGCCCAGTCTATATTAAAAAGAAATACAAATTTTCTAACTGTCTCAAGATTTTAAAATGTCCTAAAAAAAAATACCTCATCACAAATTAATATAATTACACAATCTCATAACATTAAGTTCAAACTTTCAAATGATGACATTCATGAGTTCAAATTCAATTAACAACAACTACTCATGTTATTCACTATTCCGTGTATTCAGTTCACTACTCAAACAGAATCAGTACATTAAAGACAAAGTTATAAACAGACACATTAAAAAGTGAAATGTGCAATTGAAGGCTGAAGCGTTGTTCAAATAATTTACCTGGTGGTTGGGTCAGAGGGCGCGACGGAGGGCTGGTGCTCGCGTGGAGGTCGGAGGGCGCGGTGGAGCCTAGCGCTCGCGTGGTGGACGAGGGCGACACCAGCGTTAGGTTTTCAAGTTTCGATTTCGAACGAGCAGCAGCAAGCGAGGAGAAGATGAACTACCACGACGTCGTTTCAGAGCACTTTTATCTTTGTTTTCCTCCAACGACGTCGTTTCAGTACAGAGTACTTTTTTTTTTTTTTAATCTTTCTCTATCTTCAGTGAATTTTAAACATTAATTTCACAAAAAAAAAAAATATAGTCAAAAAATTATATTTGTATAACTAATAAATAACATTAACCAAAAAATACATAATAACATAGATTAAATTATGAAAAAAAAAATTATAAATAATATTTAAAATTATGAAATATATATTTTTTATTTTGTTTAATATTTTTTTATTAAACTTTTATTTATATATATATATATATATTAGTTATTCTTGTGTAATATATAATATGTAATAATACATTGATTTGACATATTATTGTAGAAAATATATAATAATAAACTGATTTGACAATATATTTATAGATTAGTTAGTATTTCAATTTGCACCTCCATTCATTGGTTATCCTTTTTTCATTCATTATATTTATAAATTTTATTAAATACACTTTATGAAGAGGTGCACATATATACAAGTTCATGTTCTCACTGCAGTTTTTTTTTTTTTTTCTTTTTCAGAATAGTGCCAAATTATTATTCATGAATTTCTTGTTGTTCGCCACCTGCAGCTTGTAATCTTATTCAAAGATGACTTGATGCAGTTGATTGATACTTTAATTAATTAGTAAAAGTGATCCAGAACTCACATTAATACTGAAGGAATTAAAGATTGAATTGAACTTCAACCTCTAGGCTCTAACATCTCCAGTGATCTCCTTTAGTATTATATTACTATATTTGTCATTAAATTATTTTTTCTGTATATTTGGTTTTAATAGAAAAACTACTCGCGCCGTTGACCAAACGTTGATCAACGTGCATGAATGGGATGGGAGGTCGATATAATGTTTTGAAAGTCGTGCAGGAATTATATATAAAATAAAAAATAATTAGATTGGATCGATCTCCATTATATAATCTTTTTCGATTAAGGGAGAAAATAATACATAACACGTTTTATGTGAGTATAGTAATTTTAATGTTTATCGCATATATATCCTTTAATTTAATTGCTAGGATATATATATTTCTATTTTATTTTAGTTAAATATATTTTCAACTTTTATAATTATATATGTATAAATAATTGTGTCAATTTTTATAGTTGAAATGTAAACATAATCAAATCCATCATCTTTCGTTATAAAGCAGTATATATATATCGATCGAATGCTTCCCCTTTAATTATCTTTTTGTACTTTTCAAAACCTTTTCTTTGATAGAAGGTAATTATGGATTAGATAATTGTCACTTTCAAATTAATCCTGCTATAGAGAAGAGAATAGGATGCCACAAAATATAGGCAATGCTACATCCTCCGAAATTTTTGGCCAAAGAGTTTGGTTGATTCACTTGAAA
This sequence comes from Amphicarpaea edgeworthii, assembly GCA_014843725.1. NCBI lineage: Eukaryota > Viridiplantae > Streptophyta > Magnoliopsida > Fabales > Fabaceae > Amphicarpaea > Amphicarpaea edgeworthii. Next base: position 24,338,313 of record CM026325.1, read on the forward strand.
GGACTAATTAAGGAAATGAGAATAAAAAAATAAAAAAACACATTAGCCTTGCAGGCAATCAAATCACGTATTCATTAGTATTTGTGTTCTGCAACTTAAAGTCTTAAACCAACTAAAGTGACCTGTTATATATTATGCTTAAACGTAAGTTTGTTTTAACCTCTCTTTTTTTTTTTTCAAAAATAATTATTTTAAAAAAAGTTCTATCAAAATGTTAAATAAATCAATAATTTCTTTACTATCAAACAGCTATAGACTCTAAAAATCAGGATTAGTTATGTGGTCCTATACAATGGTTTGTGCTGTATGATCAGGCAAATTGACTGGGGGCAGCGCATGTGTATCATTTATGACATCAATTCCATTAGCAAATTTTGAAACTGATTTTAAGGGTACCGTGACTTAAGCGATTAAATATAGAAATTTTACTAAAAAGGATGAAAACAAATGGGAAAAATATTATTTAAAACAAAATAAGAAGCTTCTTTCTGTTTTCTCTTCAACTTTTACAACACGCTTAACGTGTTTTATTTGGAGTTGTTTTGTTTGAGCCTTTTAGGTGTTATTATCAAACTTGGTCAAAACTCAAAAGTCCTAGATAACCCATTCCATGGTCCCCGAGTCCAACCCAGCCAGCGTACTCTACTAAATATTCCTTTCAGAATTGGTTCAATCGTTTTACACTTTATAAGTTGACGCGATTTCAATTTTGGAGAGTAAACATGAGATACTGCCATCACTAACAAAAGGAAAAAGTTGCAAACGCGTGTATTCAAATGCAGAAACAGCTCACACTTTGGATTCTACTCCATTTTGTTTCCTTTTGTATACACAGTAAATTTACAAATTTTGCTTCTCTGGATTCTAGTTTTTAGTACTAGGGGTGTTTAACAAATTCAAAGTTACCATTATTGGTATATCTCTGTTTTGGGTATAGTTAGGCCATTAAAAATTAATTCATGCAATGATAATTTAGAACTTTATTTAATTTTAAACCATTATATATGGTGAATTTCTTAACTTTTATAGTAATTAAATTAAAATCATATAAAAAAGTAATTTTTAATTAACTGGCTGTATATATTAATGTTGTATGACAATTAACAAGAGACTTTATGGTAAAAAACAATTGATCTATAAAAATTAAACACGATATTATAAAAATTTATAATATTCACGTTTCGACCAACAGAACTGGTAATTGAATCTGGGGCGAGTATAAACTGCACAAAATAATATATTTTGATCTAAAAGGTACGTATAAAAAAAAAACAATTTACTACCGAGAATTTAAAATGTTGAAAGCGAAATTATGGTGACTTTTGGCAAAAAATAAAAATAAAAATAAAAATTGTATGGATCCTATGAAAAGACAGGTGAGAACAGGTTAAAGAAAAAAGGCTCATCTCTTGTATTCTAGTTTTAGTTTAGCACTGCACAGTAACTAAGAATAAAGAGAGAGAGAGAGAGAGAGAGAGAGTTGACAAATTAATATAAATAGCTGCAACCAGTTTGGTCTTTAAGTCTTAACTCCCTTGTAGCCACTTGTTCTGTCTGTCTTATTGAAAAATCAATAATCCATTTTGCTTCATTTCTTCGCTTTCAAATGGAGAACTTGTTGGGTCTGCTGAGAATTCATGTTGAAAGAGGTGTCAATCTTGCCATCAGGGATGTGGTGAGCAGTGACCCTTATGTTGTCATCAAAATGGCCAAGCAGGTCTGTTTTTTCTCCACTTTTTCTGTTCATCTTTTGCTTCTCTTCTGTTCTGAAGAGACCTTGTTCACTTCTTCTCTCTTTGTTATTATTTTTTCCTCTTAATTTTCTTTCTGTTTTCTAATCAATCCCCTCTTTTTATGTGTCTGATGCATGCTCATCTTGCTTGACTAAAAGTGGAGTATCTGTTTCATTTTTCATGTCATCTCTTCTCAGTATCCATAGATGGTTTTAGAACATTGTTGGATAAGAAGATGAGTTTTAAATAAACAAAGAATATAGCTTTAATATGCTGTGTTAAAACTTCATATTCTCCCACTCTTGCACATCACCTGCATACAAATTTTAGGATTTGATTCATCTAAAGATCACTGTTGTGAGTGCACTTTATGATTCTTTAAAATACACCCTTCAATTTAGAGAAGCTAAATCTGAAGAAAATTTTGAATTTGCTTATTGCTTATGTGGTCAATGAAGAAGATAAAAGACAAACCAATTCATCTTCAGGGGTAGTGTAAATAAAATAGCATTAAAAACAAAAGATTGGGAATCTTCGGAGTATTTTAATTTTTTTTCAACAAACAAATGGATATGGCCGGCACATAAATTATAATAAACTTTGTCTAAAATTTCTGTTTGCATCCCAAAGTAGCCTTTTATGCTATTCTTTCTTCATTAGAACTTCATGTGTAAGGGGTAATTAAGTGTTTATTCTAAATTTCAAACTATGTAATTAACGATATATTTCTCCATGATTTGGGTCAATATGTTAAATGGTAGATGGTAGAACTAGAAAGCTCGTGCTTTTCTTGGTGTCTGAACTCTGAACATCCAATTCATTACTGCATTTTATGTCTCATGCAGAAGCTGAAGACTCGGGTAGTCAACAAGAATTTAAATCCTGAATGGAATGATGACTTGACCTTGTCTATTTCAGACCCTCATGCTCCAATCCATCTAGTAAGTAACTGTTCTTATAATGTTTGTGTTTCAGTACTACAGAGTCAAAAAAATGAAAGTTGCATAGACCATTTGAATCAGTCATGTTACTTATAATATGCACATTCACTGTTTGTTTCCATGTAGCACTGAACATTTAAGCCATATGAACATTATCTTAGCATCATAAAGAAGATCATGGAAGTATGAATAAATTCAATTTATCAGGAAATTCTATTGAATTGGCAATAATATTACTGTCCTGTCAATGTGATGCAGCATGTGTATGACAAGGACACATTTAGCATGGATGACAAAATGGGGGATGCTGAGTTTTCCATAGGTCCATTTATTGAAGCAGTGAAGATGCGATTGGCAGGTCTCCCCAACAATACTATACTTACAAAAGTGCTACCTAGCAGACAAAACTGCTTAGCAGAAGAGAGTCACATTGTGTGGAAGGATGGAAAAGTTGTCCAAAACATGGTTCTTAGACTAAGAAATGTTGAGTCTGGGGAAGTGGAGCTGCAGTTGCATTGGATTGACATTCCTGGTTCAAGACATCTCTAGATCACAGTCCAAAACATGGCTCTTGGACTTGGCATATTGTAAAAAATAAGAAGAGTTGCAGCCTCATAAACCAGCACCACCTTATGCTTTAATTTCTCTTATCCTTTTATCTCTTATGCACAACTTAAAAATTGTTCAATATGTTGGGTTTGTAATAGATGGTATTGCAATTACTAGTAGTTAGTGAAAAAACTGTAGTTTCCCCTGCTAGCCGTAATTTAGACTTTGAATTATATGCTAGTCTTGTGTAATAATGTACAAGAAATGTAACAGAAAGATGTTGCACTTAGTTAAAATCTCCTTGGTTAATAGTATGTTACTCGCGTTGTAGTAATGGTTTCTGTTCTATCATAACAGCCCTCTTTTCATTATCCTCTTTATCCCAAACCTTTTGCAAACAGCGCTTAACCTCAAGCAAAAAGGCTTGTGTGTGCTCTGTGATGACTGATGTTGGTGAATATTTATAATTTAAAATTGTAAAGAAAAAATAATTTTTTCTTGCATCATTTTTGAAAATATCTATCCAATCTTATCCATTGAGTTTATTTTTAAATGTGTTGGATTTTGTTGACTGAGTCAAGGATGCTCCACGTTCAAGAATGGCGGTTTATCTTTTAGTTTTCAGATTCAGATTTGTGTGAAAAACAATTCATTGTCCTATATGGTTAAAAAGAGGTTTCATAACTAAATCAACAACCTAATCAAGATTGCAAAAAAAATAAAAATAGCAGAGACAAAGCAATGTACAACTATGAACAACCACTGTGTTTAAGCATGTAGGATACTTCTGTTCCAACGTTTGCGAAATAACATCTGAATCTGGAACACACTTCTCATCAAACTTTATGGCAGGAACTTTACCCTCAGGATTGACTTTAAAATGTAAGGAAAAGAACAACTAAAGTTAGGAACTTTACCCAAACATGCCCTAGTCAATTTTGAGCTTTAAGAGATACACACATATTGATTCTTGTCTTTTATAAAAGTTATAATAATAAACTAAGTGATACAAATTAACTCAAATAACAAAGGTGTTACTGTTACAATACTAACTGTCAATTTTTCATTAAAGATTGATATCACAGGATGTACACACATACAAGATGATAAAGACGAATTGCAATAAAATAATGAATTATATAAAATTCATTCACTTTACATTAGAGAAAGGAAGTGAAAAAGTTGTCTGGTTCTTGTGTTTTGACTTTTGAGCACCAAGTGAGAAGAAGCCAAACCACATGCTGCTGAATCCTCCACCGTTCATTCATTTGAAAATCCCACGTGCTGATGCTGAATGAATATTGGTGCATATTTTTCTTCTTCTAAAATAATAATAATGGTGTCACTTCCAAACCATTCACCACAAAACACACTAAACATTATTGGCCTCGAAAGAGGAGTGAACATGAACCATAGCGCTGTGATCTGAACCAACTTCACTGCACAACACAACTACACAAGGGTTTGAACCATCTTCTACCCCTCTTCACATTCTGTGTGTAAGTGCTTACATTACAATTTCACTCTTCAACTGTGGTGGGTTTTTGTTTCTGTTGATAACCTTTTTATGGACAAAACGGTGCTGTTTAGTATTAACAAGGTACTGCCACTAACCAAAGAATCTTTGGTCTTCAAGTAAACATCTGATTCTGTTTTTGTGCCCATCTAATTGCAGTGAGCAATATGATTCATGAAAGAAGAAAATTTTCCATCTTGTTCGTGTTGTTCTTCCATAATTCCCATTGGGAAATTGTGTTTGTAGCAGGAAAACTTGTTTTTGAGTAGAGGTCCATGGTAAAATTGTGACTTTTAATAGGAGCTTTAATGCTCTATAGCATGAAGAAAGTATCGGATGGAAGCACTCTGCAAAATGTGTGCAACATCATCCTGTAGTTGCTGTGTGGACCTCACCTACTTTTGTGCTTTCTCATACTGAAAATTGTTTTGGTAGATGATTTTGCCAAATGGAAGTTTTAATTGCTGGTTGAGATTGAGATTATGTTTATGTTAGGGGACTAGGGCTTCCTTCCATGGTGGAAGTTTATCAATCTGGTTTCTTGTTGGACACACCCTTTCAGAGTTCAGTGTTTTAATAAAGGGTTGTGTCTTTTTGGTAGTTAGCAGTGAAATAAACAAGTAAGGAACCAGTAAATCATTTTTATGGCTCCCCTTTTATGGGGTTAGAGATTTCAATATTATGTCTTATTGATGAGGAATCTCTGGGTTTTAAGATGTTTCAGGCCACTATGGAAATCTGACCAATATGACTGATATTTTTAGAGTAAGCCATGATGACATTTAAGTGTGAATTATTTTTGAATAATGAGCTATACTAGGAAGGAAAAGGAAACTTGTTATGTTGATGGACAGTTATTTGCAATCATTGAATTTAATTGTCGGAAAGTAATTAGTTCAACAAACTTGGTCTCTAGAAGCAGAGAAAATCTTGGGTGATATTCAACAAACTTAACCTTTTGGAAATCAAAAACATTTATTTAAATTCACATGATTTGATAACTAGAAGCAGAGAAAATCTTGGTCTCTATTTCTCCATCACCAATAGAAAGGAAAGGGGAAATAATTACAGAAAGTGGTATCACCTTATTAACGTATTTTGTAAGATGGTTGTGATGTATTAAGATGACTCATTCCTAACTTTTGATTTATAATGTAAGTGTGGAAATCTGACATTTAACTTAATTTGAAACATCTTGTTCAGAATGCATTTCGTATTTTCCCATTAGGTCATTTTGGTTTTGTGGTGTTACTCACTCTGCTGATTCTACATATCTGCTTGAATAGGTCCTGATACAGGGTAAATAACAATCTCTCCATAATGGAAATAAGTATCGCAAGGTAAGCTTACACAATATAATATATGATATTGAATTAACATTGAAATAGTTTAGGTTGTTGTACATTATTGTCATGTTAGAGGTCGAGAATTATCCAATACTAATGATCAAATTTCCATCATAACTTGAGTAGGTCTCATCTCAAAACACAGGGAATATTCTTTTCAAATATTTCAAGAACAATAGGTTGGGAAATTCCATCTAATGTGGCTGCTCAGAGTTCAAGACGGGACTTTCACAGATTGGCCTCTTCCTGTCAAGCTTTTACTGCAGTGTATCCTAGAAGGCCTTTTATCTGTAGAGCAAATTCTATGCCAATTAGTTTACAGGAATCTGCATCATATGGAGATAATTCTATCGACGACGAGGATCCATTGGAAGAGGAGGAAACTTTGGCAAAACCACCTACCAGTGAACAGGTATTCTTTTTAATACAATTTATAGTTGTCTTTTTCAAATCCCACAATTTCCATTGATTACAGAAATGCTTGTAACTTCTCAAACACCTGAAATTGAATGTTTGTCTTAACCATGCTATTTTTTGTTTCTTTCTTGAGAGCATATGGAGGCACTGTTTTGAGATCATTTTGAATAGCACACTGATGTAGTCATGTACCTTGTGAACTATAAAAATTCACACTGTTAAAATAAAAGGCTTAGAAATTGATGAACCTGTATCATTTTCATGTCAGAAAGAGTGAAAAATAAAAGGCTTAGAAATTAGAATCAGTTCCTTCATTTGCTGTGGTGTTATTTTCTTTGGCCATCTTTTCTGTACTTGGCTTTGGAGTGTTTTTTTGTGTGCTGAGAGGTTAGCCTGTCTTTGTTTATCCTGAAACACCACCTTGTATCACATTATTCCCTAAACCAAAGTTGATTCACCGTTAATATACTCCTATAATGGGGATTTGGATTAATAAATAGACTTGGGGCAAATGTAAGGATCAAGGAAAAGTAATAAAGAGGAACTATTTCAATTTTCAAGTTTTGAAGTGCATTTTTTTATGAAATATTATTATTTAAATGGATCTCACATTTGTTGTTTGTTGGGTTATTGCTTTCTAAGATGACAGAAATCGAACCTGATGGAACGGTTTCGCCAAGTTCCAAAAACTAAACACCCTTTATTTTGTGCAGTTATTTTGAAGAGACAGCAACGGTAGTGACTAAGTGTATTTTTTCACTTCTTTTGTTTGAATATTTTTGGGGAATAATTTGATATGGTGAACTTGCATGTTTAGTGCATGTCTGTCTACTTTATTTGGCTCAAATTATCTCATGTTCTAAGAAATCGTTAGCATGTTTTGGCTTGGGTGATTATCTCATACCTTTTTTTTTTGTGTGTGTGTGTATGCATGCAACTTGGATAATTAATATATCATACTTAGAACTCTTGTTTGAAATCTTATTAAGCAGATAATGGCACTTCTTGCTGACACGCAAAGAGCAAAACTCACTAAGAAGCTTAGTGAAGCCAACCAGCAAAATCGGTTCCTAAAAAGACAGGTGTTTGCATATATATATTTGACATCTTTTGCATTACCATTAATAAATATTTGGGTGGATTTATTTTCCTAGTATTTTTAGATGCCATAGTCTGAAGATAGAATGTAGATGCATAAATGACAAAGGTCCTTGCACTAAGATCCTGTCCTGTCCTGGCTTCTTTTTTTCTCTACAGTTGAATGTAAAGGAGGATGCATTGGTAAAATTCAAAAGTGAACTTGCTGTCATGGAGCTTGAAATTCAGGTTAAAATCTATAGCTACCTTCTCACTTTTTATGCTGTTTTTATATTGCCAAGTTTTATTTGTTTGATATTTGCTGACCCAGTGTTCATACTGCATAATTGAATGAGTATACATTTCATGACTATGTCTGTATCTTGAATATTCTTGATTGCTATTGACTTGAAAATTGACTCTTGAAATTCTGGTTTATCTCTTCTTTTTCCCATTTTATACAGATGTTGCACCTCATGAATACTCTTCCTTCAGTATGCTTGCTGTAGTGCTATACACTTTTTATTGTTACAAGTCAAGAACTCCAAGCCATTTATATTGAAAACATAAATCGTGTTATCATAGGATACTATTTTTAGTATTTCAATTGTTCAATGTTTATGCATATGTTATTAAGTTTGTTATTAGTTAGAAACTGTGTGGATAGACGTGAAATGGGAGAATTAAGTCAAAATTTTATTAAAGCTTAAAACTTAATATATAATAACAAATTTGGTGTCTGAAAATGTCAAGATACTGATTGTTGTAAATTATAAAACTATTTCAACTGTTAAATTAATTTTCTCAATAGTAAAAGAATGTCATCTAACAGATTAATTGAAGTTTAGTTCTCTACCAAATCAATTATTGAGCTCTGCAAGCTTGCATTGTTAATTGAAGTATGTGTGACACTTGCTTTCCTCAGTGAAATTCATTCCTCTCAACATATTGAGTGCTAAGATATTGTTTACTTTTGGGGTAGGCTTTGGCCAGGCTAGCAGAAGAAATAGCTCAATGTGGTATTCCAGAAGGATCAAGGAAGATCAATGGAAAGTACATTCATTCTCACCTTGTTGCTAGATTAGAAGGTATAGTGGTATTTTCTCTGATTACTCCTCATGATTAGAGCCAACCCTGTATGATTCATAAATGTACTTCCTAGCTCTGGATAACTATGTGTTGATGTTTGTGTGGAATATACTAATAAAACTTCTCAGCAATGTCTTTTTTTGCCAACTTCGCCCCTTTTGTGTCCTTATCGGTGCAAATGCATTGTTTTTGCCTACATAGCTGTAAATGAACAACTGAAGGAACAGATAAAGGATGTCGATGCGGCACGATCAAAGGAGGTTTCTGTGTTTTGGATTGGCATGGCTGAGGTAAATACATTCAAGATTAAACTTCCAAATGGTCAATAAGAATTTGGTTTGAAACTTTAAATTGTGGGAACTGTGTTTTGCTTACATCAATGTCTTTGTATAATGTATAGTTATCTCAGCTTTAATATAGCATATCTTTCTATGGCTAATATTAAGAGCATAACTGAATTAGTTACCTGATGCAACTAACTTGAATCATTGAAAGTTATCTGTTCCCTCTCCCTCCCTTGCTTTTTCTCACAAAAAAGTCCAGCTTTATCAATAAACACATAAACTTCGTTGCCTATAATATATAGTATCAAGCTATATATTTTAAATGTGATATTTGATTTCTCTAGAAAACGTATCCCAAGAAATGTATGGCATTCTTGCTTGCATAAACTGACACAAATGCCAAATAAGTATACCAATCTGTACAAATTTGATTTTCAGCACCAAGCATTGGCTCATATAATGTTTCATGAAGTCTATGCAACATTATGATTATATAGTGTGATTTCAGAAATTTAATGTGTTTGCTAATGCCTAAATTGCCTGTATGAACTTTGATTTTGCATCAGAGCGTGCAAGTTATGGGCACCTTTGATGGGTGGAGCCAAGGGGAGCACCTTTCACCTGAGTATACTGCTTCTTTTACAAGGTTTTCAACAACACTGTTGCTCAGGCCAGGAAGGTACCACTTTTGTCAACTTGCTGAAGCTTTATAACATGGAGGCTTCTTCTAAATCTAACCCAAAAACAAAAATTATTATGTAATGTAGGTATGAAATCAAATTCTTAGTAGATGGTGAATGGCAGCTGTCACCAGAGTTCCCCATTATTGGTGAAGGGTTAACGATAAACAATTTGTTAGTTGTTGAGTAATGAATCCTAGTAACAGATTCATTAGCAGAAACTTGAGTGATATTATATTTACTCGTTTATTTAAATTCTCTCTCTTTGCAAACACTTTTTGAGTGTTAGTACTTCTTGTACACAAACACTTTTGACCTATGATTATAATTTTGGGGAGCTAGGGGCATTTCTTAGTTAATAGATAGATAGAGATATAAATATCTTTCATTCTTTTTAATTATCTATCAGCTTCTGTTGTCACTTCTCTTGCTGAGTTGAACTAGAACTAACCTGCCTGGCTGCCTCCATGTCTAATATATTGTGTATGTGGAGCCATATATTAAACATGCACTAGTTTAAATGAATAAAAAGTGTAATAAAATTAAATAAAAGTTTGGTAGAAATGAATAAGAGTTTAATAAAAATGAAGGACAAGACAAGAAAGACAAGGGTGTTGGAGAACGCATGTAAGAATGAAGAAAGGTTGTGAACTAGATTGAAGAATGGGTGTGAATGGACCAGGGTTGACTGTTTATGTATATTCAAAAAGTACAGTTTTATTTATTATAAGTTTTAGTTAAAAATTAATTTTATAAAATAATTTTAAAAGTCATTATAACGGTGAGTTATAATTAATCGATGGTGTAAAATAATTTTATAATGACGGTGTATAAATATTTTACTCATAATTTATATATTAAAAAAAATTGTTATAAATTTTAATTATATAAAAACAAATATTTATTCTGCATAATACACCCGTCAAAATACTACTTATTTTATACTACAATAATAAAATGTAATATCTGCATAATGATTACCGTTGACTGGTTAAAAAAAACAATATAATTATTGTCAACAAATATTATGCTACGTATTATTGATAACCCATAAGTGAGCCAGAGTCATCCACCTGTATAATTATTGACCAATAAAATACGAATGATACTCTATTAGCGGTTGAGAACAATTTTATATTAAAATTTATTCATTATAAATCTAAAACAGAATTTATGTATTAGAAATATTTATTTATTATACCTTTAATTATACAAAGCAAATATTTATCTTCTGAAATACACAGAATAAAATACCAATTACTTTAAAAATTTATATCTAAAATAATTCTTAATTAATTAATTAATAGTGTAAAAGATCTTTACACTAATATCATGCTAATATTAAATTCTTTCCTGGTATAAATAAATGAAAACAACATGACTTCAAAAAAATGGAAATAATAAACATCGTAGATTTAGCATAGTGGTATATATAGCCTTGAACGCAAGCATTATATATATTATTTAATATGTATTATTTAGTCCTGCCATCTCATTGCATATATAGGTTTTGTTCTTTATGTATAAATAGAGTAATTAATTAGGGTTACGTAAAACCTCACCTCCACACCTACTAAAAAAACACATCGTACGGTTAATGCTCAATTTCTCAATCTTATAAGAAAAAAAATTGTACGACTGTAGTGTACGCCAACGCAAGAGAGAGTGAGAGTGAGACAGAATAGAAAATTAACAATAGAATGGATGTTACCATCTTCTCCTCAAGTTCAAAAGAAAGAACATAAAATATATGGAATATTTAGGAGCAAGATGCTAAGTTTGACAAATTAGTTTATGAATGAAAACAAAGAATAAACAAAGCTTTCTCCGAGACCTTACCTGCCTCATCCATCCATGCATCCATTCCTTCACTGCACGATGGAAACTTGCCTGCTCCATGCCACCCCTCAAAAAGAATTTCGCACCAAATGGATATTCCACCTTTAATTTACTCATTTATAAGTTTTCTATTTAACTTTTGTGTCCAAAACTATGCCCATCAAATTAAAGTGTCAATTGAAAAATAAAGCCTATAGTGGTAATTATTTTCAGTTCACTTTTAATACTTTGTTAACATAACAAAAAAAACTACTAGTTTATAAACTAGTTGAAGTGTTTAAGCTTCTAAAATAAGAGAAACTTGAAATAGATTTATATATTAAATGATTAGTTTTCTTTATCAAACTAATTTATAAGTTAGTCAAATCAACTTTTAAGTTAACTATTAGAGTAAACTTGGCAAACACACTCATAATCAAACAGGTTTTTTAGCTAGTAAAAAAAAATAATTAACTTAAAATATTTAGCTAGGGTAAACATATATACTTAAATCATAGTCAAATAAATAAAACATTTAATACAATATATTAAATACGTACACACATTTACTAATATAATTTAAGACTATTTAAGAAGGTCCTAGGGAAGAAAAAAAACGGAATAAAGTGTGTCTTATCTATGAATTAATGAACGATCTAAAACAAGTCAGAATAATGTTTGTTAAAATAATTAATGTTTGGGGCCAAGAAATGAATATATAAGCAGAAGCATTGAGTGCAGGCTTATTCATATAAACACGTACACCTTAATGTTTAAGGTGGTCTGTTCTTCGTGTTATTTTTGTTCTGACTTGTGTTTAATGCATTCTTCTTCTTCAAACCTCTTGATTACTACAGTGCCTTGAATGTTGAGTATATATCTTTATCTTCCTTTGATGCTCTTCCCCACTGTTCAATCGCGTGGCACCATTTCTTCTCCTTCTTCCTCCTTTGGATCATCCAAAACTGCTTGGTACTATCGCTGCCTCGGCCTCGACCCTTGAAATTAATTCATTAAATTTGATCGTTTCACCCATAAAGCTGCAATCTTTGGTGCTTTGTTTCATCTGGGGATGAAGAAGAGTGGTTTTGAGAAGATGGTGTTTCAGAAGAACAAGGGAATAAGCTACGAGGAACAGAAACCGAGGTGTAACAGGTTTTTGGTGACCATAAACATCATGGGGAGTGCGGGGCCTTTAAGGTTTGTGGTGAATGAGAAAGAGCTTGTTTCTGGGGTCATTGACACTGCTCTCAAAACCTTTGCTCGCGAAGGGAGGCTTCCTGTTCTAGGATCTCATACCACCAATTTCCTTCTTTACTGTGCAAATGCTGGCTTTGATGGTATATATGCTTCTCTGATGATCTCTACCCTTTTTTGGAACTGTTTTTTCTAATCAAAATTATGGTTTATTTCATTTTGATATTTTATATGTATGTTGAACTTTGGATAATGATAAAACTGAGATCTGATGAATTTCACTCAATTTTCGGGGTGAAACTTTCGTTAAAAAACAATATACCATACCAAAAACACCTATAGAGTTTTATCGTCCTTTTTGAAAAATGTTATTCCCTTTTCGTTTGGTGGATCAAATTGTACTTTGTTTTTTGTTATTTCGGTCTCTCTGCATGTTGGATCCGAAAGGTCATATCTGATGATGTATGCGATGGCATTCGGTTGGTTTAGCTCCTCCTATGATGTTTTCATGTCCCTCTCCTCAAGTTGTCGTTTGTTTTTTTCTCAGGGGATTGTTTCATAATTTAATTAAAATACGATATAAACGTTTTTTTGTACAATCATTCAATGAATTGTCACATTCTTAATTGAAAACGATTGTCTTTTGTAAATTGATCATTATTGCACCATGCATGTATTAAACTATGGACACCTTTTTATTTTTAGACTAGTAATTAAAACCACTGCACATAACACGTGTCATGTGCTCTGCATTGCATAGAACAGTACAACATATATATTACTAATAAAGTTTGGTTTGTGATTATTAATAAACTAAAGGGTACGTGTTGTTCTGTTTGGTGTGACTTCTTCTTTGATATATAGCTCTGAATCCATCGGAAGCGATAGGAACTTTTGGAGTGAGGAATTTTGTGCTGTGCAAAAAGCAGGTGTACTCACCATCAAAGGCAGCACCACAATCTGAGTTGGTAGTGTCTCAAAAGAGCAGTCGTGGATGGAAGGCATGGTTGAATAAATCATTTAGTTTGAAAATAATATCTCATTAATTACATGTGAAAGTGTTATCTATAAGTTCCGTTTGTTTGTGGCAACCATAACGTACATTGAATAATTTGTTATATTCGCTTCTTCATTGTTGGAACAAAATATATAATATGCTCCTTCTTCTTTAGAAGTTTATATTACCATGGGTTACTTTACATTCGACATGTGCTGATATTATAACTGGTTCTAGATGTCTAGAGAAGCATAAAAGGTGGAATGGGATTCTAGTAATATTTGAAGGTTGGGAATTAAGGAATTATTTTATATAATGTTTTTTTTTTCTGGATGCTAAGAAACTAGCAAGAGAAGAATATTTTTTTTATATTAATATTAGTTCATTAATTACCATATAGGACTATATATAAAAGGAAAATCCGTCTCTTAATGTTTGTTTGACCAATTACTTGAGGTTCAGGAGATTGTGTTCTAATATAAAAGAAAAATCGTCGCTTATGTGATTTGATTTCTTTGCAAATTGCATACGTGAGATTAGCGTCCAGAAAAAAAAAAAAAAACATTATTACTTGATCCACCTTTTTCTTTATATCTCTCCATTGAATTTTATATACATAATTATCTATTTAATATTTTTTTAAATAGCTCTTTAGTTCAATATATAGGCGTTCAGGATTCCTACCTAGCCGAAATGTTCTTCCTTACATACAATATGATTTGGGCTTTAGGCTTCGACGGGGCCCATTCTGAGATGGGGAGGCACCCTAGGCCTCTTAACCCTATCAGAGAGAGTTGGTCCTCTTAATAATAGATGAGTGCTTTTCTTTTTCTTTTCAATATTATGAACTAATATAAGTTTCAGGAAATTCTCTTCAATGTTCAAGCTCTAGAGAACATAAACGTTCTTTTTCATTTCAAATTTGAGTGTCGTTAGGGGAGGGGTATAAAGGTTGGAGTGACAAGGAATCTTAACTAGTCACGTGATTATTACTAATTAATTTTAATGGAGTTTAACGTGAAATGGTTCTTTTAAAACACATGCACATTATTATTCTGGGGGGGGGGGAGTGGGGGGGGACAATGAAAAATAATAAGTACTTAAAGGTTGAATATATAATCTAAAATATACCCCCACTAATAAAGTGTCACGTGAAATAGGATTTCAAAAGGGTGCATTGAATTATTTTTCCGTGTGAAAAGAAAGGGCCATATGCCTTAAGTAGAAAAGAAATTATTTGATGAGTACTACTTATAGTGACATTCAATTAACAATTAAAATGTGCAGGGTTCTGAAAACATGTTATATTACATTTATCAACTGTCAATTTTGCTACGATGGTTTTTTGTCTGGGCCAAATTGATGGGCTGTAGGACTAGACCACTAGTTGATTGGCTGAGCCCAATAGAACATTTAGGGTATGTTCAACTTGTTCAAGTTAAATTAGGTCTTGAGTCACAGTTGGTTAATTTGTGGTTATCCAATCTAGTTAAGGGAACAGACTCCAAGTATTTGTAAAGAGTAAGCCCAACCCTACTACCAAGGTGAAACCTAGTACTAACCATGGGTCCTAGGCCCTTCCTTATCCCAAAACACACACTGCGATATTTTTAGGCAAAGTCTACAATGTCTTCTTACTTACGCTCCACACTTCCATTTATGAAGTCGCAAGAGTTGGGATTGGGAATGAAAAGTTACTAACTAGGCATAAGATAAGAGGAATCCTAATAACACATTTTTTCAACATATTGGCTATTTATTGAAAATTTAAATTTAACAGATGAGTTACACTTGTTAAATATTAAATATTAAGTAGAACCTAAAAAGTTATGCGATTTTCAATAAATTTTAGTTAATTATAGTATATTAGAGAATGTGATATTAACATTTTTCATTAGGATGAGTCCTAAAAAAACACTCTCTTTTGATCCACCATTTGATTATTCTTAAAGTTTTTTACTTTTTTTCAAAATTAAACTCGGATTCTCCTATGCACGTTCAATATGTTTTTTTTTTTTATCTATTCTCAGCTAAAAAAAGGCATATATTGATATTAGGTAAAGGGGTGCCACAAAACCCATATACAGATCCAAGAAAAAGTAAGCAGGACATCCAATCCAATCCAATAGGTAAAGGATCATTCAATATGTATTATTATTATCTACTGAGTATGTTGTATCATAATATTAAAAGAAAGATTACAAATTAATGGCCTAGGCGTCTAGGTATAGTGGTGGTCCATAGTCACTTGTCATAGTGCTTTTATTATGAAAAGAACTATTCTACGAGAGAAATTGAGGGGGGAAAAAGAAGAGAGTTTCAACATAGTCTCGACAACAAGTTATAAACCAAAGAACTTTTGTGCTGGATGTTGTTTCAATCTCAAAGATGAATTAGAGAGCAAATATCACCATCCACTGGCGCGGATTTAATATATGTTATGTTATGACCATCACCAGCAAAAACAAAAAGTTCCTGATCTTTTGATTTTTTTTCTTCCGTCCAAAATAGACTGTTCAAAATAATTGAGAAATCTCATCTAAATTAACCGATCTAGATAGTAGATTTGTTCCTACAGTCTCTAATTTTTCAAAAGAAAAGTATGTTTTAACTTAATAATAGAAATGGGTGAAAAGCCTATATGTAAGTTCCACGCGATTGGAAATTAAGAGACGTAGTTTCAATTGTTCTGTAGTTGCAATCATAATCTCGGAGTTTTGATAAACAGATAAATAGAACTCGTTTTGCTTTTCAATTAATAATGCAGATGATTAAATTGTCATATCGAGTTAAAGTTCCTGAAATCACTTACCAAAATAATTAATTATAATTTGATGTTACCTGGATGAAAGTTGTTGTCTTAGATGAAAATTAAACCACGCGCATTAACAATATATATATTATAATGCAATCATAAAGAGTGTATCTTTACTAAAAAAATAAAAATAGACTGCATATTATGCATTCAACGTTTATTGGAAACTACTACATTAATTTGAAGAGAAAAAGCAAATGTCTATCATCACTCTTTCCCCTCAGAAGAATAAAAAAATATGAATAAAACATAGCTTAATATTAAATTAATGATGATGAGTTGCCCACTTGTCATGTAACCTAAATTCGATGGATATAAAAACAGCAAAGGTTCGTAGAATATAGAATAAAAAATAAAGTACAAAATGACTATCCGAAGGATAGAAGGTCAATTCAAGAATTTCAAATGGAAGGGTCAGCTTCCAGCATTTATATCAAACAATCTTTTTTTTAAGCTATGCATAATCCATGGGATTGATCGATGTAGATATCATAACCCATAGGGAACGCTCATTTCATATTCTATTCACCGATCGATCAGCTGCACTACAATAATCAGAAAAAAAAAAAAATCACTAAGAATTAATTGATATGAAATTGTAATATAATTTTATTAGTGATTTTAAGTTTGAGTTTAAAATATGTAACTAAATTAAAGATAAAATTTCATATTTATCCTGATTCTTTCGTACTTAAATACGATGTCTTAAAAATAAAATTTATATATTATTAAATATTTTTTTCATTTTAAATAGTAAAAGTAAAAAATTAAGAATATGTATGATTTAATGATGTGAGACTTATAAACAATCATTAAATAAAAATTTTAAATTTCTTTTTCGTATAAAATATGCATTAAAATGTATGTTCATCTAACATTAAATCAAACTCACATTAACCCTAATCCTAATGATGTTGGAAATGGGTGATAGATGAGTTCCATGAGCTTGACAATTGGCCTTCAAAGCAAAACCCTTCTACTTTATTTTTTTTCGTTCTTCTATGTTTTTTTAATGTATTATTCATTCAAAAGTGGACCTTTTAACCTCAAAATAGTGGAGAATGAATATTGTGATGGATGATTTACTCGTACTCATGGGAAAAGGGAAAACTCAAAACTCAGAAGTGGTTGGTTGGAAAAGGGACTTGTGCACTTCAAAGTGGAGGATGGAAAAAAAAAAAAAAAAAACTTTTTCAAGCTTGGAGGGGCCCCTATGTTTTTTCCATGGTAGAAAAAAAAAAAAAGTAGTGCTGGATGATGGAGGCTGTCATAGTGAAACGAACTCCTTGTCCATGTCAAGAACCCTACACCATAAAATTTGTTTGCTCAGACTGGTTTTCAATTTCATTGATTGTGACCCCAAGGTCAATTGCTTAAGAGTGATTGTACCATGAGATTTGATTATTTGTTGGAAGGCAGTGCTTTTCGATCACTTAATAATAATAGTCGTGTTAATTAATTATTAATCATCATTCTTGGTGCAATGTTTATCAACACCACCAGTCTTATTAAAATGGACCTCTGCTACATATCCATATGGACCACATACATTCATAATTCACTTCTTCAAATCATAGTACAAATTAGGATGATTTGACCATTGGGAATCACATGGATATATATAAGATTGGCACCGTGTGACAAATCTTTATTTTTATTTGCAGAAATTTTGTTTGTTTTAATTTTAATATGAACACAACTTACCACTTAATAGATCAATTAGTGCCAAAATATTTTAACTGAATAAGTGATTTTGAGAGTCTTTTATATTAAATACTTTGAAAAAAAAATTATCTTCTTTAATGATGTTATTCAACTCAAACAAGTTGTCTACTAAAAAAAGTATATGTATTTTTTTTTATCAAATAATTGTAATTGTTAATTTATTTTTGTTAACATGTTAGTGGAGAATCCAAATTCATAACTTTTTTTTCACTTTTCTCTTTAATCTTTTTTTTTTCCAACCATCACCTCAACTTTCTAATTGCAAAAATCCTTGTATTTTGTTAAAAATAAATAAATAATAATAAATATATATATATATATATATATATATATATATATATAGAGGACGTATGAACATCTTTTAAATAAAAACACAAGAATAAATAATAATAACTATTGAGTTAAAATTAAAAATAATAAACGTATTATATTAAAATCTCAATTTTAAATTTTAAGCATATCAAGATCCTATTTCCTCTTTCTCAATTATATTTTTTCTATATTTCTTGTCTAATTATTGACGACACAACACAACATAACCATTGTCGTTGTTGTCATCACCATCACCATCACCAACATGATTACTATTAATATTCTTGATTAATAAAAAGTGATGATAAGATAAATTCTTATTAAATATAAAACATTTTATACTGGTAGTATAAATAAGAGTATTAGATATGATTATATATGCAAAAAATTAATACGATCCAATATCTAGAAAAGAGAACCCTAGCTTTTAAAGGTTTTAGATATGTGGTCAAATTATAACGTGAGGACATATATATAATTAATATATTGAGTTTGGTTCAAGTACTTTCAAATCGAGATTTTGAGATTGGTAGAATGGCAAAGGGACTTCAAAAACCTACGTCGAATATAGTTGACAAAGATTACATTAATATTACATTGTACTATCATTAACGTTGATTGGGATGGTTGGTCCTTTAATTTTTCCCTTTACCGGCGGCTAGGTACTTTCAAGTTTCAATATCCCCACAAACACGTACAAAAGTTCATTTATCGCAATAAGGAACCCAATTAAGGGCAGTCATTAATTATAAGCCACCCGTCCGCTGCATAGAACCATATAGAGAAACAAAACTAATCATATCATCATAAAAAGAGAACAACAATATTGTCTTTAATTTGCAAGCCTTGTAAACAGATTATAAAGGAAAGGGTTTGCTAGTCTCAATATTATGTACTAACCCTAAGGGGAAATTGTTTAACCCCGAGACACAAGTTTCATATTTCGCAACAATAAGTTGTTTGAAAAAAATATATGGGTTACATATTTAAATTATAATGACAATGCTTTACCTCTATTTCTTTCTTCGTCGTCATAATCATTCAAACATGAGGATTGGGAAATAATGCATGGAGTAGAAAGTGTTTCCATTTCATTTCATTCTCAATTTATATAAAATACATGAAGATGAAGACAAACCATGCAACATGGTGTATATATATTTATAAAAATGAAAAATAAAAAGCATCGCGTTGTGTTGGTTTGAAGCTTTAGGTTAGCTGTCTTCTACCTACACAGAAGTATGTGTGATTAATTAATACGATAAACATATCGATCAACCTTCCCTTTTATGTCAATCACTATCAGTAGCCTTGGTTCATAGGAACAAGCCTTCTTTAATTCTCTATATTAATATATATCCACCTTCCACCGAAATGATGATGAAGATGATAGTGCCAAACAAAAATTATGAGAGTGTAGGTGGTATGTTTTTTCATCAATCTTTCATAAATTAAAACAAAATTTTCACTTTTACAAAAGCAACTTAGAACAACGACTTGCTTCAATGGAGTACAAAACTCACATTTCATTGAACCATAATTATCTTGTAAAACAGTAATTACGTTATTAAGGCACGCACATCAACTTTTAAAATATCACAACATTCTGTATTAATATAGGATTGGGATCTACTAATCAGTTAGGTTAAGAAATCAAAAAAAATAGAAAGATTTTATTGAAGATGGCCTTGAAAATGTATTGGAAGCAATGGAGAGGTAAATATATTAATTATTAGATTGACTTTTAAGGCATGGTTAACATTTTCCATAATTCAAGGTTTTATTAAAATAATTTTATCTTTTTTTTTTCATTTTATTGATCAAAGTTATTTTGTTTTAAAGACAATCCTGTTTAAACTAGTAATTGACATATCATAGGGTTAGCTAGCTCCCCTGCTTCTTTCAACGCTTTTTTTTTTTTTTTTTTTTTTTCATACACACGTTTGAAATCCAAAATATTTTGAGTACGTGCAAAAACTATAAAGTTTTTTAATCACAAATATATTATAGAAATATATGTTCGGTAAATTAAACAATTAAAAAGCAAGAAACTACATATTGATGTAACAAATTGCAATTAGTTTTTATATAAAATTAGCATAAATGCTTAACTTTTTCTGGTCCAAGTCCAACTATGATAAAAATCAGTTTCTACTGTACCTTTTTCACACAAGGTAAATTGAGATGTCAATTTGCAATGAATGATATATACTATTCGCTATGATAGTGTGCCCTGCACTTTGGTAATTTTCTCTTGACTTTTGTTCAATTCAAGCAAGTGTGTATTTGACAATATGGGTTGGATCTTTCTTATGATCGATTTGATTAATTATAATTATAATTATACCCTTAAAAATATTTAAAACGAGTCTTTGAATGACTTTGTTTGTCATACTCAAATTATGGTTAGGCTTAAGGTGAAAATATGCAAGGTCAAACAATGTTTTGTTTGAATAGATTTCACCTAACCATTTTAAAAATTAAAGGTCCAACTAAGTCTATTAAGTATCATATGGTTTTTTATAGGTTTGACCTAACTTTTATGAAAGCTGGAATTAACATGGTTATATATATACATAAAAAAAACTTATTTTATATTAAAAAAATTAGATAGGTTTAATTCATTCTTAAATAAGCTAATCAATTAACTAATAATAAACCAATGGGAAAAAGATGTAAAATAAAAAATGATAATTACAAAAACTAAAATCAACTGCTACTCTAGACACGAGACATGGGTAGAAATAACAAACTTGGACTCTATATTATAAGTCTATTTTTTTAACGTTTAATATAACCTTCATGATAATTTATTGAAATGTCTATTTTGCAGACATCTAAATTAAATGAGCCATATATTGATCCTTCATCATCAACCCTATGCTAGATTATTAACTGACAGCAATTTAAGTGAAACAACTAACTCTTCAAACTTCCTACTTTTAAACACTATTTATCATCTTATAATCAAGTAATGATTGGTGGATTATATTTCTTCACTCTAAACATTTCATAAACGCCTATCATCTTACCAATCCTTCAAATATATATGGTCGTTCCACAAATATATAGATAGCTCTTAATTAATTATGCGAAACCATATATGGCATGGCACGATCATGTGGTTTAGCATGTGATCTTGCACCACCTAGAGTTGACACCTTTTTGCAATATCAGCCCCAGAAGAAATAGCCAATAGAATGATATCTACACCAAATCTTGAGAAAATATTTTAATTAGGATGCATGGTTTATATATGGATCGAGCAGCACGTACATGTGTGACTGTCGGGACAAAAGAGAGCTAGCTAGGAAGGAAAAAGTGATAAAGTGATAGATTTAGTGAAAATAAATATAAGAGTGTTAAATGAGGGTTAACTACAATTAAGATGGCAACAAACTGAGGATATATTGTTACAATTAAAACTCATTTTTCTTTATTTTTATTGTTTTTTTTTCTATATTTTGTTTTACTTAAGGTTATACAACCTTAGAATGTAATACGCGTGTCAATTTCAAATATGCTCACTTGACTTTATTTGTATTTTTAATTGCAAATCATCATTTTAACTTGTCTTATGAAATTCTTTTACTTCGGTAGCAAAGTTAAGATTTTTACTTCTTTTAATTTAAGTCTAACACGTGAGTTAAAAGAAATCTAAAAAGTGATATTTAAATATAAAAAAATATAAGTTTTAATAAATGTAGATGAAATCCCAACAAAATGAACCAATAAGATTTAACATGTGGATCCAATAAAATTTGCATGTTTGTGGCGTGTCAATTTCATAGATGTTAAATTTTAGTTATTTATACTTTTTATTGCAAATTATTACTTTAACGTGTTCTCATTTATGAAAATCCCTTATTTTCATAGTATTATAGTAAAGTGTAGATTTTCATTTCTTTTAATCTAAATCCGACATGTGAATGGAGTTAACACGTGAAACGAATAGAATTTGCATGTCAGTTGTGTGTCAATTTCATAGATATTAACTTTTATTTATTTATACCTTTCATTGCAAATTATTACTTTAACGTGTTGATCATTTATGAAATCCTCTCATTTTCATGGTAAAGTGTAAATTTCATTTCTTTTAATCTAAGTAGACACGTGAGTTAAAAGAAATTTTAAAACTTATATTTAAATATAAAAAAAAAAACATTTGTTTTAATAAATGCAAATGAAATCCTAACAAAATGAACCGAAGAGATTTTACATATGGATTAAAGAGAATTTGCATGTATGTGTCAATTTCATAGATATTAACTTATTTTTATTTGTCTTTCTCGGTGCAAATAGTCCCTTTAACATATTCTCTTTTGAAGTTACATCACTTCCATACCAAAGCAAAGCAAAGCTTAGTCGCTTCTTTTAATCTTAATGTGATACGTGAGTAAAAGAAATCTAAAAAATAATTTTAAAACGTAAAAAGAAATGTGTTTTGTAAATGCAAATTGAATTAAAAGTCTAATACAAGTTAAAAGTATATTTGAGAATTTCTCTATTATAAATATAGAGTATTTTTAAATAATGAAGCTATTAAAAATACTTCTAACTTTATATTCAAATAGAATTTTATATTCAAATAGATTCTAAATCACTTTTACTTATTTTCATATATGATTTTTTATCAATCCACTTTTACTTGTTTTCATGTATGATTTTCCATCAATCCATAGCAAAATGTAGATTTTGTCATTTTTTATGTTCAAATGAAGAAAAACAAGTTAAAAAATACAAAATAAGATCCAAACAAATTGAATTTGATCTACACTTGCATGCCTCGAAGAGCATCATGTAAAAACATAGACTAAATTTAGGTTCCTTTTTCAGCATAAATTTGAACTTTTATCGTCACAACACCATAGGAAACTAACTAGTTATTTTACTCAAGCTAGTAGATAATGAGAATATCTCGAATGTTGAAACATGAGGCCCTCTTAATAGCTTTAGTTCTTTTCCTCCTCAGGATGTGCTTCTTTCCGCTGTGACCCTGTAAAAATAAGGATAACCATCCATAATTAGGGTCATATGGTGAATTCTCAATACCTTTTAACAAAAGATGAAACAGGTAAAATATTTAAAAGAGTAGCCTGTCATTACGGCATTAATGAGAATATATTTTTAAGCTTGAAGATGCGAACTTCATTGGCTGAGAATGGAAATTAAAATTAAGTAACCTTAAATAACATAGGATAATTTACATCACTTTTGATCAAAGCATTTGATCATAATAATCATTTGACTTCAAACAAGTGGCGTGCAAATTTACTTTTAATAAAATCATGTGATCAATTCTACTGAGGTACTGAATTATTGAGTCAGGATCAACTTAGTAAGTTAACTCGCATAACTCGTTCTATACTAAAAAAATAAAATTATAATAGGTAAATTATACACTATGTTTAATGTTTAACAAAATTCAACAAATTTAGAAATATAGTTATGATTGATTAAATTTTTTGAAATATATACATTTTCAAAATTATATATTGAGCATATGCAGACAAACAGATAACTTAAAATGTATTACACTAATATGAGTAACAAATTGATTAAAGTTAGAAGATTTAATAAAATTTATTTTATTTAAGACAATATAATTTTTTCATTTATCTCATTATTCCTCATATAAAAAATAATAATTTTTAAACTAACAAATGTACTTTGCTTGAAATATAATAAATACAAGTTTTATTTGTAAATAACTATATAAATTAAGGAAAATAAGCTAAAATAAATATGATAATAATTTTATCATTTTTAATTTTAAGATAAGAAAATCTAAACATCAAATATAAAGTATAAATTGATTTATCTCATATAAATAAAAAAAAATTTAAATGTAAAAAAAAAAAAAATACAGAATCCACCAAGTCAACTGACCGATTCGACGTCGAGTCAAATCGAATTAGACTGATTCAAATTAGGTCAAATGCATTTTCAATCCGATTGATAACTCGAATTAATTAGATGTTCAAGTCCTGGTCTAATGAATCGATCCGACCAAATTGATCCAAGTTTAATAACAATGAATAAGGTCCTTTAGATAAAACTCTTATGAAATTTTGTTTTCTGGTACATTGGATGGAAATTCACTTCGCTTTTTCTTGTTGGGAGAAAATTTTCCGAATATTTTCGATCATATCGTCTTATCATCTGCTCTAAAAGGAAAAAAATGAAAATGAAGGCAAAACAAAAATTCTCATACATAGAAATTAAGAATAATCATCACAATTTCCAAATCAAGAAGATGCTTTCACCTCCCCACTTAATCCACAAATAATCGCGCATTCATAGAAATTATTCACCAAAGAGGAACAATTAAAATCACATAAAACACACCGAAAATGCAAGTTTTTTATTCATCAAAAGAAACAACTTATTAAAAGTTTGATAAGACTAAAATTACAACAACACCTCTTCCATTTAATTCAAAACTGAGACAACAAAAGCTAGACATAATCAATATCCTCGCCTGGACCACTACTCCCTCCCCCTCCAACCACGGTGAACGAGTTAATTCGAGTTAATCTCACAACACATTATTATTAAGATAAGGATTAAAAAAGAAAAAGACATCATACTTAAGAATTGAACAATTAATAATTATATAATAATAATAATTTAGAGAAAGGAAATAAAAACACTAAGGAGAAACGGTAATTACGAGAGAACAATTACAAATTACAGTCTTTGGTTTATCTTTTTTTTTTTTTTTTTTTTGTCCCTCTGACTTTATTTATCCTCCTGCCTCGGTGGCTGACTCACTCGGTCACTGACTCACTCCACTCCAACAAGTTAAACCAAACCATTGATTTTTTTACCAATTTACCATGATCCCATTATTAATTAATCTACAGTTTACGGTCCAACTCGTGGACTCAGTGGAGTGAAGGCACTGAGACTAGGTGGAGGGAAGCTTCCAAGCGGAGGTAGCGATGAGTGGCCTAGTGTGCCAGCCAAGCATAAGGCAGCCGTTATTCTCCTCCACCCTGTACCCGTCACCGCCTGCGAATAGAGCCAGTAGCATACTTGCCTGCTTGAAAGCGTTTGACCCGAGATGAACCGGGTCGAACCCGGCCGAGCCAAATCTCCCCCTCCACTGACTCAATGTCTCGTGACGCTCCACACGCTCCGGGCCGTCGTAAGCCACCACGTTGCATATTTCTCTTCCCAGGTATAACTCGGACATTAACAGATCCTGACTCGGCGAGCCCAACCCGGTCGAGGAGGACGAACCCTCCAGCGAGTCGAAGAGACTCGAGTAGTAATGCAAGGCCTCCGTGAACCGTTCCAGGAAACCCGGGCCGTTGTGGTTCGCTTCTTGTTCCACGATGGTGACAATCTTGGGATTAATTTTCTTGATAGTGTCCATGACTTTGTCGAAGGATCCGGGTCGGGCGAGCATACGGTGGAGTTCGAAAACGGAGTTAACAGCGACGGCTTCTCCGGGTCGGATCTCGAGCATGTTCGGGTCAAGATCCGCGAGACTGCTGCAAACGAATCCGCGGAATTCGAACTGGACGCCGATGGTTTGGGCTAATTGGGCTAACTTCCAGCCCACCTGCTGAAGGGCGTCGGTGTTGTCGGGCTGTGGGGGCCCGATTCCGGTTAAACGGAAGGTAGGGGGCCCACCAGCGCGCAATGCGAGGGCCTGCATGAGGGCCGGCCACTGCATCCCCTGTTTGAGGCCGAAATCGATGACGTGGACTCTCCCGGCGTTGGTGAATGCTTCGAGAATGGCCTGATTCGCGGTGAAGTGCGCGAATTTGAGATAGGGGCAGGACTCATAGAAGTGCATGTGGAGAACATCGGAGAAGGAGGAGTCGAGGGTCTCTTCAGGGTAGGTTCTGTAGATTCTACGCACCAGGGCTTGGGCGAAGTAAGACGCCACCTTCCTCATGGCTCCAGCTTGAGAGGCCGCGAGTATGCCCACGTGCTTCACGAGCGCGTCGGCGAGCTTGAGATTCTCCTTCTGAACGGCCTCCGCGCACGCCAAGATAGTGTGCACTAGACGCACGCCGGCTTCCTGACTGTCAACGAGGACGACCGGGCGCGTGGGCTCAGACGCCGAGTCTTGTGATTCAACTGGAGAAGCCTTGAGCCGCTTGTTGTTGCCCGTTTCGATTTCGTCGAGGTTGTTGTTGTTGTTGTTGTTGTTGTTGTCGTTGTTGTCTTGAGGAGGGTATGCTGCTATGCCAGGAATGGCTCTGAGGTCATATTCGGAGTCGTCGTTGAAAACAGGGGCGGTGTTGTTGTTGTTGTCGTCGTCGTCGATTAAGAGAGAAGATGGATCGAGGATGCTGTTGTTGTTGATGTTGGAATCTTCAGGGTTGAGTTCGGATATCATGCTTTGGACCCAGGAATAGAGATCCGCGGGGTCGTAGTGAACTGTGTCGGAGGCAAGGTGGGAAATTCCCTCGTCCTGGGCACACCCCATCACCATCTCCAAATGCTCCAGCTTCTGTGCCACGTCAGCCATGTCGGAAGCACGCACCTTGTACCCCAGCGCCGCCAGCGACTCGTCCATCCCTCCTTGCTGTTGCTGTTGTTGTACCTCCCACATCTTCGCCTTCCCGTTCGACGACATTGAGGAACACTCACCCTTCACACTCCCTCCGCCGCAGCTATCTTGGTGATCCCTCTTCATCACCAACTATTAATAATTCAACACCTGAGGAATGGAATTGGTTTTCGAATTAGAATTGGTGATTTGGAATTGGGTCATAGGAAAGAAAATGGAAAATGGAAAATGAAAAATGGAGAATCGGTTTGTGGAGGTTTTTTTTTCAAGCGAGAAGGGAGAGAGAGAGTGAGAAAGAGAGAAGAGAAGGGTGGAAATTGGAAAAGATAAGGAACAACGGAGGCCATAATAATGGAATGAATTCTTTATTTCTTTTTTTCTTCCTGCGAAAAGTTTCGATTTTGAGTGTGATATTTTTACTTGGAGTGGGGTGAGGTTTTTTTTTCCCACTATTATTAATTTATTATTATAATTTAGTTTTAAGAAAGAAGGTCCGGCAAATAAATACTTAAAAAGGGCATCAAAGAAGAGCCGTGGCAGCACCGCAATGCCAAGAAAGATGCCCATGATAGTGTACAGCTCGTGCATACAGCAGACACCATACACTAGAAAATCAGGTGCCCGTACGCTTCATCGATTGAGAGTCTTGGGGACCGAGAATGATCGTGGGCTCCACCTTTTGTACAATCATCTCATCCTCACGCGCCTCTTTTATTACTTTATTACTCTCTCCTAAATCCTAATCCTAATCATTCACTGACTCAAGAATTAAGCCTTCACCATTAGAAGTTGGAACTCAAAAGGGAATGCCCATCAGTACAATATATATTTGATTGGGCTCCATCATTTCTATTTGACTTTCAATTTTAATTTCGGTTAATGTCACTTTACTCATTATTTCTTGGTACATACTATATGTCCTATGTTTTCTTTAACTTTTTTTTCACATACAGATATACTCTGCGTGGGGGCGCTGTTTATCTATACTTGCTTATGTGTTTAGCTAGAGTAGCAAAGACTAAACTAATGTAAAGACAGGTGTACTAACCAAAATATCCATTCAACATGCTCTATCATAATTTTCATCCAATTTTTGCAAGTGAAGAATAATCCTTGTCAAAATCACTAGTTATATCAAGCCAAGTGGATAGCCGTATTTATGCTCCACCCTTCAAAAAGATGTGATCGATCTGGAGGATCTCAAGTACATGGATAATAAAATATAAAATTACCTTAAAAAGAAAGAAATTTGTAGTATCACTTAAGAAATATATTACTTTATTAGATAATAATACTAATAATATGCACGCAAAATTCGTATAGTGTGAATTATTCATCTCAACAAAATATTAATCGTAATTCAAGTTGCACACTAATGCTAAAAATGGAAATGCATTTATTTTAATGTAACAAATGCAACTTTAATAAATGAAATGACATTATTGTAGCTTTAGCATTTATTCATTCATCCTAAAATACGGCTTTTCTTTTTTCCTCATGTAGCCTTGCTATTTTAGTATCATACTTTCTTTACTTTCGAAAAGTTATTTTCTCCTTTGTCATAGTTTGCTGCTGATGTTTTTCAAGAAGAAAATAAATTAAAAATATCCATAAAAAAATCGTAGATAAATTGACAAGTAATAATGGTTGTAAATATATTTGAAAAATAACAAACAACTTCATCAGAGGATAATTTATTTTGGGGAAGAAATAATGCAACGAGTCATTGTTCAAGACTCCAACACTTTCATATTTAAAATATGAAAAAAAAATGAAAACTCAAGTGAGGGTAGCATTTGTATGAGGGGTGGCCTATGGCAAGTATGTATGAAGGGTTCCGTAGGTTCGAGTGGGGAATAACTTCTCGCGACGCACATGAAGGAGAGATCAAGGGGACGGGTCAACTTTGGTCTCCACGCGCCACACCTGCACGCAAAACAGCACTGACAGTGAAAGTTAGCAACATGCCAGGTGGCGCGCTCTGTCAGCGCGTGTACTCCAGGCGTGACACTCGCGACGATTAACGAGAGAAGTGATGAGTTGCAACGAGGGCCCACTCAAAGAGGGGGTCTGTGCTGAGAGAAGATCAACGAGGACGGGGATTAAGACGTCAACATCGATTTTAGGACCATCCGACGTGGGACCCACTGTCCAAAAACAAAACATTACTACTCTCTCTCTCTCTCTCTCTCTCTCTCTCTCTCTCTCAGAAACGGGATGCCAGCAAAGCACGTTCCCTATAACAGCGATATTATCTTTCTTTTTTCGTAAGTTAAAACGTAAACAAACAATCCTTTCAATCATATGTCATTAGAAAAACAAGTAATTACATTTGTGTACCCTTAAAATGAAATTAATAGGAAACGGCGTTATTAAGGTTCCGTTTGACGAAAGGGTTCCGGACGGTGAAGAGAAACATGAACGGGGTTTCTTTTTCTTTCTTTTTTTTTTGATTAAATTAAAAATGAAAAAAAGTGATACTATAATAGTTGATCGTAATTGGGAAGGAAGAGAAGAAGCGGCACTGACAGGTGGTGTGGTCAGTGATATATGAAAGGGGAGAGGGCCATGGCCATGTGATTCTGCCACGTTTCACAGATTCTCTTGTCCCCGTGGTCCCTCCTTCTGCACCACCCTCACTCCCTCACTCACACCACCCTGCTTCACTTTCAGTACTACTCTCTCTCCTCTTAGCAATTTTAAACCATCCGTTCCAATTAATCTCGATCATCGTTTTTTCCGGAATTAACCCTTAACCCTTAACCCCTCCTAACTCTTAAGTACAAGGAGCTTATCCAATTCCAAAACAATGGTCAATGAAATGTGTAGATATAAGACAGTTGAGATCGTGCCATGATTAAAACAACGGTTGTACTAACTGCCTTCAAATGAGTAGTAGTAGTAGTGGTAATTACCAAAAACTCTCAACATCAATTATGGGCTATCCATAATTTTGTTTAAAGAACTCAAGTAAAATACTACTTATATTACTCTTCTTGCATTGCCTTTGCATCCCATCTACCACGAGATTAATAACTTTACTTAAAACCTACAACAAATATTCGTGTACTTTTTCTTCCATTCTTCATTCCTATGGGGATTTTTTTTTTTGAGTATGTCCTTTGCAATCACCCACCCACTAGTGGTTTTTTTCTCCTGAATTTAAAAAATCATATTTAGAAAATACAAAATCCTAATTATTGACCAAATTTATAACTCAACATCTAAACAATATTATTTGATTGTTATTAATTATTATTTTTATTAATGATTTAAACTGTTTTTTCTGTCAAAGTAAAGGTCTGCCTTAATGAATAATTACTTGTGGGAAATTAAAGTAAATGAAAAATCATATTATCCATGATAATGCAACAATATTTTGTACATAGCAAAATTGAGATTTTTTATTTTTTTAATCTAAATCTTACACGTGGATAAAAAAAAAACCAACGAATTCATCTTTAAATGAAGAAAAATACGTGTTTTAAAAAATGCAAAATGAGATTCCAACAAATCGAATCGAAGAAAATCAAGTGTACACCTCGTTAATCACTTTATGTAATTTTTATTTTTTTTAATATAATCTAACAATGGATTTAAAGAAAACCAATGGTTGATATTTAAATAGAAAAATATGTGTTTCAAATAATTTAAAATGAGGTTCCAACAAAACAAATCGAAGAGGATCTACAAGTGGACCGAATAATATTTGCATATTAAACGCGTGTTAACTTCATTCGTTCATTCTATTATAAATCACTTTTATGTGTTCACATATATGAATTTCCCTCAATCTATAGAAAATGGTAGATTTTTATTTCTTTTAATATAAGTTTTGTGTGTGAATTTAAAGAAATATAACAATTGATATTTAAATAGAGAAATAAATGAGTTTTAAATAAAAAAAAATTGAGGATTATCTACACGTGGATTGAAGAGGATTTGCATCTCAACCGTGTGTTAATTTCATATATATTAATTTATGTGTACATCATACTTTAAATTACTTTTAATTGTTCACGTATATAACAAATTTCAATCACTCAATCCGAAGCAGAATCTATATTTTCATTTCATTTAACATAGGTGTGATATGTGGATTTAAATAAATCTAAAAATTCATCTTTAATAGAAGAAATACATGCATTAAATATTGTGAAACTTTTCCCTTCAAAATGAATTAAAGAGAAACTACACAAATAGAAGAGAATTTACATATATACATTTTGAAAGAGAAAGGAAGAGAAGAAAGATAAATATAGATAAAATAGGTGATATAATTAGATAAAAAAAAAGATAAAAAAAAATAAATATTTAATAAGTATATATTAAAATGGGACGTTGAAATATCATAATTATAAATATCTATTATTTTTAATTATATTATAAATCATTTATGTGTTCACAAATATAAAGTTTATTCCATCGATAACAAAACTAGATTTCAATTTTTTTTAGTATAAGTTTTACATGTAGATTAAATGAAATCTAAGTAATGATATTTAACTAGAGAAAAACATGTGTTTTAAAAAATGAAAAAAAATGAGATTCTAATCAGACGAATTGGAGAGGATCGAGGACCTATGTGGACCAAAGCGAATTTGTAGGTAAATCGCGTGTCAATTTCATACACACACACATATATATATATATATATATATATATATCCATTAACACATGGAGTAAAGGAAATGTAACAATTAATTTTTAAATTATGAAAAAAAATATTTTAAAAAATGTAAAATGAGAACCCAACGAAATGAATCTGAACAAATTTCTATATATGTAGATGAAAGAAGATTTTCATGTTAGTCGATCGCGTGTGTATTTCATATATGTCAACTTATCTTTAGTCATGTGTCCTACTGTAAATCATTCTTATATGTTCTCATATATACCGTTTTCCTGGTTCATAGCAAAATGCAAACTTTTTTTTTTCCTTTAATATTAGTAATTAGTATGACACATTAATTAAAAGGAATTTAGCATTTTTTATGTAAAGGTCTGCTTTAGTAAATAATTATTAATGTGGAGTTAAAGTAAAGCAAAAACTATGCTATTCACAGTAATCCAACAAGGTGTTTTTCTTGCATTATAGTCAACGGTATAATTTTTATTTGGTTCTTGCAACGAGAACTATGCAAATTTAGAAATTTATAGAAAAAATAAAATTAGTTATAAAAATAATAATAAAGCTTCATTTGTATTTCAATATTATTTATTTAATTTTATTTTTATTAATTGATAGTATAAAAAGTATTTTTTATGTTATATATGTGGCTATTAAAAATAGATGTTATCGACTTATACTTTAAATAATTTTTCATATATAATTTTTATATTTATTTTTCTCTGTAATAAAATGAAATAAGTACAGTTATATTACAATTTATAAATATGTACACAAAAATATAAATAATTCCCACATAAAAATTTAATAGGATTGGACTAATGTTTTTTCACACGGAGCCAATTTCTAAATAATATGAAATGACTCCATATACCAAACCATTCACATCAAACAACATTTAGTACAATGCTCTTTCTGTGTACAAAATTGTTGTAGATATGTACTAAGTAATTTCCTTCACAGATCTAGCTAAGATGTTGAGATTTAATTGAGACGAAGAATAATTAACTTATGAAAAAAAATTACAGACATTGATCCCTAATTTACAGTTACAAAGAGCCCCCCACCCACCACCCAAACAACAATGTGATAAATACCAAACCAAACAATACAAATTGGTTAAACGACTACGCGTGATAATATCGAAAGCTTGTCCCCCACTTGAAAAAAAGTGACAAACACTGAGGTTTTAGTTTCTTTAATGCAGAGCATTCAAAGTTTCTGGCGTTGTTTTCGCAGAGAGCTTGGGTTGTTTTTATTTATTATTTATTATTTTTATATTTCTGGAGTTATGGACACGCATATTGGTGTAGTAGGCATTGCACAAATCAAACTCGACAGCCCCACAACAAACCCGTAAATGCAAATGCCTTATCCTGTTTCTGTTTCTGTTTATGTTGGTGTTGGTGTTGGTGGCATGGGAAGTGGACCTTTAGCTTTGGATCCTCACAAAGAGGAATTGCCGACAGAGTCAACCCTCAAGTCTTCAATTGTGTTATTCATTAACCTAGACTTCATATTTTCAGAAAACAACTCTTACTACTGAATGTTAGAGTGTACTATATCAAAGGATTAACAGAATAGGGTGTCGTAAATTCTTTAATATTGTTTTTGGTAAGTTTCTTGTGCATTGTATGGTTTTATCAAAATTTAAATGAAAAAAATAAAGATAATTGAAGAAAATAATATATATTTCCATTAAAGTAAATAAATTTAAATTAAATAATGGTATTTAATGGCAATAAAACATTAAATAAAATTAAATACTTAATAACAACTTCATCATATTCATGATTTTCAAGCCACGGTTGATTTTTCTTACTTGACTTTACATATTTAAAAGTCTAACCTAACTTGATAGGCAAAAAAAAAATTCACAAGTCTATTAACCTAAATAGATTAGCAAAGCTATCAACATAAACAAGTCAGAAGTATCATTAAAATAAGTTGGCAAAAAATTAAGTTAAATTCCAAATTGGTAAGTCTATTAACATAAATATTATTAATTATTTTATAAATAATAACATTATTATTATTATTGAACATGCCGATTCACTAAAAGTATAGATATTATAAATATATACTAACAATTCATTACACTAAAAGGTAAGATGTACTTATGGAAGTTATCAAATTTTCATATCAATAATAACAATACAAATTCACAATGTCTATGTTAACTATTTACATTTTAGAATATAAAAAGTTATATCAACAAATGTAAAGCCAGATTAATCGTTCGTGTTATAAGTAAGTTTATTTTCGTGTTATAAGGTATATAAATTATTCAAATCAACTTATAAACTACATTTCTTTTTTTTTTTTATTATTACATATATATCGGGTTTATTTTTTTACATTATAAACTTACATGCATGAATACAATTGTTTGAAGAAACCTCTGTTACAGGTCTTGAGATTATAAACGTTATTATCTAAAATTTGACTTTTTTGTTTTGTTTTGTTTAAGTCTCTACTTTAAAAAAAAAAACTAATTTATTTTAATCATTTGCTAATATTTATTTATAAACAAACAAATAAATAAATGATGTTTGGTAAAATTAAAGAACTGGAATGAAATTTTATAATAAATAAAATAAAAATAAAGTGATCATGCCATGCCTATAAATTGAACGGAAGCTTACTCAAGATTGCTACTACTAATAGTATTAGTATACGTTAAATGAGTTATGAGCTGTCAAGGTAGGGGCACCCTAGGCAATTAAGTCACAAATTAATGTTCTATTAATATTAGCGTATTAATTGTTTCTGCTGACCAAACCAGATTCAGAAGCAAAACGAATCAAAGTTAATGGTTTTAGGTTTTGCAAGTACTGCTGCTGCTTCTTAAATAGCGGTGGCTATTATATGCTACTCCGTACATTTCTAGAACTATGCTTTTATATTTTATAAATATATTACTAATCTACTGAGTGAAAAATGAATCTGCTTCAAAAAAACAAAAGTGAAAAAATGATCAAATTTAATATTTTTATAGATAAATCAGGAAAAGTTTATAATCTGGTTTTTAGGGTTGTGTTAGTGGCGTAAATAGTGCTACTGTGTTACGTACATAAGTTGTTCTAAATTATTACAAGTAAAAAGAATAATAAATATAAATCCTTCCTCCAAAGCAATCAAGTCGCTGTAAAGTCCGTATCATTTTTGTTGAAGTTAATTTCCTAAAAATACATTTTTCTATTTGCGTAATCGGATCCTTCAATGGTTGTGTAAAATTATTTTTATCTTTAATATTAATAATATTTTGAGTGGGAAGTGTAATACGTCAGAAAATAAAGAATGTGTGAATAATATTATGCTGGCTTTATTCAACAAAACAATAAGCGTTACC
Source organism: Amphicarpaea edgeworthii (assembly GCA_014843725.1). Lineage (NCBI taxonomy): Eukaryota > Viridiplantae > Streptophyta > Magnoliopsida > Fabales > Fabaceae > Amphicarpaea > Amphicarpaea edgeworthii. The sequence goes on from CM026325.1 coordinate 24,373,321, forward strand.
TCAATTTTGCCCTTTTAATATGTAATCTTTCATTCTATTTTTGTATGAGTATGTCCCAAATCATAATCATTGATTTAGTGTTTTGGCATAGAATTTTTTTTTATTATGTTACATATATTCAAATACAAAATGATTATTAAAAAAATATAAAATTAGGATCAAATGTGGAAATTATAACATATTTTTAAATTAAGCAAATCAAATTATGAACACGAAATTTAAAATCAACCTCCACTCACCAATGTCGACTTTCGATCATCAAAACAATGACCCTCTTGGAAGTTGAACTCAAGTAGTAACTTGCAACATCACTATATATATATATATATGAAAGTGATTATATTATATGATTTGTGTAAGAGTATATCAAATAATATTTATACCAGTATATATATTGATATAAACAAAGAGAGCGATAATCAGATATTTCAAAAAATAAAACTGTACGGGTCTTTTCAAATGGATGGCGATTTGTTCTTACTTTCTTGAAAGTTGACATATCAAATCCATTGAAATGGGAATCTAGTCATTTCTTGTATTTTTCCATCATAATCAAGCTAAATATGTTGCCTCAAGCAGAAAAGGTGCTTTAGAATATTTAATTTGAGCTGTATTTAATATGGTCCTTCATCTCTTTTTCTTTTTCACGAGGAAGTTTTTCAAGATCTCTATCGTTCTTGACAAGTATTTTGTTTATTGTAATGATTAAAATAAAAAAAATAAAACTATGAAAAGTATAAAACTATATACATAAATTTATAAAAACAAAATTATTTATTTATTTTAACAAAATATCACCATCTATATGTTATTATTTCAAAAAAAAATTAAAAAATTTAACAACCTCAAATTATAAAGCTTAATTAACATATAGAAATAATTTGACCTGATCTTAATATCAATTGGCCGGTTGGAGGGTCAAATCAGAGCTAGCTCGCCGGAGTTATATTATAATTAATGAATGATATCTGCAATAATAATAATAAAAAAAAACAAGCATGATAATCAAGTACGTAATGAAGTATAATACAATAATAGCCACCAATAATTTCTAGCCAAGATAGTCACTATCCTCTGAACATAACCCGTGCATCATGTCAAGGGTCGTCTTAATTAAATTCTTGATTTTCCATTTTCCTTCTCCTTTTTGAACTCACTTTTTAATTTTCAGAATTTCATCCAAATTCTAATTAATAAAGTGTAAACTTTAAGGATCAACAAGACTAAATTAAATATGAATTTTTCGTTAATTACACACACATGCATGTGGTGTGGCTCTTCCTTTTATTTTTCCCGTGTTTGTGATTTCATTTCATCCTAGCTGTGCAATTTTTCCTCGTTCAAATACAACTCCACGAGATTCCTTTGGTTGCTGATAAAGTTCCAAATCCTGCTGATACTGTGTTGTACCTTTACGTTAAGCCAACACTTGGCAACATTATTTTTTTAAAATGGAATACAAATATAATAATAATTAAACACCAATCTCAGTGCATGAAATGCATATTATATGGTTACATCAGATCAAGAAACCAGTTAATTATTGAACATAATTGCTAAGGCTGAGGTTACTGTCGCTTAATAGTTTGCGCCGGCAGCAAATTATAGTGCATTCTACCAAGTGATCAAGAGTTTAAATAATATAATGGCATGTCCTAATCTAAGCCCCACTGATTAATTATTGGGATTATTAATTAATTTAGATTAATTATTGAATGCATAAACCCACATTGCTGCATTCGATGAGATCACTTTGAAAATAGTTTTAAGAGCTAACCATATGGCACACACACATCGTATATGGTTGGGGGAATATGGATGTGTAACATTTTTTAGTACTATTTAATATTTAATAAGAAAATATGAAGCATTGACCCAAGGCTTTTGGCATAGTTGTTGCTGCCGCGCCTTCTAATTAAGCTATCTCCCTATAGGGAGTGCCCAACTTGGAAGTTCAAATTTATTTTAACCAAACGGCTTCATGTACACGAGTAATGGTAAAAAATAAAATAAAAAATAGTTCGTTTAATTAGAATTTTCAACATTGAGATTAGAGTATTGATGTGAATAAAGTTTCCAGTACAGCTGCCCATGAATTTTGGATTTGGGTATGCACTTCTTTTGATTGCATGGAGTAAACCCTAATACTGTATATACATACGTACTAGGGGTGAAAAAAAAAAGACCCTAACCTAATAATAATTTAAGAAGAGGGTATCATATTCATATCAGAACATGATCAAGGAGGGAGGAGTCACATGGTCATGATTTTCAAGATCACCCAAGTGGGGCCTAATTAGCCAGTCAATCAGTTAGGTGCAAAGTGCAATGATATTCCCTTATCGCAGAGTCTTGTTGTGTATGTAATCTGAGTTTGTCAATTTAAATTTCCTTATTTGCACAAAGACATCCATGATGGGAAACAAGGATGAAAGTTTCTGCATCCATGAAACCAATTCAACAACACAAATATTCCAGCCTCTAATAACTTACCTTGAGTCATTAATAGTTAATATCAAATTCTGTAATCGCCTGAGATTCTTATTATACTTACTGTCAATTTTTATGTAGTAAGTGAGTTAAGATAGAGATAAAAATGAGCGCAACAAAAGGACGGTTTTTATAGCTCAAGAAAGGAAAAAAAAAAAAAAAAGAAGAAGAAGAAGGTAAAAGGGACCATATAATTTCCCTTTACTACAATGTGAATAGGATAATTGGAATTAATTTTCCATATCCCTTTCGGTGACACGAGTGGGTTTAGGACAAGAAAGGAAAAATCCAGCTAACTGTCGGGTTTAATTTAGTGATGGCTTATCTTTTTGTTTTAAGACTGAAATTAAGATGAGCATTACTTTATATTAAGATTGCATCTCAGAATTTATATATGCTAAAACAACTTTTCCTAGGAGTATTTCAGTGAGAAGTGAGCAATTTAAAAAAAATTAAATTAAATTAAAACCTCAATAATCAATGATAAAAGAAATATAATTTGATTTGATGTTTTGCTACTACAAAAGCATTTACTTACAAAGAGAAGTAACGTTGATGCATAAATAAGAAATAATATTAGGACATTGAGTAAGTGAAGGGTAGCTTCATTTTTTTTTTTTTATGAAAAAATACTATATATTGTAATCAAAACATAATTTATAATATGTTTATGGTATTAAGTTAAATGTAACACCTTAGTCTCTTAAAAGAGAAAAGAGAAGGATGCAATTTACTTTAATGGTGATAAGTTGTTAAATGAGTAAAGTGTATATTTTTACATAAAAAAAAAAATACTCGGAGGATTTTTTTTTTTTTTAGTCCATATAATTAATTTTATATGGCTGGAAAAAATTTGTCTCCAGTAAAAAATACACTTGTCGACTATAAAAAAGTATTACGACCTAAAAAAACTATAATTAATATTGACATCTTTCAAAGAAAAAAAAAAAAATTTAAAAATATCGTGTCATGTTTTTTTTTTTTTAGTGTTTCAGTTGATGATATAAATATCAATTAATAGCTACAGTGCCTATGCTTAAATTAGTAAATTTAGTTATTTCATAAAACGATCCCAGTTAAAAGTTTTTTTTTTTTTAAGGCAGTCCTAGTTAATAGTAGTTGAGTAAGAACTAAGAATTGATGATTAAAGACTAACTGTTTAAGTTGTTGTAGGCTTGTAGCAATATCGTAACAAGTAAAGCATTGAAAGTGAACAAGTATATATGCAATTTGTGTTTTTTTGGTCCCAAAACAAAGTAAGGGTATGTGTGCCATGCACTCTTGTTGAAGCAACTTTACACTCTACTAAACAAAGGCAAAATTGAATGATGGGTGTCCACTTTTTTATAGCAAGTCATTGCCTATCCCAAACAATCCCCACATGAATGTCTTTCCATGTGATTTTGGACACGTTTGGGGTCCCTGGTCCTAATGCGTAGGCCTTCAACGCGAATTACTTTCACATAATGCTTTTTTTTTCTTTAGTAACTAAAAAGAGTGTTTGTACTTGACCGTTTTCTATTTATTTTTTACGTATGAAAACTACTATATCACTTGTTTATTGTATTATATAATTATATGGTAAAGTTAAATTAAAAATATAAATATTTTAAAAGTTAACTGAAAAAAATGTATTACAAAGCAAGTTTAAATAAACATATAATATAAGTGTATATTTTTATGGACAGAAGTAAATTGTTTTGAAATCAAAATGTGGGAAGATTATTAGTTATAATACAAAATTAGCAAAAAATACATTCAGTCGAGTTTTTAATTAAGTTCTTATAGTTAAAAACACTTTGAAAAATATCTTTACAGTTTCTACAAAAATGTAATTAAATCCCTACATACCAACACCATTATTATGCATAATTTAGGAAAGTGTTTCCTGAGCAGTTTTTTTACTTTTACCATAAGAAGATAACTATGATATTCTTCATATTAGCCTATCTGCACGTGATTGGATCTAAGTTGGTTTTGTTAATAATGGAAATGTCATCAACAGCAAGGGATATCTTTCTAACTATTTTATAAATAGAAAATTTCGATAGAATATAGGAATTTCTCACAGGTATCTACACTAACTTCAAAGTAATTATTTGTTGTTATTATTTTTATGAGAAAATCATATTAACGTCCTCTTAAATTTGTTTCAATTATATATGTATTTTTTTTTATTATTATTATTTTGACATTCCTTATTTTAATAGTTTCTAAGTTTCTGTTGGTTTTTAAAATGAATTTATATTTAATTTTAATTAATTTATTTAAAATACTATAACTACCTTTATACTTAATAACTCAAACAGAGAATAATAACTATTATTCTTCTTTTGTTTCATACTACTATTCTTTTAAAGAAAATAAAATTATTCTTCTTCATCTTTGCGTTACTATTCTTATTCTTCTAGAGAAGGGATATTTCTTGTACGCGGGATCTCTATTTTATACTCGATGATCACATCCGCTATCGCAACTCTCGACCCGACGACTTCTAACTTAACAACGATCCTATTCATAACGACAACGACCTCATCTGGTGGAAATGATATTTTTAACATTTTAACACATGGATCTTCAAACTTTTTAAACTCATTACTCATGTATTTTCTAACTTTTTAAACTCATTACACATATTATAAAAGTCATGTGCTAGTCACATAACATAAAAAAAATTAACAGTTAACTCCATTTTCAACGAAAGAAGTACAAGTGTAATGAGATACAAAAAATTATAAGATTTTGTGCAGGGATAAAAATAAGAGAGAATATGTGTAATTAAAACAAACCTAAGAAAATATTGGTGTAATTTACTCTATTTTTATTTATTTAGTGCATTGAGAATTTGAGACATCATAGATACTCGTTAGCAACTAAATACCAAGTGCGTCAAAATCAAACATTGAAGGCAAGGACTAAAGGGTCTAGATCAATAGATTGAGAAGGGTGTCTGAGTTTTATAAATCACTATGATACCATATTTTATTCCTATAAATAAAAAAAACATTGAAGGTAAAAGACACCGTTGCATAAAGAAAAAGAAGCAAAGGATAGCTAGGCTATTAAAAGGTATTTAACAAGAAGTCCAACCATTATTTTAAGGACTCCTAGATCTACTATGGTGGCCTTTTATAGTATAATAGGGGAGTTATTTTCTATTCACACCTTTCCGTTTCTTTATATATTCCATAAAATTAGTTTTTAAAATGTATAAAACACATTTCAGATAAGAAAAAAAGAAGAAGAGACGTTTGAAGAGAAAAAAGGAAAGTGCTAAAAGAATGGGCCAGTGTTGTATCTTGTCTATAGAGAACATTGCACGCCATTCTCTATCCATGTTTCTGGGCTTTTGGGTTTTTCTGTTGGCAATTGCTTCCAGCACCCCAAAATTTTAAATCTCCACATTACCCTCCATGGTAAGTTTTTATTATGTTGCATCAATTTTTTTAAGGTAATAAAGTTTTGGTTAAAAACATGATGTTGTGGAAACTTTGTATAGTGACACGTAAACATCGCGGGAACCAAAAGCTCAACGCAGCATCATCATCATAGCTTGAGTTGAGAGAGTAGACGCTGCTGGCAATGTCCACTGTGAGAGTTCAAGTTTCGGCGTGTGCGTTTTCCGCCACCGTCAACCAGCTTCGCCTCCGCCAAAACGCCGTCCTTTCCTTCAGGAAGAAGCCTCTGAGTCTCAGAGTGGTCTCAATGTCTTCCGTTCCTCCTCCCCAACCCTTCGAAATCGCCGTTAAAGCTTCCGTCACCACACCCAACAGGCTCGGCGACTGTAATATCTTATTCTATTCTCACCTTTTTACGCTTTTTTTTTTTTGTTTCTTAGGTGGTGGAAATTAAAATTACTAATATCACATTAAAGGATTGACGATGAACTAGAAAAACGTGGGCATGTGTGGAGATGGAGGAACACAAACTAGGATGTATCTAGACTTGAATTATGTCCACGTGCATTCTCAATTTTCACTCCGTCTGTCACTTTCTTTCCCAGAAAACTATAAGGGCTGTTTGGATTGTGAAAATGTTTCTCTGTTGTCTTGTTTTTACCAAAAATAACTTAAATGTCACCTGGCCATGTTTGGATAAAATTTCTCAATAAGGAGAAGAAAAACATAAGAAGGTAAAATGAATTAAGTTTTTCAATATGTTAAAATTAGCTTATGCAAAGAGTCTTTATCCTGGAATTATAGAGAGCTAATTGTAATGATGCATATATTTTGTATTTAGGAAAACACACTATGATTTTTGTTGCTATTTATTTGAGCTTTAAACTCAGAGTAGTACCTATGATTAGTTGTGTTTGACTCTTTGAATTGTCTTTTCAGGCCCTTTTTGCCAAAGGGTGTTGCTGACACTGGAGGAAAAGCATCTACCTTATGACCCCAAGTTGGTGGATTTGACCAACAAGCCAGAATGGTGACCTTCTGCTCCATTTATTTAGGCTATTGTTTTTTTTTTCCTTTTGGACATAATATCTTCATAAAACTACGTCACCTACACAGATCACATGCCTGGTCCTCATACTACTTTATTTGTTTTTTGCTTACTTATATTTTGTTTTGTTGGTTTAGGTTCCTTAAAGTCAATCCTGATGGTAAAGTTCCCGTCATAAAGTTTGATGAGAAGTGGGTTCCTGATTCAGATGTTATTACTCAAACATTGGAAGAGAAGTATCCCAGCCCACCATTAGTGACCCCACCTGAAAAGGCCACAGCGTATGCATTTTGCTTATTGATCTAGTTGTTGTTCTTAGTTGTACATTGCTTTCACTTTTTAGAAAAATGCATGATGAACCCATACATGCTTAAACACAGATTTTTTCAACTCCATTTTTATTTATTTCCAATTTTTGGTTCCCTTCTACTCAATGTCTGCGTTTAATTCATTGATGTTTGCATGATTACATTAAAATTAAATGTACTCCAATTGCCTAATGTGTGTATGCACATGTTTTATTCTGTAGGGGGTCAAAAATCTTTTCTACATTTATTGGATTTCTCAAGAGCAAGGATCCCAATGATGGAACAGAGCAAGCATTACTAAGTGAACTGAGCTCTTTCAATGATTACATCAAGGAAAACGTATGACATTCTTCTGCTTTATATCTCTGCTATTTGCTTGCAATCTTGATTAGGTTGTTGATTTAGTGATGAAATTTGGAATCTTTCAATACTATGAATTTTTTTCACACAAATTATTATCCTTACTTACATGGTTCCCTTTTCTGGACTGAAATTTCTAGTTTCTACTTCAACCCTGGTATGGTTTAAGCTAAATGGTAAAGTGTGAAAGGTGAATTACCTGAAGTTGGTAAAGCTGTATTTAAAAGGGTACTTCATTAGCTTTTTTTGTATTGTTTGTGCATTTAATACAGAATTGAAATGTGGTAAGGATAAGCATTAGCTTGGGATAGATATTAACCTCTATATATGATCGTTCCCCCTGTTCTCTTCTGTTTCTTCCTTTTGGTTGTATATTTCTTGGGTTTATTATGGGAGCTTACAACCCACCCATTCATCTAACTCCAATATATAAGTTTTGTTTATTCTTGTAGACTTTTCTTGTAACATGCATGGCTGCACTAATGCCTTTTATAGTCCATATACATAGAATGTTACTACATGTTACAACAAATAAATGGGGGTCATGAGTCAACTTAAGTGAGCTGATTATTCAAAGTGGGTCAACAAATAAATGCATGCTATATTGTTGATTACTTGGCATAATTGAATTGTATTTGGCCACTTTTGATGTATAGTTGGATGAAAAATATTTTGTAAACAATGACTTTAAGCAAGCTACTTAATTTCATATTTTTGTCTTAAGCAGGATGAAGTTTTATTATCATTTTTGTTAAATCGGCTATTTACTTTTATGGAAACTATCTTAGGTTTAGAAATTCTTGATATCAGCTGTTCATGATTGGTAATAAGTAATTGTTTTGAAATTAATTACGTTGCATGAAACAATTATAAAGTTCCTATATAGAGTGATGTCCGGATGGGTTTGCAGCACTTTTGTCGTTCATCTCATTTTAATTTGAGGTGCTGTTTTGGAGCTGCGAACAGAACTTAAAATGTTACAGGGATAGTTATGTCATTCGTATGCTATTAAGTGTATCAATTTTTTCTGCATTTTTTGTTATGGTATTTTTTGTAGGATTACAGCCAGGTGGCTGAGTTTGTTGCTCTTTCGTTTTAGTTCTGTTGCCTACATATAGGGAAAACTTGCACCCATTTGAATATGAAATCAGAATTAAATTTTTCCCTCATCTTTCCCTGAATTCTCCCTACCTTTGCAACACTTTTGATCACCAAGGTGCTCTTCTAACTATTAAGCTACTCCCTAGCCAATAGACCTATTTTGTTTTACTTCCTGTGAATCCTGTTACAACATCCTAAATGAAAGATCATAACATTAGAAGTGAAAGTGAGACAAGTAACTTGTTGACACTGTCATTGAAATCCTTTACACGGACTGAGTGTGTCGCTTAATTCCATCTGCCTCAGCAACTGGTAAAGCAGGGATTGGCTCCAATTTGCACCTCAATTTTTGTGCTAGCACTATCAATCAAAGTGTGTGCAGCAATTTTTTATTATACATGCCAGTAACCTTCATTGTCTGATAAGTGATAATTAGGAACTCCTGATAACATGTTCATGGAGAGAAGTAGGCCTGTTGATTGTGAAGTATTGTGCATTATAACTCACTCCCATTCAAATGCTTTGAAGCCAGATGGATGTTTGATTCAGGAGATGTATTATCAAGAGCTAAAAATTGCTCACATCTGTATTGCCACTCTTTTAATTTTGTCCCATTTACCCTTGTGGACTCAATTTGGAGATGCGAGTAGCATATAAATTATGAGATTGATGAGAGGCATGGTACCTAGTGGTTACACATAGGTTTCTTAGGCATTGCAGGTGTCTCATTGTTTTTTTTTTTAAATCTTGTTTCCTGTTATATGGGGTCTCGTTGAAAATAAATTTAATCCATTGATTCTGTGATACCTAATTACATCATTTAAATAAGACTGATCAAAACTTAGGGATCAAGCGGCTCAAAACTCTTGATCCAGTAGAGATTGTGCTTCCCTAAACTAGGTACAATTGCCCGATTCCAACCTAGTAGGTGGAGATATAAGCTAATATATTGTGGAAAACTCTACTCACCATTTTCATGACTTGGATGAGCAAATGGAAACTTGCTCTTTGAATAATTTAAGGGGTTCAATAACTCACGTAATATTATTCTTATCTATTAGTGATTATGGAGAACTTAGTTATATGGTTACAACTTGTAGGTTTGTTTTCTTGTTCTTATCCTTCTAGATCCTATCTCAGTCATTTTTTAGAGCTTTGAGGAAGCCTTTTTGATAGTATTATCTAAAGTCTGCACTGTTTAACAAATTGCAGGAACCTTCCTTCCACTTTATTTAATGACTGATCTATATCCTCTTTGTAGGGTCCTTTCATCAACGGCAATGAGATATCTGCAGCTGACCTATCACTTGGACCAAAGTTATACCATTTGGAGATTACTTTGGGGCATTATAAGAAATGGACAGTGCCTGATTCACTTTCCTCTTTGAAGTCTTATACGAAGGTATGTTCAAGATGAGCCATGATGCATAAGAATTCTTCGCTTGAGTTTTATGTTTTGCTGTTTGCTATATAGCTATTAATGTTGGAACTTACAGGCCATTTTCTCAAGGGAATCGTTCGTTAAAACAAGTGCACAACCACAGGATGTCATTGAAGGTTGGCGTCCTAAAGTGGAAGGCTAATAATAATATTTCACCGCACTATCATAGGAATCCATCTAGATTTATAGACCTATATCGTTTTGTATCATATAACCTTATTTATTTAACAATGTTGTTGGCCTCAGATTGTTACAACTTACATGTTTCATAGGGAAGGCCAGAAGACTCGCATTGCATGTAGATGAAAAATAGTTGCATTTTACATTCCTTAGTTTTTGCGATTGGCAATGGGCTAATGATTATTGCGGTATTGGCTCTGGTCTTAATTAAAAGATCTATCTCGAAAGCAATATTAATGTATGTATGAGAAACAACAGTAACTGATATATATTTTTTTTATATATTTTATTATTAATTCAAATTCCTTAGTTGCATTTTTTTTTATATATTATTGCGGTATTGGCTCTGGTCTTAATTCCTTAGTTGCATTTTTTTTTATATATTTTATTATTAGTTCAAATTTATAAATACTAATAACTAATATCTGAAAAGAGTATGTACATATTACAGAGTTGTACAAAGTAATGTTGACTAAACTACCACCAGCACTGAACATTGAACAACAAGCATATCTAAAAGAGAGAGACGAGACGAAAATCTCTATCAATGCTAGTACGGTCCTTTTACATCAATTTGGTCTCTGTTTCTGTTACTACAACTTCAACAATTACCTCATTTCCCGGATTCGGCTTTCGTACTGACCCGCGGGCCCGACCTTCACAGTTCACTCATTGCCACTGCCATCAATATCATCCATAACCAAACCAGGGTCATCTTCGTACTTTCACATCTCCATTTAAAAATTAAAACATCCGCCACGTCACCGATCCGAGTGTCCTTCTCAAATTAAAGACCCAGCCGTCTGATCACCGCCCCTTCCGCGATTCCCAGCCGTCCATATTTCCCTTATTGGAAAAAAAAATGCTTTTTTTTGTTTTTGTTTTTGTATTTTTAATTATTTATTATCTCTCTTCAATTCAGATCCTCATTTCTTCATTTCCTTGCAGGTTCTGCTCAAACAAGACACTCGCTGCTGAGTGTGAAAAGAAAACTTTGAAAGCTCAATTTGTTTGCGAGGTTCCAAACTCTGCAACAACTAACTTTAATGGCAACTGGAGAATTCATTAATAAGCCTTCTTCACTTCCTCCGTACCCCGAGGTAAATTCTAACTTCTAATTAACTACCTCTCTTTTTAATCTCAATTTTTCCAAAACCGAAATTTACCTTATTCAATTTCCTAGCTATAATTGATCTAACACTACCCTTTATTTACCCACTGATCTAAATCTTGTAAAAAATATATGTTCAGGTCTATTTATTATTTTTTACTTTTCTTGTTATAATTATTAATTCCATGGGATTTCGTAACCATAGATATAGAAGAAATAAATAAATAAAAACTATGGTTAATTCCTACTTCATTTTTTATTTCTCTTGAAATTAAAGGGTACTGTAGTGTTTAGGAATAATTATGAAGGCTGAGTTAATTATTATTATGATTTTAATTTATTTTCAGATGATTTTAGAGGCAATTGAGACACTGAATGAAGGGACTGGTTCGAATAAATCATCAATTTCGAAGTACATAGAAACTACCTACGGTGGATTGCCTCAGGGCCACAAGGTTTTGCTCAATGTGCATCTCGCGAAAATGAGGGACAGTGGTGTTCTAGTGTTTTGGAAGAACAACTACTCCAAGCGTGACCCAAACGCGCCGCCACGCCGTGGCCGTGGCAGGCCGTCCAAGCCCAAGGAGCCTCTGCCTCCGGGCACTGTCTTCTCACCTTCCAGGCCCAGGGGCCGCCCACCAAAGGACCCAAATGAGCCGCCGAAGCCACCTAAGGCCATGACTGGGAGTGGCAGGCCCAGAGGTCGGCCCAGGAAAATGGCCCGGCCCAACGGAGGACTTGGCGAAGCACCACCCTCCGCGGTGAAGCCTGCCACCAGTGGGAGGCCCAGAGGTAGGCCTCCCAAAGCAAAGCCCGTGTTGACTGAAATTAGTGCTTAACGGTTAACAATAAAGCCCGGTTCTGGCCTTCTGGGTTTTAATTAGGGCTTGCATGGTTAGATAGGGTAGTGTTGTTTCTACCACAGTTGTGTGTTGACTAGATTCTTCTATTGTGTGTTACAATTGTTCTGTACAATAATCATGTAGTTCTGTAGTTGCTAAGGCTTTGTTCGTTTGTAAATTGTAATTGTGAAAAAATAGGACAATGGGTAGAGCTAATGGACGGAATCTCTCGAATTCTGTGTGGTATTCATTTTAAATTGATTCTTGTTTAAATCTTTATAATGTTGCTAGCATTGCATGTTTTATTTGGTTCAATTTTGGAGAAATAATTATTTAATTTCAAAAGATTTTTTAAGGAGTTAACAAAGGCAAATGTTGGTTTGTGCCGGTTGAAAATCAGAATTAATATTCTGATTTTATTCATAATTATAGTTTATAGGCAACAATATCTCATTTAGAGGAAACAATATATTGTGTAATAAATGCAAATAAGCCTATATAAACTATGCTTTCAAGTGGTGTATTCGAGACACACGTTTCATCGCCTATTTTTCTATAATGTTGTCTGTTCTAGTTATTTAACATGGTATCTAGAGCCAGGTTGGGTAGTACCTAAAACCGTTTTTTTTCGGAGGACCCACTGTCCTCCGACGCAATTTTGTTGGATTTTCGTATTGCTTTGTAACCCCGTCGTCTGCTTTCTCTATTTTTGTCTCGAAACCCTTCGCCGACCGCCCGACTGACCGCCGTTTGGAAAATTTCCAGCAACATACTCCGGCGAATTTCATCGCCATCGAATCGCGCGGCCCCATTGTCCTCCGCCGTTGACGGAATCTCCACTAAAGACTCGACGCGCCCACACGCGCGTCATCATGATGCGTGCCAAACACCATTTTTCGGTGTGCGTCTCTCCACAGCGTGACGGCGCGTGGAGATCCCTTCCCGGCGGCGACTTGAACGCCAGCGTCGTCTCTCCTGTGCGAACCTACCCCTCCCTGTGCCATCTTCATCTGACGAGATTTGCTTCCCTCTCTCTCTGGGGTTTTTTTTTTTTACACTGTTCCCTTGCTCCTTGCATCATGTCTGCCAAACCGAAATGCCTAGGCCAGAACCCCCTCTACTTTCGAACTTTACCCCTGCTACGGAGAAGTTGGATGGTTCAAACTACTCCACATGGGCTTCCGACATTCTCCTTTGGATTAGTGGTCAGGGATACAAAGATCACCTTACAACCACTATTGATTCTGTGGTGGGTGCTGATCGTCCTAAGTGGGAGAAAATTGATGCGCAGTTGTGTAGCGTCATCAAGTCTACTCTTCATCCTTCTATCAAACCGATTTTTCGACCACATGCCACGTGCGAATCGGTTTGGTCAGAAGCTCGAGCCCTTTACACTAATGATGCTCAACGCCTCTATGGAGTTTGCCAAGAACTAATGACCCTCGTTGCTCCTCGCAAATTTGATGGCCCAATGTCTCGCTACCTTGGAAGAGTTCATGCCGCCTCCATGATTTCAATGAACTTTTTCCTCCCGCCGCCACCAAACCCGAAGAAGCTAAGAAGGAACTTGCAAACCGCAATACCTTCTTTATGTCCTTTGCCCTTTATGGCTTGCCTCCGAGTATTCTCGCCACTCGTGACCAGATTTTGGGGTCCCCTATAGTGCCCACTATGACTAGTGCTTCTTCCGCTTCTTCTCGAGTCCCACCTAAGGCACCAATGTCTCATCTTCTCGCCCAGTGGGTGACTCTTCCGCCTTTGCCTCCGCAGAGCCGTCCTCGGCATGGAAATTCCAAATCAAAGAATAAGTATACGTGCACTCATTGTCATAAGGATGGTCACACTTGTTGATCGTTCTTTGGCAAATAATTGGTAGGCCCCTCATGCCGCTAATGTGACCAATTCCTCATCGCCCACCACTTCTTCAACCACCGATCGGCCCCGACCCACCCTCGCGATGTATGAGGATTTTCTCCAATGGTTTGGAAGTCGTCGAACTTCGGGTACCACCGCGCCGGTAGCACAATCTGGTAATTCTTTTGCTTGTCTCTCACGGTCTCCTTCTATGGGCCCTTGGGTGCTTGACTCGGTGCCTCCGATCACATCTCTCGGTAATCGCTCTCTTTTCTCTTCTATTTCTACCTCTCGGTTTTCTACCTATTATTACCTCTCGCCAATGGTTCCCAAACACAATCACAAGGAATTGGCACCACCCATCCCCTACCCACTTTAACTGTCAAGTCTGTTTTATTTGTACCCGATTGTCCCTTTAACCTTCGTCTGCATTCACCGTTTGACCCAATCACATGATTGTTTGATCACATTCACTAAGGATATCTTGTTATCTTGCAGACCGAGATACGGGAAAGATGATTGGCATTGGATGTGAGTCTCATGGTCTCGTACTACCTCTCTACCCCATCACCAAGCATGTTCTCGCCGCATCCTCTCCCCTTACCATCCATGCTCGGTTGGGTCATCCGACCTTCCGATCCTTCAAAAGTTGGTCCCTAGTTTGTCCAAATTGTCTGTGCTTTAAATTGTGAGTCGTGTCGGTTAGGAAAACACACGCGTCAATTTTTTTCCCGACAGTATGAATAAACGGCTGCGTCCCCTTTGCTTTAATCCATTCTCGATGTTTGGGGTCCGTCTCAGGTCCTTACCTCTTCTCGGGTTTTAAATATTTTGTTACATTCATTGATGATTTTAGTCGTTGCACATGGTTATTCTTAATGAAAAATAGATCGAATTATTTTCCCTATTTGAAAAATTCTATATCTTGAAATTCAAACTCAATTCGGTGTTCCTATTCGAACCCTTCGTAGTGACAATGCCCGTGAATACTTATCCAACCCATTCCAACAGTTTATGGCATCGAAAGGTATCCTTCACCAAACTTCTTGTGCTCATACGCTCTAAAGAAATGGGGTTGCCGAACGTAAAAATCGGCACCTTGTTGAAACCACTAGGACCACTTCTCCTTCATGGCAATGTCCCTTCTCACTTTTGGGGCGATCTTTGTTCTTACTGACTTGTTATCTTATCAATCGTATGCCATCCTCTCTTCTTGAAGGCCAAACCCCTTACTTCGCTTTTGTTTCCCCATACACCACTTCATCCCGTGTCTCCCCGTGTCTTTGGTTCCACATGTTTTGTTCATAACCTTTCACGGGGCTTGACAAATTATCATTTCGGTCTATCAAGTGTGTTTTCCTTGGCTACCATCGATCCCGAGAAAGGGTATAGATGTTTTTCCCCTACCCTTAAACGTTATTTCATCTCTCGTGATGTGTCTTTCTTTGAGAGTCGTGCCCTACTTTGAGTCCGCTTCCGCTCCTTTTGACTCTTATCATTCTCTCCCACCGGAAAGTCCTTCTCTTGCTCCTCTTCCCATTGTCTTAGAAGAACTATCACCGGTACATTCTCTCCAACCACAACCTATTCGGACATATCATAGACGACCACGCCCCAGGTCGCTCAAGTGCCTATCCCTATAGTTGAGGCTACGATTGAGGATGCGACCATGATCGACCCACCTCTAGCTCCAATCTCTTTCCGGATCCGAGTCCTTCGTCGACCACGGCCTACCCATTGCTTCTTAGAAAAGGTACACGTACAACCCGTAACCCATCCCCTCACTATGTTACGTTGAGTTATCACCGTCTTTCTCCCTTACTTTATACTTGTCTTTCGTCTTTGTCTTCTCGTGTCTATTCCTAACTCTCCAGGGTGAAGCTTTATCCCACCTGGAATGGAGACAGGCAATGATTGACGAGATGTGTGCCCTACAAAGCGGTGGTACTTGGGATTTGGTGCCTCTTCCTCTTGGGAAGTCCGTCGTCGGGTGTCGGTGGTTGTACTCCCTTAAAGTTGGACCCACTGGCAAGATTGATCGATTCAAAGCCCGATTAGTGGCAAAGGGCTACACTCGGGTGTTTGGCCGGGATTATACTCGACACATTCTCCCCTGTGGCAAAAATGACATCTGTCCAGGCTATTACTTTCTGCATGACCATTCGCCACCGGCCCTTTTCCAACTTGATATAAAAAATGCTTTTCTACATGGAGATCTTGAGGAAGAAGTCTACATGGAGCAACCACCTTGCTTTGTTGCTCGGGGGAATCATCTACCATGGTTTGTCGACTTCGGAGATCCCTTTATGGACTCAAACAGTCTCGAGAGCATGGTTTGGCAGATTTCAATCTTTGTTGTACAACAATGATTTGGCTTGATTCGCGGTGAAGCTGACCATTCGGTCTTTTATCGCCATTCACCACGAGGGATGTATCTACCTCGTTGTGTATGTGGATGACATTGTTATCCATTGGAGGTGATGAGCATGGCATAGCCCAACTAAAGCAATACCTCTCTCGCCAATTCCAAACTAAGGACCTTGGAAAACTTCGATATTTCTTAGGTATTGAAGTGGCCCAATCCAAGGATGGTGTGGTGATCTCTCAAAGGAAGTATGCTCTTGACATCCTTGAGGAAATTGGCCTAATGAATGCTAAGCCAATGGACACTCCTATGGACCCCAGTGTCAAACTGCTACCTAACCAGGGGGTTCCTTTTGCAGACCCAGGAAGATATCGAAGGTTAGTTGGGAAACTAAATTACCTTACTGTCACTCGTCCTGACATTGCTTTCGCTGTTAGTGTGGTGAGTCAGTTCTTGAATTCTCCGTGTCAAGATCATTGGGAGGCAGTTATGCGGATTTTCAAATACATCAAAGGTGCTCCTGGAAGAGGACTTGTCTATAATGACAAAGGACATGTCCAAATTGTTGGATATTCAGATGCAGATCAATTTGGTTCTCCTAGTGACAGACGATCTACTTGAGGATATTGTATAATGATTGGTGGAAATCTTATATCCTGGAAGAGCAAGAAGCAAAGTGTAGTAGCAAGGTCTAGTCTTTGAAGCGAGAATATAGAGCTATGGTCATGACAACTTGTGAACTTGTGCGGTTAAAGCAACTTATTAAAGAGCTCAAGTTTGAAGAGGATGCCAAAATGACTGCGATTTGTGATAATCAGGCAGCTCTACATATTGCATCTAACCCAAAGTGTTTCATGAAAGGACCAAACACATTGAAGTGGACTGTCATTTTGTTAGAGAGAAGATTGAATCGGGAGATATCATCACTAGATTTGTTAACTCTAGTGATCAGCTAGTGATGTGTTCACCAAAGCTTTGAGGGGTCCACGGGTTAACTATATATGTAACAAGCTTGGTGCATATGATTTATATGCTCCAAACTTGAGGGGAATGTTGAAAATCGAATTAATATTCGATTTTATTCATAATTATAGTTTATAGGCAACAATATCTCATTTAGAGGAAACAATATATTGTGTAATAAATGCAAATAAGCCTATATAAACTATGCTCCGTGGTGTATTCAGACACACGGTTTACTGCCTATTTTTCTATAATGTTGTCTGTTCTAGTTATTTAACAGTGCCAGATTAGAGAAAATGAAGGAGAGCATTTTTTTGATAAATCGTATTTTTTTACCTCTCCTTTGTGTGTCCTTCATTTAACAACTTTTCAGGGTGTTGGAAACGAATGCTTAATCTTTCTTTTCTTTTTATTACCTATGGAATGATTCCGTTGCAAAGGTTTCAAAATTTATTGATTTTATTTTATGTTTTGTTACATTGGTGCATTATCCATGTTCTCTTTAATAATAAAGTTATATTTAATTGTGAACATTTACAATTTAAATTAAGAATTTTGGTTTCAATATTCTTTTAAGTGTTGAAGGATTTGCTTTCTAAAATTATGCAGTGTGTTATAAGGATGCCTTGTTGGTTTCTAAGGTTTCTAGTTATCAAAGAAAATAACAACTATACAGAGAATTGTGGTTTTTTTTTTTTTTAGGTTTTAACTTGTAAATTTATATTATGAAAAAATAAATTGTCCATTATCATTATTCTAATTGATTTATATTTAGTTGTAAATTTGTTATGTTTGATGAAAGTTTAAGTTTGGTTTTCAATAAATGCATTTTTTTTTAAGACAAAGAGAACTCTATAAATGAAAAAAAAAAAAAGGACACAAACAGTATTCTTAAGCAGTTAAACAAATGACAAAAATAAAAAAGTTTAAATATGGATACTTATAAGATATATATGATCAGGAAATCCGCTTGATTCTCTTCACAACTTGGATTACACCTATCTTTTTATTTCGAAAAATACATTATTCCTGTACAGACAAACATTCTAACACAACACATTTTAACTTCTTGCCAGCAAAACCCAAATCATGCTGGATTATGTGACATCGGATTTGGTTACGTGGATTAGATGTATATGCATATGCAATTCTACCTATTGCATCAACTATTTTTTTAAGACAGGAGCTTTCACTTTCTTGCTTCTTTTGTTTTCAAAACATCCAACCTTTTTCCTCTTTGTAGTGCTCCTTTCACTATTATTTCCTTGAAAAATGTTTAAATTAATATTTTGCATTTCATAACTTACCCTCGCATTAACAAGTACTACATCTTCACTGTCCCATGATCCTTCCTCAAGGTTTGCATTGCCGTTTTCAAAGGATGGACTATAAACATCATCATTTTCATCTATAGGATTGGGTAATGTTCCGGAAGAAGAAGGTGCATGTGCGAATTTTCCTACATCCACCACACTCTTGAGCAATGCATTTAATTCATCTTTAAAAGCAATTCCTTTAAATGTGAAAATTTTCCATACAATGGATTGTCCTACAGTTTACAAGTGATACTACTATACACAAAAAATATAAAACTTCTAACTTCATGTTAAAGAAATTCATACCCTTTCCTTGAGAACCCACCATTCATCTGGTGCTACAAATGTGTCTTGCACTATCCCAATCCTAGACCCGTCTTTTTGCCAAACAACTTATATGACCATTCTTTCTTAAGGTTATCCCAGTTGTTTCTGAATTGAGTCTTGCCATATTTTCTCCTAGTTTTTGAATTAAATTCAGATTCAACAGCTTTCTATCATTTCTTTGTAAGGATAGTTCCGTTCAGTTATCCATTATTCACTTATTCCAAGCATAATTTAATAAAAAGCTTAGTTACCCTTGTATCACATACAACCTTTGCATTAACACATTTATTATCAACAATATCTACTATGTCATTTCTGTTGTCAATTACTCATCATTCTATTATAAAAAAACAAAAAAACTGATTTTGTTTTCACATTAATTTTTTTATAAGACAAATATATTAATAATAAAAAAGAAACCCAAATCTGTTCACTAGTTGTGCAACAAATTGGAAACAAGATACAACAAGAATGTGCATACCTAATGAACTCAACAAGTATAAAGTTAAACTACACTCAGAAACAATGTGCATAAGCTACTAAAATTACAAGCATTACAGGAAGCACTGTGAATGGACCATCCTCTGAAATTATAAGGCAGCCACAACTACTTTAACATTACGCTCACACGCATTAAAATTGAATTTAGTAAAACCAATATATAAGGTTAAGTGCCCCACCCCACCAACTGAATATGATTATTCCCCCACTAACCCACCATTTATTTGATAGAATGCCTCGTAGCAAAACTACAATGATTTAATTAAAAATATAACACATAACAACAAACATTAAACAAAACTTCCAAAGAAAAAGAGATCGATGTAGATGAAAAGCAAATAGGGCCATATGCACATGAATTTCCATGAATCATCGGGAGGAGAAATTGTATTGCACAAACCTTCAAACCATGTTTGAAGCTTAGGAGTACATATGATGCTGCTTCAACCTAAAGGAACAATTAATGGGTTGTTGAGGGGTTAAGGTTTCAGATAATTGTGTCTTAAATTCGGGTAAGTTAGGGATAATTAGTAGGGGTTCTTGAATGTTGGTTATTGAGGAGTTAAAACATGCTAAAATGAGTTGTTAAAATTTCAATGAAAGGAATTAATGGAACGCATTAACATTGAAAGAAAAAGTAAGGATAAAGTTGCTTTGAATTGAACATTCGATTAATTAAGAATGACGTCTAACTCAACCTAAATTTGAAGTTGCTAAACATGTGATGCACTATTCCACGTGGACTAAACTTAAGTTTGGGTTCCCAAACATGTTTTATAGAGTTGACAGTGAATCGTGCTTTTTTTTTTTTAATGAGATTTTAATTTGTAAATTTATATTATGATTATTCTCATTGATTTATATTTAGTTGTAAATAATGGTGGATCTAAGACTTGAGTCAGTAGGGACAAATTATAAGAACTAAATTTAACATGTTAAAAAATATAATATAAATGAAATAAAATATAAAAAATAAAATTTTATTAATAAAATTTTTGTAAATTTATTTTGGCTAAAATAAGTTTTGAATTTTTAAAAAATATCAATTTTTTAATTTGAATCTCTTAATTTTTTTTTTGTTGTCATGTGTCTTTAAAAAAATTTAATTTTGCTTTAGATTTCTACCGATGATATTTCAACCGTTAATTTATGTTGAAAAGATGTTATGTCATCATTTAATTAACAGTTGAGATGATGTCGCATGTCATTAGTAAAGACTCAAAATAAAATTAAAAATTATTTAGGGATTCATAACAATACAAAAAAATTCTAAGGATTCAAATTAAAAAAATGAATATTTTTTAAGAACCTAAAACTTATTTAAGTTTTTTTATTAGTAAAATTTAAAAGTTGAGGGGTACAAGTGTATCCTTGACTACTAAACCGATCCACCAATGAGTACAGCATATAACATATAAATTGAGGAGGTGTAAATTGTAAACTTTAATATATTTAGAATTAATTTTTTAATCCAGGGGTACAGCCTATCCACCCTGGGCCTTATGTGCATCCTTTGTAAACTTGTTATGTTTGATGAAAATTCATGTTTGGTTTTCAATGAATGCATTTTTTTTAAGACAAAGAGAACTCTATGAATGAAGAAAAAAAAAAAAAGACATGAAAGTGTACCCCAAGTAGTCAAACAAATGATAAACACAAAATAAAAAAAGTATAAACATGGATTATTTTAAGATATTCATAATCAGAATGCTCGATTGATTTTCTTCATAATTCTTGTTTTATTTACCTTTTTATTCCAAAAAATAACGTTATTCTTGTACAGCTAGATATTCCAATACAATCATTCAAATGACAAAACAAATGCGCCTCAATTTCTTGCCAACAAAAACCAAATCATGCTAGATTAAGTGACATTAGATTTGATTATGTGACACCATCAAAAACCCTAATTAGTAATGTACTACATCTCACACTACTGATGGAAAACAACAATTTATGAATAGATGATTTACTATTTTTCTGATATAACATCTTTTTCCACTTTCATCTTCTCTAAATCAAAGTTAATCTCACAAGTAATCTCCTTTTCATGAATACATTTAAACATGGATACAAAGCAGAATTAATATATCGAGTTTAAAATTGTTTTATGTTCTATTGATAATGATATCATTAAAAAAAAAAATATATATATATTTTTTAATAAAAATAATGTACAACATGACGATGATGAGAACCTTTATAATATTGGAAGAAAACATTAGAATGAATTCTTTTATGATCGATTATTAGTAATTTAGTATTATATTTATTTTAGGAGTAGTATTATAAATAGTTTTTTTTTTTAAGTAGTATTATAAATAAATGATCACTATTGATATCAATTTTGGTACTGCGAATTTATTTATGTATTGAAGTGGGAATTATGACTCGTGAGTTGTGTGTGACTTTTCTTTATTTGTTTTGTTTGAGAGGCGGACGAAGGAAAGTGAAAGGACAAGAAAGCCCCTGAGAGCTTTTTATAATGACACAAACGGAACCAAATTTTTTCCAAGAAGCTAAGCTAAGCTAAACCCAAAAGCTCTCTTACGCCGAAACCCTAAAACCCCTTTCTTTCTCACACGCATGGATCTTTCCTCTCCTTTTCCTTTGAAACCCTAATTTCGCTCCTTCGTATTTTTATTCATCGATCCTTCGCCCCCCAAAACACTCAATCACACTTTCTCTCCCTCTTCTCTCATTCTCGCTTCACTCAATTCTCTGCACACGTTTCTCTTATCATCTTTAGGTATTTTCTCCCCCCCTCCCCTTTCTTTTATGCCTATTTGTTTTTTCATTTGTGATGTTTTTGTGCACGTGTGATTGTTTTGCGTTTCCTTAGTGTTGTTTTCTCTAACGAAATCATTCCACTGTTTTCGTTTTTTCTTACAATTTTTAGGGCAAATTTGGGAATTTTAAATTTGTGGTCAGATTCGGACTGGAGAGAGGTTTTGTTTTATAAGACAATTATTGGTATTTACTATTAATTGTAATGCGTGCAATAAAAATTCAGAAATGAGTCGTTTAGGTAGGATCTACTAGTTCATGCCTGAGAGGTTCTGGTCTTGAAATCGTTAATTTTAATTCGGTGTGTTAAGCTTTGGTTATTCAGTTATGGGTGTTCACTGTTTAATTATGCAATTTAGGTCACACGATGTATGCCGTTAAACCGAAGTAATGTTTCATTAGCAATAATACTGGCTGACTTAATCCTGACGTTCTTGATAGTTTGATTTCATTAGGTTCTGGGATTTGTAGGTATAACTTGTTTCGTATCTTTGTTTTTGCAGGCTACGTCAAACTTGAAATTTTGTGAAGCGTTTGACTTGTGTTAAGTTGTGAGTATAATGGCTTCTTCCTTGGATATGTCACTTGATGATAGAATAAAGAACAGAAGTAACAGAGGGAGAGGTAGAGGAGGACGTGGCAGAGCCCATTCTGGCCGTGGACCAAGCGGGGCTCTTAATGGCGGAAGAATGGCTGGTGCTCTTAATAGTAGAAGAATGGCTGGTGCTGGTAATGGCAGAAGAACAACTGGTGCTGTTCGTAGAGGTCCTCTTATGGTTAACACTCGGCCATCGTCGTATGCTATTGCCAAGGCAAGCTCAAAAAACGTGGATGCTTATACATGTGCTTGAGAATCTGATATTTGTTCCATGGAGAAGCTCATGCTCGATCATTTTGCATCATCAATGCCCTTGTCATAGTTCCATAATGTCACAATTAAAATGCACCTAAGGGTTGTTTGCTTTTGTTTTGGGGGGCTTGCTACAGATCAATGATGTGTGCAGGAGTTCTTTGGTGATTCCTGGCATATTATGTGAAGGAGCTTCATTAAGTAAATTTCAAAATGGAGCTCTTACCAGTAGCACAAAAATCTTATAACAATAAGTGGGGTTAAATTCTCTAATCCATGCTAATCCATTTCATTTACATGAGATGACTTTAAATGTTTGGCTGGTTTTGTGTGGACCGGTGTTTTGTTGGATCCTCTTGCTAAATTGGGTTCTACAGTGCAAGAATTCAGTATACTTCTCTAATTCATGGTATTTTGCAAAGGAGCTTTTCGCTTAGAACCAGAATTGGAGCTCTCACTAGTAGCATAGCACCGGTTTATATGCAGTGGGTTGAATTCTTACTCCCATTTACCATCTTACACCTAAAACATTGATCTTTGAGTACGGGTTCCCTTTTAAATATATGTTTCCATGGTCAGATCTACTTCGTTAATAGCGTGTTTTGTTTTTTATGGGGATTTTCCTGCTCTGACTAATCTTGAAGAATGGTGAATATCTTTTTTCTGGTCATAATCTGATGTGTTCTTTTGCCAATTTGGAAACTGTTCTGTTCTTTCGCCAGTCTATTCGCAGACCTAGGCCCTTTCCATGGCAGCATGATTTGTTAGAAGATAGCCTAAGAGCTGCAGGGATTCAAGGAGTAGAAGTTGGCACCAAGTTGTATGTTTCCAATTTGGACCATGGAGTGACCAATGAAGACATAAGGGTATATACTATGCTGTATCATCATATGATTCATTCTTAGTCACTGTTTCTACCCAATCTGTCTGGAAGTTCTCTTGAAACTTGATTTGCAACTCAGGAACTTTTCTCTGAGCTTGGAGAGCTGAAGCGGTTTGCTGTTCATTATGACAAAAATGGACATCCAAGTGTAAGTATTGGGTTGTGTTGTAAATTCAGCTACCACTTTGCTTTATCTTATAGGTGGTGACTGATTTTCCTTTTGGGAGGGAGTTTTATTTACAATATTTTAGTGTTTCTGCAATATAATTGGTTATCCATAGGTTTTTTATTCCCCATTTGAACATAATTTGTGTTCCCCATTTCCCAGCTGTTGCCAGCTTTTTTGGCTAACAATTGTCTTTAATGTGTGGCAGGGTTCAGCTGAAGTCGTTTATACTAGAAGAAGTGATGCATTTGCTGCCCTTAAACGATATAATAATGTACTCTTGGATGGAAAGCCCATGAAGATTGAGATTGTTGGTTCCAATTCAGAATTGCCTATAAGTGCTCGGGTGAATGTCACTGGGGTGAATGGACGTAGGAAGAGGACTGTTGTAATGACGTAAGTTACATGGTTGCATTTTGGACTAGTTTTTTGGTTTTCTCCTATTAGTTTCTATAACTCTTTTTCCCATTAGGATTATAAGTATTAGAAATCTTTGGTTCAAACACTACCTTAATTAAGCAGCATTGAAGCTTTTATTGTGACATGAATGTCTGTCTATATTGCATCTTTCATGTAATTAGTGCATTTTTATTTACGAATTCTGAAAATATGATGTCAATTCTGCTGCATGATCTAAACATGCAGCTAGTGGAAAAAAATATTTTTTCTTTAGTGTTATTGTTAGGATTGGTTCAGCAGCTGGAATTAAGAGTTTTTTTAATTGATGAACCCTAAATCCCCCAGTTTGTTGTGCCAATGCGGAAGCAGCCTTGGTCTAGGATAGAAGATACAAAATGAATGACTTCCTTGTATATTTTGGGAGTCACAAAACATGCCTTATTTCTTCTACCATCTCAGCCTGCCCAATGAAACTAACTTCCTCATTGACAGATACCTAACTAACTACTAATGGGTAACTATCAATACTCCTCCCAAAAGTCTAGTCCTCAAGTTGAATGACTTGTGACTGCTTAAATGAAATTCCATTGATGTTCAACTGATTGAAACATGATTCCATCTGGCAGTTCAAGAATAGCTTCTACTTGTCTAGAGTCAAATGCAAACTTGTTGATGTCCCCATGCTTTCTCTCTCAACCCCCCTCTTTATTTAAAGGCTATGCACCTTTTTTCTTCTACTATCTCAACTTACTCAACTAACCCAAGTAGTTAACTAGCTGTCACTAACAGACACCTAACTAATTGATATTTACCAGTTACAAAGTTCTGTTAAAATCCTTCATCTCCTTGTAGAGATTAAAAATTACTTCTCCAGATTGTGTGCTGATTGTGGTGTTGGTTATGTTGCAGGCCTAGAGGTGGACATGCTGGAGGTCCTGCTATTCCTAATCGTGGTGCTGGGTAAGCCTTTTAGATCATTAATGAAGTAATATCTTATTTGATTTTTTTTTCTTTCCGAAATCTGGGTTTAGCTTTTGTGCAAGTGCTTGTATATCCAGTGGTGCAAGATATCATATCAGTATGAAGATTTTGGTAATATATCTTTTGCATTATGTTTAAGGTTCTCTTCATGTACTATTAGGTAACAATGGTTTTTGTTGTGATCTTTATGTTCAGCTATGGTTTTGATAGAGCACTCCTTTAGGGATTTAGATTTACATAGAGTACAGGGGATGTAAATATTAATTACTTGCTTCTCAGTCTATACATGTGAAGAATCATTTGCTATGTAATTTTTTTTGATAGCAAGAAAATAAAATGCTAGCCGGAGAAATATAAATTTTAAGCTGTTGAGGAGTCTCAGAAAATACTAGAAGTCCATGTGTATTGTCACATTCAAGTGGTGTCTAACCCTTCACTTTACAAGTAGCCAAGATGTTTGTTTGTAGTGAAAGTGAAGACTTGTATCTGTTAAGTTTTGGCCTGTATTGCATGTTAGCTTCATTAGATCCGCAAGCCACAGTAAAATATGGTTTTATACAATCACAGAAATGGCTCTATTGTTTCTGTAGTCCAGGGTGTAACTTCCTTTCCTTTAGTTAGAAGCTAATTATATCCAAGACTGGTTATTTACTAATCATATTTTTTATTCAGTTGGGGACGTCGGGGTGGCCCAAGGAGTGGACGTGGTGGGGGTGGTGGGGGTGCTGGTCGAGGTCGTGGTCGTGGCAGGAGTGGTGGTGGAGGAGGAGGCCGAGGTCGTGGCCGTGGAGGAAAGGATAATGTTGAGAAGTCAGCGGAGGAACTTGACAAGGAGCTGGAGACCTATCACGCCGAGGCCATGAACATCTCTTGATCATCTGGGAAGCCGCAGTTTATTCTGTAATATTTACTTAAGATTGGCTTCCTTGTACAAAAGCTTGTTTCCTTGGCGTTTACTTTGAATCTCTTAACTGTTTGGTGCTTTTAAACATGCCATCCTATTTGACCTCATTTAAGTCTTGTTAGGCTGAATGATCTACTTGGGGATTTTTTGAAGTTCGGAGATATAGATTATAGTTTGATTTGCATATCTTTATCTATTCTATAGATATATTAAATCTGTTGGCATATTTTCTACACACAATATCAAATCAATCTACAATAAATTTTGGAAATTAACTTTTTTTCACAAATCATAATTAATCATTCTTTAGGATCGGTTGCATTATTTATCCTATTTGTATTCCGTTGAATTTTTTTAGTAGCTGCACTGTTCATCTTTTGTAATTTAAGGTTCTTTCAAATAATATTTCTGTTAATATATTGTAATAAATTGTCTTAAAAATAATAAAATACAATAAAAAAAACATAACAGCAATGTTATATAATTGTTAAAAGCTTATATGAAATAACTAAAAAATAAAAACCGAATGAATAGCTATTTTATTCTTAAAAATGTAAAGTGTTGTCAAATTAATTTCTAAAATTAATAGTTATAAATAAGTACATAATTTTTTAGTTATTTGATGTTAAGTACTTAAATTCAATTACTTATTTTTGTTTTAATCTCTAAACACGTTTTTCTTTATAGCATCTTCAAACAAATTTTAACATTATTATAATTCAAGTCATTATTTTTGAATTTTTTTTACCAATGCTATTGATGCTCTTTAAGAAAATTTATTAGCAAAATAATTTGTGCCTTGTATAGTAGAATTAAGACATAATACACGTATAAGTAAGTCACACATTAGTATTTAGGATTTTAATGTTTCAGTGTCTGAGGATTTATGATTTTCTTTTAAGGTTTAAGGATATATTATTTCAGGATTTTATAGTTTAGAGTTCATTGTTTAAGGTTCATGGTTTTGGATCAATAGTTTTGATGTACACAATTTATAATTTAGGGATTTACAATCCTAAGGTTTATGATTTTATGTAACAGTTTTATGTTTCCTGTTTTAGAATTTAGGGTTTCAATGTTTATATTTTAATGTTTCAGGATTTTATGGTTTAGGATTCAATTTTTTTTTTGTTCAAGATTCATGATTTAGGATTTATGATCTATGATTTTTGGTTTTATGATCTAGAGATTAAGGTTTATGATTCATAGTTTACGGTTTTACAATTTAAGCTCAATGTTTATGCTTACATGGTTTAGTGTTTCATGGGTAAGGTTTTAATGTTTAATGTTTCATGATTTAGTATTTTGTGTTTATTTTAAGATTTTAGGGTTTGAGGTTTAATGTTTTTGATTTATGGTTATGAATTCATGCTTCATGGTTTAGGTCCTAAGATTTAAGGTTCCATAATTTATGATTTATAGTTTTTGGTTCATGGTTTAGGTCCTAAGATTTAAGGTTCCATAATTTATGATTTATAGTTTTTGGTTCATGGTTAAAGGTCAAGATCCGAGGTTTATGATTTAGTGATTTAGGGTTTCATGGGTTAGAGATTAGGGTTTTAAAATTTTAAAGTTTAGGGCTTATGGTCCATGATTTATGTTTTTAGGGTCTTGGATTTATGGTTCTTGGTTTAAGATTTCACCATTTATGATTTATGGTTTATATATTATGATGTTAGGGTTTTAGGTTGAAAGTATATTTATTGTGTATGGTTTAGAGTCTTAGGGTTTAAGATTCATAATTTTAAGATTCAAGGTTTGAGGATTAGTGTTTTAAGGATTTAAGTTTTAGCGTTTACAACTTCATGATTTAAGGTTTCAATGTCCATTGTTTCACAGTTTAGTATTTTTTTCATGGTTATGGGTCATTGTTTAGGATTTATGATTTAATGTTTCATGATTTAAAGTTTAGGATTTTAGTGTTTATGATTTTAGGGTTTAAAGTTTAGGGTTTATGCTTTATGATTTTAGGGTTTCGTATTGCATGATTTATAGTTTAATGTTGAAGATTTAGGGTTTCATGATTTATGATTTTATGGTCTATGGATTTAGGATTTAAAGTTTAAGGTTTTAGTGTTTATATTATGGTTTTAGGGTTTAGAGTTTTAGGGTTCAATGTTTTAGGATTTAATGTTTAATGTCTAGGGTTTATGCTTTAAGATTTTAAGATTTAGTATTGCATAATTTATAATTTCATGGTTTAAGATTTATGATTTCATGATAATATTTAGGGTTTCATGGTTGAAGATTTAGGATTTCATGAGTGAAACCTAAAGGATTTAAGGTTTCAGAAAGGAAATCTTAAATCATTAATGTAATCTTAAGGATTTAGGGTTTCATAAATAAAATCCTAAGGATTTAGGGTTTTAGAATTTAGGATTTTATAAATAAAACCTTAAGGATTTAGGGTTTGATGAATGAAAACTAAAGGATTTAGGGTTTTATAAAGGAAACCCCAATCATAAATGAAACCCTAAAGATTTAAGATTTCATAAATGAAATACTAAGCATTTATGGTTTCATAAATGAATTTAATTTTGAAACCATAAATCCTTAACCATGAAATGAAATTTTAAATTATAAATTATGAAATCCTAAATCCTAATGAAACTCTAAACTTAAACCATGAAATAAAACTTTAAATTCTAAACTATGAACTAAAACCCTAAGTCATAAACTATGAAACACTAACCATAAATCTTAAATGAAATCTTAAATCATAAACTGTGAAATGATACCCTAAATCATATATAAACTATGAAACTCTAAACCATAAACCATGAAATGAAACTTTAAATCATAAATCATGAAAAACTAATTCTTGATGAAATAAAAAATCCTAAACCATAAAACCCTAAATCATAAATCATGAAACCATAAACCCTGATCATTAAACCATGAAACATTAAACCTTAAATCTTAAACAATGAAAATTTAAATCCTAAACCATAAAATCATTAACCGTGCAACAAGAAACCCTAAAATCTTAAAGCATAAACCCTAGACAGTAAACACTAAATCCAAAAACATTGAACTTTAAAACTTTAAATCGTAAACCTTAAAACCCTAAACAATAAATCATAATACCATAAATCATAAATCATAAACCCTAGCCATCAACCTTTAATTATGAAAAAAGGATTAAACCTTAAACCCTAAAAGCTTAAAACAATGAGCCTTAAACATTGAAATTTTAAAACCTAAATCATGAAACCGTAAACCTTGAAACTTGTATCTCTCAAACCATGAACCTTAAAATCGTGAATCCTAAACTCTTAAAACTCTAAATCATGCACAATAAATATACCATAAATCTAATACCCTAAAACATAACCTATAAACCATAAACATTGAACCATGGACATTAAATGCTAAACCATATACCACATACCTTAAACAATGAACAATGAATCATGAACACTAAACCTTGAACTACGAAGCAAAAACATTGAACATTAAACCATGAAACCATCAATATTGACACCTTAAACGTGAAACCTTAAAATCATAAACCCTAAATCGTAACCCTAAAACCCAAAACCTAAAATTGAAGACCTAAAACTCATGTTTAGTAAATATGTTAACCTTTTAAAATTACCTTAAAAATCATATCAATAGTTATTTAGGATTTTATTATTCACGATTTTAGGGTTTAAAGTTTATTGTCAATGATTTAGGGTTTTAGGGTTTCATATTTCAAAATTTATGGTTTCATGGTTTATTATTTAAGGCTTAAAGTTTCAATGTTTAAGGTTTTGTGGCTTAGGGTTTAGGATCCTTTGTTTATGTTTATATTTCATGGTTTAAGGTTCCATGTTTTTAGTTTATGGTTTATGGTCCAGGGTTAGAGGTTCATGATTTAGAGTTTTAAAGTATAAGGCTTAGGATTTAAGATTTATGGTTTAGGGTTTATATGTTAATATGTTATGGTTTTATTACATAGGGTTTATGGTTTAAGGTTCTAGTGTTTATGGTTTCACGATTTAAGGTTTAGAGTTTCATGGATTGAAGATTTATGGTATAAGTTTTAGGGTTCATAGGTTTATGATTTTTTATAATTTAGGGTTTCATGGTTCAGTGTTTATAGGTTATGATTTTATGGCTTTAGGATTATTGTTTAGGATTTAGGTGTTAGTATTTGTAGTTTTATGGTTTAGCATTCACTATTTGGGTTTTAAGGTTTTATATTTTGGGATTTAAGATTTATCATTTCATGATATGTGTTTATGGTTTAGTATTTTTTGGTTCATGGTTTAGGGTTTTGAATATATGATTTTATGGCCTATGGTTTAGGAGTTATGGTTTACTATTTCAAGGTTTTAAGGTTTATGGTTCGTGAAACCTTAAATTAAAAATCATGAACAATGAAGCACAAAACCTTAAAACGATAAACCCTAAAATACTAAATCATAAATGATGGATTCTAAACCATAAAAAATCGTAAACTTAAACGCTGAACCCTATACCACATAACCCTAAAACTCTTAAGTCATAAACCATAAATCATAAAACCATCCATATATTGAACCCATAAAACATTGGATCTTAAACCCTGAATCATGAACTCTAATCCATGAACGAAATACAATGAATCCAAATCCATGAACCAATAACCCCAAAACCTTGAAAAATGAACATTAATTCCTAAATCATGGAATCTTAAACAGTAAACCTTAAACATTAAAGTCTAAACCATGGCATTGTATCCTTAAACCATGCAAACCTAAATCCTGAAACCTAAAATCATAAAACCTTAAACAATAATCCATTAAACCCTAGAGAATGAGGACTAAAATATAAACCATTAACCATAAGCTATATAACCATAAAACAATAAATACTAAAACATTGAACCATGGATCCCAATTCATGAATCTTGAACCTTAAACCACCAATCAAAAACATTAAATCATAAATCATAAATCTAAAAACCTTCAGACAATGAATCCTAAATCTTAAACCATGAAACTAAACACTAAAACCTTAAACCATAAATCCTAAAGCATTAAATCATAAACAAGCAATAACAAAAATGAACATAATTTATTGATCCATATTTACTTAAAATTTATACATCAAATTCAACAAAAAAAAAATTCAGGACGCAAATAGCACTTCTAGACTTATTCAAACTGTAATTCCTCTGGTATAAGCCTGGAGTTCCAAGCAATTGTAACTATCTTTTTACATCATGAATTAACAAACTCAAGAATACCTAGAACAAACAAAAGAACCAAAGATATGAATGGATGTGGATACCTAGAGTTTAAAAGAAAGACGTTATTGTGTGGCATTCGTATCCCTTTCCAGGTTTTGTTCTCCTGTTTCAGCCTTCTTCTTCAGTAGTTTTTCAACTACATCATCCCAGTTTGACCTTCCACCACTAGATTTTGAGTGGTTACCTGAGACGTTATTGCTTCCACTACTGGATGCATCACCACCTTCATTGTTCTCTGCAGTGTCCACTGCATGAGGTACATTTAAGCTAACAGCTCTTTCCAAAGCATCTCTATGTTCTTTCTCTATGGTCTTCAACCTCTCGAACTTTTGTACGGTTGGAGGGTCTGTCACAGTTTTAGAGCTTTGAGCTTTCATTAACTAAGAGGGAATACCAACAACAGTCAGAAATTAGTTACATGCAGACAAAATTAACAGAATTTTGATCCAAAGACAAAAACTGAACCAAGTTTTCTATTCCTGGGTCTTAGTGTGGTGTATATACTTAGGGTTCTTATGTTCTTAGTTTGGATTACAAAACAATGTTAGAAAAGAAAAAAACAGTGAAAAAATCAAATGATAGATACTTCCTTACTTGTAAGGCTTTCTCAGCTTCCCTTTCAATCCAAATTATTCCATGATCTGATGTAGCATTACAGGACAAGACAATATGCTCAAATCTTCCATCAACAGGAATGGCCGTCCTTACTTCAGGAGGAAATCTCCCACATCTGTGTTCACCAAGCAACAATAAATTTCATTATTGGGAAGTGGGAACAAAATATTACTTATAGCAGTAATTCAGGACAAGATTTAACTATGCACATGATATCTCAGTCACACTTCAGGAACTATTCCTTGGGTCAAAATCATTAATTCGTGAAATATGGAATACTTTTCAATGGGAAAAAATGGAAAATTCAGACAGGAGGAAAGGAACATCTGAACTAGCAGAGAGTCAAGATGACATAAAGTGTATATCACTCAATTTTGCAATTGTAAAAGGTCAGAATCCCAAAATATGAAAACTCTCCTACTCCACAAGACAGAATAGCAACATGCCCTCATCTAATGAAACAGGGCTCTTTTACCAAAATAGGTGAATACGTAAAAGTATTTACGTTTTTGAGTGAATTTTAAAAATAATTACGAGAGTGGGTGATTTTTTTTATTTAGGTGGCACCACAAACATAATCATCTTTCATATGGCACCACAAAGTATAGGACAACCAAAGTGGTTGCACCATAAAAAAACTAAACTTCAGGTGGCGCCACAAAATGACCAAACTTCAAATGGGCCTACCTGCTGACTTATGATGCAAGTGGCACCACACTATCAACAATCTTTTAGATGGCGCCACAAGGTGTGGAGCATCCTAGCTATTAGGTTGTCTTCCCCATGCGTCAGCCTAGGTCCCTAGTTACTTGTTTCCCATGTGACTCTACCTTGTAACAATGCAACCACTCCAATTTTTATTTTTATTTGCAATACATGCTAATTTTCAGCCTTATTTGTATGAGAGGAGAAAAGAAAGGCTTAGAAGTTGAATCCCCGTTGTAAAAGCTTTTAGAAAACACATCCAAATAAGTTAATCCTTATGTGGATTCAAAAGCAATGCACATTTAACGTTCTTAAGTGTTTTAAATCATGATGTACAAGGAGAGAAAGATTACAGTCAAATATCCTTAACTTCATTTCTTTATTTATTAATATAAAATAATTTTACACTATTATCTAATCACAAATTAGAGTTAATAAAATATTAACTGCAATTTGTAATTAGATAATAATGTAAAATTGTTTTACACTGTTAGTGCATGACAATTAAATTCTGAAACATTTGTTCTTGAGTCCATAGTGTAATATTTTTACTTCAAAAATTCCCGAGAGTATGGAAAGAAAAAAGCAACTTGGATGCTAATGATGGCAAGATAGCCCAGGTCTATGTTCCTTTTAAGGGACAATGATTTTAGTGTGTTTGGATTATATTCATGTGAGAAATAATCAAATTTAATACTTTTTTATGGTTTGTGGACCTAGGCTAACGCATGGGGAAGACAACCTAATAGCTAGGATACTCCACACCTTGTGGCGCCACCTAGAAGGTTGTTGATAGTGTGGCGTCACTTGAAGTTTGGTTTTTTTGTGGCGCCACCACTTTGGTTGTCCTACACTTTGTGGTGCCATACAGAAAATGGTTATGTTTGTGGCGCCACCTAAATAAAAAATTACCCACTCTCGTAATTATTTTTGAGATTCACCCAAAAACGTAAATACTTTTACGTATTCACCTGTTTTGATAAAAGAGCCAATGAAACAGGGTGGATAATTCTCTCTTTCCCACACACACAAGTAGAAGAGGTAAAGAAGGGTGGATGATCCTTCTCCTTACCAAATAAAAAGGCAGAATGGCCGAAATGTATGACTTGTAATAACTTAATTCCTTAGGCATAAGAAGAAAAGGAAATATTTAATGAATCATGCTCTTAGGTAACTATATTAATGAAGTCATTTCAGCACTAAAGGAATAAAGGGTTATACAATACATAGTCACCGTTCTAGCAAAGCAGCAATTAAAACAATAACAATCTTCGGCAGCAATTACAACAAGAAGAAATTTTTTACTTTTGCACCAGAACAAGTAATATTCATGCTTGTAGAGGAGTTTACCATGAACAAAATAGTTTGTAAGTCAATATATACCTGCAAAATTTTCTCTCAACAATATGGTACATTCGTCCAGGTGCATAAAGTCTCCTTGGATCTCTAAGCTTTCTACCCTCAGGTATGAAGGTGTCTCTCAGGCAAACCAAGAACAATAAGCAGGGCAAGCTGTTTAAATCATCAAGGCCTGGTTTAAGAAATCATCATGATATTTTACTATGTTCCGTATTAAACATAAAACAATCAAGACCAAATCACATGCACTTCAAAGTTGAAACCCAATGCGCCCATATCCATATCACAGAAAGGGGAGTACCAACCAGAATATTGATTTGAATATATCTTCCAATGGAGTGGCCGTTCTTGGCAAGAAATCATCCTGCACCACAAAATAAATGATTCAATTATTACAATTGGAACTAGTGTCGTCATCATTGATCATACAGTTAAATAAAATTTATGAATGGACATTTTTAAATATCTCCACATAAGATTATTAACAAGAAGCAGGTGGATGAGAGGAAAAATAAAAACAAATTCCAACTGTTCATATATATATTTTTTATTATCTTTGTTATAGGTGTGAAGTATTCATCATCTATATTTTAATTATCATAAAGAATAAGAGATAGAGGAAAAATAATTTTAGCTTTGTTTCTTCTTCACACATTATGTTACATACGTCTTACCTTAAGTACATTTTGTTACCATTTAATTTTAAACACATATTAGCTTATAAACATAAATTTCAACCATTTAGTCACAGATTTCTATGTCCTTCGGCCTCACTAAGCATTTTTGTTACCTGAGAAATTAAACCAAACAAAGGTAAAAAAACTACAGCTATATGCTCTGGCTGACAAAAATCTTGTAGAAAACGTCTGAAAACAAAAAATGTTTTTTTTAATAAATAATTAGACAAATAGTAGTATTACTTTAGAAAATTCATATAAGAAATAGTCAAATTAACATAGTATAGTACTATGTTCATTACTTTTGACGACATTATCGTAATTACTTGTAAAATCTAAAGATATACAGCAAAATTAGTCTTCCCAGTGGCCTAATGAGATTGAGACAATATATATATATATAAAAAAAAAAAAGACAATTAACTGCTTTATATATATATATATGTTTTTTTTTTTTTATCATAGAGATCACACCTAACTTTCACAATAGACAATTTTGTTTACAATTTACAAAAGCACTTAACAAACTACGTGTATCTAAATATGGGAATTGCCGGCAACACTCTCTTTTTCACACTTAGACTTGTCTAGAAATTTCAAATTTTGGTGGATTTCACTTCTGATTTTTTTTTTTTTTAAAATAGGAATCGAATTCCAACCGAACTAGACCAATAATAATTTTTCACTTTTCCTCGATTTTGACTTCTGATATTATAATTTATAATAAATTTTAAGCAATAATAATATTGAAAGTATTGTAGTAAAAAAGAAAGAAAGAATTAAAGAAACGAAGATTGTAACCTGCAATACAATGGAATGAATAACATTGGCATACTTGACGGCCAAATTGAGGGACATACACCTGGCCGGAGCAAGAGCATAGCACCGAATCTTGTCTTTGGGAATTCCTCCCAAGCGGTCTCTATGATTCACAACCAAAATGGTCAACAGCGACACCACGCCTGAACCCAGCGAGTGTCCCGCGAAAACCATATCATACTCCGAACCATTCTCCACCCACAGCCGCTTCAGCGTCTCCGATTCGCGGTTCAGCAGCCACACCGCTGACTTCAGCAGCCCGTGGTGCACGTACCCGCCGTCGAACATCTGCTGCCCCAGCCGGTTGTTTAACAGAACTTTGTAGTCGCTCTCCTTCGCCAGGTTCAGCCCCCGCACCGCCAGCACGATCTCCTTGTGGTCGTGGTCCACGTAGATCAGGTACGGCGGCGCGTTCCCCAGGGTCTCCTCGTAAGTCACGCGCTTTATCACGCACTCCGGGTTCAGTCTGTACCCGGTGTCCTCCGCCGCGGCGGGCTTTTGGAACTTCGGGTTCCGGAGATCGGGCTCGTAGTTGGCGAGGATGAGGCGACACACGCGCGGCACCGCCTCGAACTCGTCGGCGGTGGCGCCGGACCACGTGGCGCTGTCGTAGCTTCCCACGTAGGTGCAGCGCTTCCACAGCCACCGCGCGCAGCCCAGCACGAACACGCACTCCACCACTCCGCATGATGCAGACATCGAGAGAAGGGTTTGCGTGTGAGTGAGTGAGTGAGTCAGTGTTTAATTGGGGGTTTACGTTTATTTCTCTATGTGGAAATGGAACGTGAATTTTAATCCAAGGCATAAAGGAAGATTCGCGCGTGTGAGCTATCTGGAGACAGAGAGAGACTGAGATTACGACGTTTTGACATCTTGGTCTTTCTTTGATCGTCACTTTACTCTTTAATGCTATTAATTGAAGGTTTAGTTTAGAGATACTAACATTCCATCATTTCAAGGTATTGATAAGTCTTTACAAAAATTTAATATTATATTTTGGTCTCTATATTTACTAATGTGATTCAATCGTGTTATGTTTGAGGATGTGACCACTGACTAGCCCCTGTTTTGGTTGTTTGTAATACAATGTGCTTACATGCATTTGACCGTTATTGCATTAGAATCTTTATACATGTTTGCTTCTCTCTCGTAAGCGCCACCTATATGGCTATATGTTTCAAATTCAACTTAATTACTGTAATTGCATTGTTTAATATATGATCAATGTGGATTGCATTATTTCAGATATCATCAATCTGGATGACTTTTCTTCCAATGCTTGGGTTGGACTTTTGAGTACGCATCATTGCAAAGTCTCGCGAGTTTTTTTTTTTTTCACTTTATTTCTTTTGTTTATATAAGGGTTTATTATTAACCAAATATGAAAAAAATAAATAAATGCTATATTCGAATGTTCTTTTCATTAAAATTAAAATTTTAAGAAACAATATGGAACTTTATATAAATCATTACACGCTTATAAGTCACAGATGACTTTTATATACTACTCACTCCTTCTCATTTTAAATGTAATTTTAAATTTTTAGTTATTCAAAATTGTTTCAAAATGATTGATGGTCTCACTTTTTAATTTATTATTAATTATTATTTTTTTCTAATTTACTCTTATATGAAAATCATGATTATTTTTATAGCAAAACATTTATTAAAAGATAAAAAAGTTATTTTAATAAAATTATTTTAAAAAGTGTTATATATATTACTATTCATAATCTAATCTATGTGCAATGGGAGTATTGTTTTATCTTCTATTGTTTCTGGCTAGTGGTCTGGTGGAGTAGTTCATTCGATGTGAAAATTCCAATAAAGCATGTTTCTCGTTTTCATTATTTTATTCTTTGTTAATCGTCTAATTAAAGATAGTACATCATTGCTTACATTACATCTATCCAGAAAACAAGTCATTGGTTAAATTCAAATCTTTGAAAAACATCCTGGTAGACAGCAAAAGAAAGAAAGAAAATTCCCCTGCTTTTGATTTGTACTTTTCTGCTGTCTAAGATCTGACCTTAACTATGAACAATATAATATAAAACTTGTCAAAGTTCCATCTCCAATGTATGTGCATGCACTCAAGTGGTCTAAGATTCCGCTGCAATGTTGTATGGAAGACATTATGCTTGATGAGAGTTGGAGGCTTATACGCTAAACTGGCTTTGTTTTTCAAGATACACAATCCATACATACCCAAAGTTATTGCCATGTTCAGTGAAACCAATTTTTGGACTTAAGAATGATGTTATTTGATCCCTCTTCTTTCTATATAATTAAAAAACAAAAAATAAAATAAAATATATTTTCTCAAATTAAATAGGGCTTAACAATTTGTTTGCTTTGAAAAAAATATCATTTACTTATATCATTTTTTTAATCTAATATACTAATCATATAAAATTACGATTTTTTTATTTTTTTTTATAATTGTTAGTGAAGAAATTGGAGTATAAAGTTACATTTTTCCAAAACACAAGAAGCATATCTCCGACTTCAAGGAAAGAACCTTGCTGCTGCCTCTTTCCACACTCTTTAGTCTTTACGGTGTGCTCAAAGCAAACAAGCACCTTTTTCAAATTAACGAAACTTAGGAACTTTGCAATGGAATCTACAATCATATCATAGCTAATGACTATTAATAATGACTTTGTGAGAACCCAAAGGCTGGGTTAGTGGGTTGAACTTCGAGTGATGTGAGAGCATATGCTGGGCTCCATTTTTTGGACAAGGCCCAATTTAGTAGCTTTGGATTTAAATTTAGTACTTTTTTCTTTTTATCCAATGCTGTACTAATATTGAAATTGATTCAGTAATACTACGTCTCACACCTTATTTAATAAAACTATTTTATAATTTTTAATAAATTTTGATAAATAAAAAAAAAATGATTCTCAAAAGGAATGTATCACTGGAAAAAAGTGTTGCCACCAATCTTCTTGTACAAAATTGCATGGGCGAATAACAACATGCAACCGAACTAGCATTTAGCATCATCATCATCATCATCATCATCTAATCTACCACTAATTTTTAAAATGAACAATGCATATTCTGACATACAGTACATAAATTTATAGCAAAAGAACTCCCCATAGTAGAAGTACTATCATCACCATTAGAATGCTTCTAATTCCCAATTCACCACGATGCAGATTGCAGGCAGAAGACTCTGAATTTGTGGAATTCAATGATGATAACGTGACGTTGGGGAAGGTGCCATTGTTGCCAAGACTGCAAAATGTTCACATATTAATCACTCGTAAGCAAAATAATGGCACAAACAAACACAGTTAACAAAATGAAGCAAAAATGCAAATGTCTTACCTTCCTGGAAATACACATGGTCCATGACCTGCAGTCATTCAAAATGTCCTTAGTTAAGTTACACAAGAAATCAGCAATAGAACTCAACAAAATAGCCTTTTGGAAGCTCATCTTATTTTTGTTTCATTTTGACCCCTTTAAGTTTAAAATGTTCTACTTCATT
The DNA here is from genome assembly GCA_014843725.1 of Amphicarpaea edgeworthii. Classification (NCBI taxonomy): domain Eukaryota; kingdom Viridiplantae; phylum Streptophyta; class Magnoliopsida; order Fabales; family Fabaceae; genus Amphicarpaea; species Amphicarpaea edgeworthii. The sequence goes on from CM026325.1 coordinate 24,412,791, forward strand.
CCTTTATAGTGTAGTTGTAAGATCAAGTTGTTCCTTCAAATTGAAATATCATATCAGCCAGAATATTTATATTTATATAATCTTAAAAGAAATGGTAATAAATTTACTTGGATTGTTGGTGGAGATTGTAGCCATGTCATTGAAATCACATGACTGGAGAGACTTTCCCATCTGATGATAGTAAGTGTCAAAAGCATAATTTGCATGTGCAACCACACTGTCTGGTTCATAACATGGTTGCCCTTGCAACAAAGGAGAGCAATCCACCTTGCCAGGTCCACATGCCCAATCTATTCCAGCCTGCAGCATCTTAGGATCAGCACCATCCTTTGCAACACAGTAAGTTTGATTGGTTGTGTCATTTGCCAACACTCCTCCTGATTCTGTCAAGTGTAAAACATAAACAGGTTTCCCATTTGCATCAAACAAGCCCCAGTTTTTCTCTGACAATGGCCCTTCCTTTGCATCCTCATTGTAGAGCTCATAGATGTAAGTACTAACACCAATTCCTGGGTGTTTGGGAGTCCCAGTTATGTTAAGAACATGCTTGATCAAATTGCTGTTGTAAGTGTTGGCATTTTCTACTGTTGCATCTGGTTCATTAGATTCACCTTTTGAGGGCCATCCTGTTTCTGTCACCACCACAGGGATGTTAGTGTAATTGAGAAAAGCCATGGCAAAGTATGCTGCATCAACCACAGCGTCAAACACATTCGAGTAGTGGAGAAGGGTGTTGGAGTCAATGGCTTCTTTGTTTGGAGGGAGAGGTTTGAAGAGTGCATAGTCCAATGGAATCACACCATTGGACTTCATGTAGTCATAGTAAGGGTAAACGTTGAGCATGAGATAAGAGCCTGTGGTTTGCAAGAAATCAAGCATTGGAACCAGGACTGAATTCAGCGAGCGGTTGAAGAAGGCTTGTGAAGGTGGAAATGAATCAAGGATCATGGAAGAGGAAAAGGGTGTTGAAACCTTGATTTGGTGATCAAGATTGGATGCCACAAGTGCTGAATGAATGAACTTAAGGGCGCTGACAAGCACTTTTGCTGCATAGGGGAGAGTAGTTAAGACCTCAGAGCCAACACAAATAGTAGTTATGTTAGTGGCAGGGTAATGTGCTATCACATTATGGGAAACCCATTTTGCAGCTGTGGTATTTGATTGACCAATTGCTAGGATCTCTTGATTAGGGACAGACACAACAACTTGAATTCCTGTGTTTGCAAGAGCAATGAGCATAGCTTGATCAGCATCATACAACCTAACATGCCGAATTTGCTCGGCTTTAAGTAGTGCTACTACTTGAGTGGGGTGTGGCATATCTGAGAGATCTCTTCCAATATTCGCCCCTATAAATGGTTCTGAATTGAACAAACATAAAGATACCATTATACATTACTGTTTAAACTAGGCAAATAAACAAGGTTGGTTCAGAAATGCATATGCAGGCAGATTCTTTTGGGGGGGAAATATAATGTAGTTGATTATTTTGTAATGAAATATGCTCAACTGCTTGCGTAAAATGTAAGTACATGAAAAAAAAATGGTTGATTTGCTTACAAGGACATGGATAATTTACTAAAAAAGTGAACTTTTTTTCCAAAATAACTTCAGCATGTAAAAAAAGTGCTAGAGTTCACACATCTATAAATGTGAGGGTAAAAAGACTATATATGACTAAAGACGTCCTACCACATTTAATATATTGGAAGACTACAGGTGGACCGCATGGCCATTCAAGAGATCAATTAATAAAAGCATAGCTACTCTTCTTTTTTCCATTTTACTTTACACACATTAATTGCATATCAGAACTTCTCAGTCAAAATAAGCAACATGTACAGAAATATTCATGCTTTGAAACTAAAGGGGAAAAGGAAAACAAAAACAATGGACTGCTTCATGCCTTCATTACACTACTCAACTCAACTCCATAACATGCCCTTCAAAGTTCAAACCTTTGGTCTTTGAACATCAACACTAATCAAATATTATAATAAAAAACACACTATACTTACATTTTAGGATGTGCATGTGCTAGGTTTGTGTGGAGTGAAAATGGAAGGCAAGGAAATGCGTGTTTGGGCTAATAATGTCTTTTTACATGGCAAAACTTCACCCCCCCCGCCAAACAATCCCTCCCTCTCCTTCATCTCATTGAACACTCTTAACAACTAGGAATGGTCCAAAATCTTTTTTTTTTTTCTTTCTTTTCCCCCCATGCAGTTCAAGTAAATGTAGTTTATGTGCATACTGAGCAATGCAAACTCCTGTTTATACCAAAGGGAAATGGAGGTTAAGAGTACAAGCAACATGAAAAGTGAAAAAACCTGGATCTCTTGACAAAGAACACGTCTGCAAACAAACCACAACAGCAAATAATACTAAAACTAAAAACTCGCTACTCACCTTCATCAATAGCAGCAACATATACTGCAAAAAGAAGCAGAAGAAAGCGCATGGCCATTGTGTAAATCTCCCTGACAAACTTGGTGAAAACTGAAAAATGAACTGTTTGAGAGAAAAAAAAAGGAGCAAGTCTGAAAAATAGAAAGAAAGAACAAGGTGGGGGTAAATGCTGTAAGACAGAGAGGGAGCAAGATCAAGATAGTATCATAGGTAGAAAGGCTTGTTAGAGAAATCAAATGGCTAAGGAATCATCTTTCTGCTATGTCTTGGATTTTTTCTCACTGCAAAGGTAGCAGAAAACCAAGACAAGGACTGAGGAATGAGGCAAACACACTTTACTAGCTTCTTTTCATTTTTATAATTTATAATGGTTTATAGTAGAAAATAAAGGAAACTATAGATATATACAGTACAATTCATTCAATTTTCTTTCCCTCTCTAGCTATTGGTCACCATGAGTCAAAGCACTCATTTGTTTTGTGTAATAAAATCTGCATTAAAAAGTATGTAAAATTATGACCCCTTTTTTAATTAAACAATAATATAAAATAATTTCTTAAACATTAAATTACATTACTTCATATTACTTGTTCGTTTACTGTGTCCTAGTCGTTAAAGTAGGAGGCATAGCCCGAAGTTTTGTTTTCTATTAGTTGTAAAGTTAACCATAAGATTTTTGTTTGTACTTGGTGTGTGTGTATTCATGAGATAAGGACTTGAAACCAATCAAAAGTTGGAACGTTTTGAAAACCGTTACTTGATTAATAAATAATTAACATTATATATGAAATTGTACATAGTTTATTTACTTTTCATAAACACGTATTTCAAATAATATTTTTTGAAATTAGAAATAACTTTTATACAAAACATTCTCCTTTTGAAAACATAAAAGCAAGAAAAACAGTAGGGTGGGACCTACAATTCTCGAAGGCATAAAAAAGGCCAACACCAGGAGGCAACGGTCACTTTTACCCGCCCTTCGAATTTCACACCCATTTTATTATATTTATCTATACGATTAATAAAACTTTGGGTTGTTTGTTTGATATAGTTGTATGTTTTTTATTTTTAGTATTTAACTATAGATTTAAATTTTTTATAGTAATCATAATTTTTAGTTTCCATTTTAAGTTTCAAATTTTGGGATTGTTTAGATTTAAAAATACTATTTAATCTTTAATTTAGATTTAAAAATATTATACTGTAATAAGGTATAAAAATGATGATAATAACCATGACTTCCCTGTCTTCATCGTAAAGGTAAAGTCAAATGAATTGAGAAAAATAAATATTTTAATAATGTTGATCTTTTTAATGTTATTATTAATATTATTACATTTTAATTTTTGTATTTTATCATTTTTTCACTTTTAAGACATTAAGAAAGACAATATTATTAATATTAATAAATATTTTAATCTGAATATTTTACCGCCATCATAAAAAAAAATTAACAGTAATTCTAATAATAATAGCCATAAATATTTTTCATAACGATAAACTATAACAAATTATTATTTTTAATTCTTATTAATTTATATCTTAAAAAATAGTTTTTATTAATTATGTATCATAAATATAAAGAGTAATATTTTTTTATTATTATTATTTATATATTAAATTTAACTTTGTTATAAATTATGTACTATTTAGTATAATTTTTCATATAAAATATTTGTTAATGTTTTACATCAATTTTTTAATTTTAATGTTTTAAAGTGTTAGGTATAGACGGATTAAATGATAAAATACATTTAAGTGAACCTACTATACTATTGTACTACTATTGTAGATATCATCTATGATAAAATAAAAAAATCATATCATATTTAATAAATAACATTATTAATTAAAATGGTTAGGTAAAAGTCAAATTTATTATTATTTTTTGTTGTTTATTAATTTCATTGTCTCTAAAAAAATGTCTTTTTCTTCCTAATTTTTAATTTTATTATATAAGAATCGTTACATGTTTTAGATTCTATATTTTTTAATTTAATATGATCAAGATTATTTATTAATAAAAATTATTATTTATATATTATTTATTTTTTTTAAATTTAGAAAGACAACAATTTTAACAATAACTATATTATTATTTAATATTTACATCTATTTATTATTTTTTAAGACCAACATTAATGCGAATAAAAAATCATAATATTTTTAAATGACCGTTAAGAAATTTATTACTTTTTTTTATTACTATTATTATTATTAGACTTTATATATATTTTAATTGTTAAGAACTTGTAAAATAATATTTATTTTAATTTTTAATATTATAAAAATATGTGATATTATATTTATTAAGTATCATTTTATAAAATATTTAATTAATGTGCTACATATAATTAAAAACAACAAAATCATTTATCAAGTATGAAGTAGTCAAGTAGAGAGCATAAAATAATGTGATTTCTAATAAATAATCAGCAAATTAAGAGTGTATTATTCAAAAAATTATGTTACAAGACATATTGTTAATATTTCTACACGTTCTTTTGATTCAGCTAAGCTATTTTTAAGTTAAAGTTAAAAATAAATATAAAGTTATTTGTTAATATTAATTTATTTTTTAATTCAACTAAATTATTTTTAAGTTAAAGTTAAAAATAAATATAAAGTTATTTGTTAATATTAATTTATTTTTTAACTGAAAATCTTTTTAAAGTTAAAATATAATAAATGGGAGATGTATTGATTTTGACTCTCTTTACTAACAAAAAATAATAAACTAATCACTAACATTTTTAAATAAAAAAATGATAATTATATTATATAATGAAATGGTATATTTATAAAATATTATAGAAAGAAATAATTTATATAAAAATATTTTGGGATAATAAAACTTTTAATAACAATGTGATCTTCAATAATGTTTTAAAATAGTTGATTAATAATTTTATTAATTAGAATATTATTTTTATTTTATTAAAATTCACAATATTTTTTTAATAATAAAACTATAAAAGACAAATTTTTTTAATAACCGAAGTAATTCACGTTATTTAATGAATTTTTTTTTTTAATTTTGTTATATATACATTATAATTTAACTTTAGTGGAATTCAAAAAGACAATCTGAAAATAAGCTCACACATATAACTCTTGAGTAATTTATTATAATTTTTTTTTTCTTTATTAAAAAAAATAACTTTTATTTTAAAAGGTTTTTACTACTGTTATGAAAATAATCATAATTACTTATTTTTTTAAAAAGTAATTTAATTTTACTACTCCAAACATAATTATGACAATAATCCAAAACATTTGTACATTGTTTGAATTGAAGAAAGGATTGGACGATAGATATGATGCAATAAACTTCTTTTTTCTTTTAATGAAAAAAGAATTTGAAGACCAAAAACAAACACATAGCACATGGGGCGTTTGCAAAGTGTCCAGTAACAAATGGACCTTTCCCTAAGCCCAATTGCTTCATTCTCAAAAGGACACTTACGAGATTACACAGATGTTACCGACCAAAAAAATGAGACAACACAATACATATAAGAATCGGTATTAATTAATTACTTTAGTAAACGAAATGTGAAAGCTTTAGTTTTGCTAATTGATCAATGTTCCTAATAATTCATAAGAATAATACCTGGATAACTGCAGGAGGAATAGTTGCATTTTGTAGAATTTCTGAAAGCTTATTCAGTCCAAAATTGCTCACACCAATGGACTTAGCCAAGCCCAATTTAGAGCATTGAAGGAAGAATGTCACCTTTGTTGTACTTGGTCCCGTTAGCCCCTTGCCTCAGCCTCACAGGAAAATGGATTAGGTAAAGATCCACATACTCTAGGCCCAAAGTCCTATAAAAAAAAAATATAACATTCAATTAATTAATTAGACTTCTAGACAAACGATGAAATGAAACTTGTAACAATCAAATAAATGGGTAATGTATAGAATTACTGCAATGAAGCCTCGAGTGCTGGGAGGACAAGGCCAGGATGAGCATGAGTGCACCATAATTTGGTGGTGACAAAAAGTTCATCACGAGTTTTGATAAGGCCTTGGTCCAATGCTTTTGCTATTGCTTGGCCGAGAGATTCCTCAGAACCATAATAAGCTGCAGTGTCAAAATGCTTGTAGGTTGTAATAGTAATTTGAGGCTGTTTCGTAAAAACAAAAAAATATAATAATTTTTTATTATTATTTCAATAAAATAATGTTAGAGTTTATTATTTTATCTTTTTTTCTTTCCACTTCACAATAAATACATGTATAAATTAATTAAAGATTAAAAAACAAACAATGAATAATTGATAAAAAAATAATAATTAATGTAATCTTAAACTTCTCAAACAACAAATAAATAAATAAAATATTATTTCAAAATCCAAATATTAAAAATGATCGGGACTAATAAATTACATTTATTTGAATTAATATATTCATAAACAAAAAGTGGAAAGGCATATACAAAATTCATTGATGTGTGTAATAAATACATTAATGGTTTTTTGTTTTTTGAAAGGAAAATAAATACATTAAATATTATATTATTTTTTATGAAAATGAATCTGAATTAATTAATACTATTGTGTAGTATTAAATAAATATAGAACTTATTTTTCGATGAATAAATACATGAAAAAATACTAGAAACACACTCATTCACACACTCTTGAATATAGTCTTTTTAATTAGTGAAAATTTATCAAAAATAAAAAATATCGTTAGCTGGTGTTTTAGTGTGTTATCGGTGAAAGTGAATGTGAATCCAATTAACTGCTGAAACTACTCTAAGCAAGCTCGTTCCAGTTATGCAACTCAATTCACATATACACCAATTATGCATATGCACATACTATGAAAATTAGTTAGATGCAATAAATTTTACTTTTTTTTCTACATTATTCTTCTAAATTATTCTTTAATTTTTTTTTAAACTCAACAATACTCTCATAAAATAGATAACTGAAATTTTTTATTGAAAAGTTAAAAAAAAAATAATTTAGACAAAATATTATTAAATCAGTTTAGTAAATTAAGTTTTGTTTATAAAAAGGAAAAAAGAGACGGTGTCTTTGTGGCTTATTATAATAATAAAAAAAAACTAAGTAGTAGTACATATTTGACACTAATTGTGAGTGGCGACAGAATTAAACACATTTTTAATTGTAAAAATAATTATGTGCATTGATTGTTTATTTCATATATTTTTCAAAATTAGATAAAATTTAATAATTAAATAATTATATTTTGAAAATATATATTACATTAAGTTTGATCAATATAAATGAGCTATCAAATAATTTTGTCAATATTACTTGTATATACATAATAAATTATGTATGTGTTAGAATATTAATGGTTGATTATTTTTATAAACGGTTAAAATTACTTTAGTTTTTTTCTCTAAGTAGTTTAGTAATATCCATAAAAACAGTTGCAATTTACGTTATGCACATATTAAAATGAAGAGATTTGTAGGAGAGGGAAAAAAATGGAGAAAGAAAAACAAAATAATGAAACAAAGTACAATTTTGATGAGAATTTTTAATAATTTAGTTCAAAACTTGGTACAACTATGTTGTTTTTTCAAATTGCAAGCTAGCACAACACACTTTAGAATTATGTGATTTCAATCGATTTTTGGAATTTAGACAATATATATAACAAAGGATTTGTAGGGTCCATGTTCAGATATAAATTCTGTTGGTAAGACGGCCCTAAATTGTGGAATTTGTCTGATCTTGTCCAGTCCAAATGAACCTCACTCAGCTTGCAATAAAATATTTGAAGATTTTTGGAGTGACCCCTTGTTCAAATATCCATCTGAATGCCAATCTACAACACGTACAAATTAACATTATTTGGCTAGCCAGGAAGGAAATTAAACCAATTAAGACAAGAGCTAGCTAGCAAATTAAGAAATCCCAAAGAGGAAATTCATTCACCTGTGCCACACTCTAGAGTACTCTAATAGGATGCATTGACGACGATAGGGGTTTGTGGTTAGACTTCTTAAAATAAATTTTGAACCCATAAGTCAACCACGACTTAAAATAAAGATTTAATAAAGTATATTAAATTTTACCTTTTTTTTATTTTTGTATTTAAAAGTTTCAATTATGTAGTTTAATGTTTTAGTTATATTTTGGTAGTCTCGTTGAAAAAGTTTAAAAATTAATAGAGTTAATTTTAACATGATTATGATAAATATCAACACGGTCATATTGATTTTGATTCTTTGTAACACAGCCGTATTAATTGTTAACACGGTAACACAGTCGTATTACCTTTTAACACAATCATGCTAAACTTTCAAAGAATAAATGTCTTTTTATCTTATAACTAAAAATTTAATCAGTACTGTGAGTTGTGCGGTCATAAAATGTAGAAAATAAGTATCAAATATGAAACTAATTACATGAATATTCGATTGTTTTTTCACCATTTAACTAGCGGGTACTTGGTTTGTCGAATTGTCGATTCTTTGAATCGGATTGTTACTGAAAATTGAAAAGTGGATAACTTTGTTGATGTGTTGGGGGAAGAATGTGGAAAAAAAAATTTGAATTTGTTTGATGTTTTCAAACAAGTCACTAAGACTAGAGATTCATTGCTTTATATGACGGTAGATAAGGAAAAAGAACACATTGCAGAAATGTTAAAAAGTAACACAATCGTGTTAAAAATTAACACGGCCTATGTTACAATGAATCATGATCAATACGGTCGTGTTGATATTTACTACGGCCGTGTTAAAATTAATTCTATTAACTTTCAAAACCAAAATATGTATAAAACATATAAAGTATCAAATTAAAATTTTTATGTACCAAAATAAAAAAAAAAGGATAAAAATTAATGGATTAAATGCGAGATTAATTCTTCTGAAAATATATATATTGGTAATAAAATGGAAGAGTATACATACATGGATATTTTAATGAATAAAATACTCATATATCATTAATATAAAATTATTTTATCCTGTCGATTAATTATAATTCATCATAATAACTTTTAAAATAATTTTATAAAAATCTTAAAATAAATAGATGATTATGATTGTAATTTTATATCGATAATGCTTAACCTTTTTTCTCATTATTAATAGATGGAGGTAAATATATATAACAACTCCCTTCGAGTTTTGTACTACAATATGACTGTTATAACTGGGTTACAGTTTTTGCCATAATACCATTCTTGTTAGTTGTTGAGACATATAGAGATTTTAAATTTAAATTTGTCTCCCATAAAAACTCGCTATAACTATACTTTACTCGTTCAACACATAAATATTTTAAATAAATTTATGTAATAATTAATTATAATGTAAAAAATAAACTATTATCTGTTATAAATTAAAAAAACATTGTTTATGGGGGGCCAGATGTATGTAAGGATCGTATGCGCAGTATCAAGGAATCAAAATGTGGAGAAAAAATTAAAATAAAAAGTTATCAATCTGGGAGATTCAACGGAGAGGTGCTGCATGCTGTTATATGCGTGTCAGATTCAGGGGTAGGGTGTAATCATGTGTTTGATGTTTTATGCACTGTCTTTCTTGGTAGGGGAATTTAAAGAACAAATGGATACATCCTACAGGTGTTAGAAATGGGATGGGGCATTGGATTGCTTTTGTTCTATCTGTTGGTAAATATATACATATACAGATTCTGACATGCACCTACTGTGTTGGGTTTGTATTGTATGGTTAATACAATTCATTTTTAATGTAAGATAGATAAATAAAAGAAATAAAAATTCTTGATACTTTTTGACATAGATATACTTTAATATTTTTAATACTTCTCGAATTCAATGTTCAATTCATGTCTTCTAGTAATTTCTCCTCCAAAAAAGTGCTTTTTCAACAACAGATTTCAATTAATTAATTACTAATATAAAGACAACGATTCAGATGACTACACTATGATCAACTTCATACGTCATATCAACTTCATATCTAAATGTAATTCTTGCACTTCATACACAGCATAATCGAGTAATACAAATGGGACCTATATGGTATGAATCAATGAAAAGAGAGAAGTTATATATAATTAATTATTAGTAACTTCCTTTTGCAACAACAAAGCCTATCGACCAATAGTTTTCCTTGAAAAGAACATGATGTTTCCTTTTCCAACTAATGCAAAATGTTAACATGTGTCCAAAAGTTACTAAAGCAACATAGAAAATACAATGGATCGTACCAAAGACTACAAATGCAAAGCCATAACACATGTATTTGTTATATTGGAGCATGTCATGGATGCATAATGCCTGTCCCCGTGTCCCAAACGTGGCACCTTAATTCAGAACAATGTAGAAGGCATAATGTGGCTGCAGAAGATAATGCTTTTTTTTTTCAATATTATCGATTGATCCTAGTCATATCAGATAAGGCGTGGATATATGATTACATACATACATTAATACAACTGAGAAAAGTTGCTGACACTAAAAACTATATTCGGTCTCTATTTATTTTTTTTTTTAAAGGTTTTTGTAAAACATTGACCTCTTGTATCTTTTTATTGTTCTTGTTGCTTCACACTAGGTAGCATGATTTTCTCTGAGACACTGAGTTATTGTCCCAACTTATTCAGAATCTTTCAAATACGTTCCTAAATCTTATTCACACATACGGGCAGCATCGATGTGGACCTTGTATGCCAATGACACTTGTATCTAAAATGCTAAATAAGTGTTCACACTTCCCACCTCAAGTCTGTGATATCAGTTATCACAGTTTTGTCTTTGCAATGATACATTGTTTATAAATTATTTTTGGTCTTATTTCTAAATCATATAAGAATTTGTAAAACTGTGGGTTGCACAATCCTTATCTCTTTCCGATTGATTTCTTTCTTTATAATCCATCCGGTCAGAGATACTTATTATTTTTTCAGTATTCTCTTCCAAAATGTGATTCTAAACCAAACAAATAGGACAAAATTATCTGGTCAACCTAACTTGTTGCTTGAGCCATTCAATTCAATAGTGACAAAATTAGGAGAGTATAGCAATTTTTTTTTATTGACAAATATTAATTATTAATATTGTTATCTTTCTCCTTTTTTTTGTTTCCCTTCATCCTGTATAGTACAATCTAATCTATAGATTGAAATTGTAAGTTTTTTTTCTTAAAATTTATCTCAAGAAAACACATGACCTTGTGAATGACCAAAGCATTACGAAATGGTGTCTCTTCCGTAATTCACAACTATCAAAATTGAACTGCGTGTTTATAAAAATAAAAAACGTGCTAAGCATGAAAGTGATTAGTTAAAGAAAATTTTTTTTGCACCATATAATTAAGTATTACATTACTAATATAGTATAATTTAAGGTATTGGAAGCATCAAATGCACCATTGGGAAATTGATTCATTTAAACCAGTGATGAAAAGGATGCCAGATATATATGTAGAGGCAGTGGTGTATACTCTCTATTCTCTAAGCCCTTCTCAATTCTCATAAAACAAAACACTTTTTTTCTCATTTTGGAGGGTCCCAACATCCACCAAAATCCTCCAATGGAATTCATGTGCGTTTGGGTCGATTGTCCAATTCATTTTGGTAGACCAAGTCGCACCGCCCCAACCAAAGGGACCATATATGCACCTTATACTGTACTATAATTATAAACCATCATTTCTCATAATTCTCATATAACTTTCCTAATTTAGTCTTTTTTTTAGGTCACCTAAATTCTTTGATTGAATCTTATAAGATTACTGCAAACAACAAATTTTGATCTACTCCTATCAATGTTTACTTATATTTTACAAAGTAATACATATAATATAATATGGGTAAAGATATTTGGAGAATTTTTTATGTTAGTTTACACTTTAAAAGAAAAAGAGAGAAAAGAGAAAAATAAAAGGATGATAAATGGTATAATTTGATAAGAAGAGAGATAGAGAAAAAAATAATATCCAGTAAGTATTTATATTATTAAGATGTAAAAAAATCATGACTCATGTAATATACATTAAAATGAAATTGAAACTGATTATTCGTATTGTTAGATGATGGTTAATTTAGAAAAAATAAATTTAATTATGTTTTTTCGGAAGAGTTAATTAGTGTTTTGAGTAAATGATCGAAAAAAAAATATATTACAAAATAATTTTTGCAAATCTGCACAAACTTTTCGTGCAGATTCGACAAAATAGTTTTCGTACATATTAGTAATTATCATTTCTGAAAATATATATATTTCTACTCCCATGTTCATATGGCACATAACTCGATTTGTTGTTCTCTAACTTCGGGTCTTAACTTTGATGCATGAATTGACTAATGCATTGAATATTACTACTTGCTATATGCAAAAGTCTGCTCTACTTTAATTTTTCCCTTGGTGAAAATAATAGTTAAGAAAAATGAATAATATAATTAAAGGGATTCTGTAGCAAATATTTTATTCTGGTTAGTGTTCTAAGAGTATTAATTCAACAATGGATAATTTATTTTTATTGAAAATTGCATTTGGATATGGGATGTAATATAAATAATGGTGGAGTGTCTCAATAACACATTTCATTTTTTTACATGATCCATATTATACTCATATCATGCCAGATATCACATCATTTGTACATATACAAGTAGTATTTCTCTTTATTTTAATTATATTGTGACCAAATCAGAGAATTAATTTCATATTTTTTTTATAAGATAAATCCCATATTTAAATAGTTGGGTTAGTTAGTATTTAGAAATTAAATTCCATGTAAAATATAGCTAGGTTGAAAAGATGTTGTTACTTTCTTTTGGATGATTTATGACCTGGTAAAGTTATACATAATTGATATCTTCTATTCTCACAACTTTTTAGAAGCATAAGGTTAATAGTTTCATCAGGAATATGGAGGTGTAGGATTTTCTTGGGAAGAAAGTTTAAGTGGTATAGATCGAATAGGAAGACATAAAGTAGAATTGATCGTGTTCTTATCAATAGAGATTGGTTTGATTTTTGGCCAGAGAACATTCAACATATTCTTGATAGGAATATATCTAACCATTGTCCGATTCTTGTCAAATGCTCTGGATTGGGGTCCTAAACCATTTAGAGTCCCGGATAACAAATCCATTGAGGAGGTTACACGGATTTGAAACGGACTAAATATTGAAGGGTGGAGTGTATTTGTATTAAAAGAGAAATTAAAAGGGTTAAAGGGGGGTCTAAAACTATGGAACCAAGTCCAATTTCGTCATTTGGAAAAAGACAGAAACAGTTGGAAATGGAGATGAATATAATTGAAAAAAAAGAAGACTTAGGGGAACTTAGCAAGGCTGAGAGGTTACACAAGATGGAATTGCAGGAAGAATTTTGGAGAGCTGCGAATTGTAATAAGTCCCTTGCTAGACAGAAATACAGAACAAAATGGATTTGTAAGAGTCACAAGAATTCAACTTACTTTCATAGTAATGTGAATTGGAGAAGGAGAAAAAATATGTTGAAGGGATTGAATGTTGATGAAAAATTGGTAGAGTGAAACAAGAGGTAAAAAGATTTTTTCATAACAATTTTTTGAACAAATTGTGACTAGAGCCAGATTGGACGGTACCAAATTCAAATCCTTGAGTCCAGCACTGAGGGATAGTCTCAAGGTAAAGTTTGAGGAGGTGGAGATCAAAGCGACGGATTGTGGGAACTTGAAGAGTCCAGGTCTAGATGGTATCAAAATTTCAGGTTTATTAAAACATTTTGAGATCTGCTGAAAAATATATTATTTAGTTTCTTGATGAATTTCATGATAATGGTGTACTACCTAGAGGGACCAACTTCTCATTTATTTCATTAATTCCAAAAGTGTTAGATCCAGTTTTTCTGAAAGAGTTTTGGCCAATATCACTTGTGGGGTACATGTATAAGATCCTATTAAAAATCTTGTTGAAGAGACTGAGGCAATTGGTGTTATTAGAGTGTTACAAGAAAGGTATGCATACTTTCTAAATTGTAAAATTATTTCTATTCCTTTTGTGTATCTTGGTATCTCATAGGTGCAAACCTTAGGTTAAAGGCAACTTGGAAACCGATGAGAATTGTTGTCGTTAGGGGTAGGGTGACTTTGATCAATTCGACTCTATCCTATATGCCATTATTTTATTTGTCATTTTTTAAGGTGCTTAAATGCATTAGTAAACATCTGATTGTTATACTGCGAAATTTTTTGTGGGGATGTGAGGAGGGAAAGTATAAAGTAGCTTGGGCATGTTGGGATAAAGTGTTTACCAAAGAATGAGGGTGGACTTATTTAATCATACCAGTGGTATGTGGCGTCAGGTGTTGGTTTCACTATATGAGGGTTGGAGAGGTTTGGCTGAGAGAGCGTGTGGGTTTAAATCATCTTTGTGGTGAAGCTATTGTAGAAGTGGAAAATTAGGAGGGGTGACTCTGTTAAGTTTTGGCTGGATAATTGGATCGATAACCAACCGTTATATATTACTTTCCCTCGATTGTTCATTAACTCACTCCAAAAAGAAGAGTATATTGCTGATATGGGGGGTTGGGTGGAGGGGGTGTGGAGTTGGATGTTGTTATGGGGAAGGAATTGGTTTGTATGGGAAATTGATGTTGTGAATTGTCTAATACATATGATTAATAATGCCTCTATTTAGAGTACTATTCCTGATAGCTGGATCTAATCAAGGGGAGATACTTTCTCAGTACAATCTGCACACAAGGATGTCTTTGAAGCTTTGGTGTGTAGGCCAATGATATGTGAATTTGCAACAATTTGGGGTATAAAGTTACCTCCTAAAATTTCAATTTTACTTTGACGGATCATGTTGGATAGGTTTATCAATTGTTGACAACTTTTGAGCTCGTAATATTGATGTCATGAACAAGTACTTGTGTCCTTTATGAAAGGTGATGGAAGAGTCTTTGAGTCACATTTTATTTCATTGCAAATACAATGATGCCATTTGGAAGCACTTTTGGGGGGAAGTATTTGTGCGGATTGCATTGCCGTGGAGACCTTTGGAGAATTTTCAACAACATGTGATCATTGGTAGGAATAGAAGGGTGAAGATAAGATAGAAATACTTATGGTGTGCAATTGTATAAGTATTATGGAATAATCGTAATTAGATCATCTTCCAAGAGTTAGAATTCAATAAATAGGACATAATTGATAAAGTGCTATTTCATTTATGGGCATGGATGAAATCTTCTTTGGATGACTATGTGAAGAGTTAATTTTTCTGTTTGTTTTTGCTGTTATTGTTAGTGTTTGTTGTTATTGTTAGTGAACAAAACTCTATTTCAAGGAAGGGACAATTAAGATGACAGTTGATTAATTTTTTTGATGTACAACTTTTGATAGGTACATGAGTGGTATGTATTACTGGTGTTAAGTGAATATTTTGTGAGTTTTATTTGTAGAATTTAACTTTAGAGTAAGACTTTTTGGTGACATAGTGGTATTCATTTTTTGGCCATTTGTTTTGTCTTTATTGCCAAAGTTATATTTGTTTTATTATAACTAGTGTTTTATTTGTAACATAGCAACATGTTTTTTTATAGGATAAGATCATGTTTTGTTTCTCTAAACTATCATGTATTTTGGGTAATTTTGATACCTAATTTACATGTTATATATACATATAGATTGTGTTTTGATGAAAAAAAAAAAGGTTAAAGAGTAGTCCTAGCTAGCTTCTATGAATTAATGTACGAACGATATTTGGGATTTGCCGCTGGTATTTAATTGTTTGTTGTAATTATGGTGGTAATATGAGAGTCAATAAAATTGACAAATTAATCCCTAGTGATCTATGATAGGACCTTCTAACGACTGCTATGAAGAGATTTGACTCACTAAATCTCTCGTCAACCAATCAATTACACATCCCGGATTATGTTTCATATAAGAAACTTTGTGTGGTAAAAGAACCAATAATCTTGCTCCGACAAAAACTGTTTAATCCTGATTACTCATAAATTTGAAAATTATAGTCCTAGTATGATTTAGATTTTTGAATTACTAATACGTAATTAAGTTTGACGTATTATCTTATTATTATAAATTTAAAAACTTGAGTGCATGTCATAATATATCATCAACTTAAGCATTGTAATTTAATAGTATAATACTATTATTATTATTATTATCCAATTATAAATTGTTGACTTTTGTAATAATTATTTTAAAATTAATTTGTATTTATATAGATTTTTAAATAGTCGACAGTGTAATTGTTTATTTTTTTTATTGTTAAAAATTTAGTTTATAAAATGTACTTTAAAATAATTATATAAAAATTAATATCATAATATTAAGGAAGAAAAGTCTAAATGATTTTAATGAATAAAAATCGAAATAATATGTATTGCATAAATCAGTATAAAAAAAATGTATTGCATAAATATGTTATGCGTGCGCTACTATATCTTCTCTACATACTCTTCATCATATAAAAAATTATACAATCTTATAAAGATATGTACATATTAATCGTCTAATCATTTGACAATAAAAAGATGACATAAGTAAAATAATTTTTTTTTATATAGATGTAATTAAAAAGTCAATTATGTTTTAAAAGAAATAGTCATTTTCATGGAGTACAACTATGAGATCCCATATAGATAATTAAGATGTCATCTGTATGTGTGCGTAGCATCATAAATTTGAACAATAACATCAATTAATTAATAGGGCCGTGATTTTATCCAAGACCTATAATATTGTGTGTAATTATATTCTCTGGACCCAAAGATTAGTGATTTTCGATCTGGCTGTTTAGAAGTTTCAATTTGGTGACATGCTTTGTGTTGTGTCACTTGTTACAAACTCCACTTGTCTTTAGATTTCTTTGAGCATTTAATTAAATGTCAGATGATATGGATTGAGAATGAATTTTAATGATGATAGGATCCCATTTAAGACTTACTTTCACATCTTGTTGGATCTCATGTCCTAATTTGTTATAGTAGTGGATATAAATGGTCACCATTCTTGGAACCTTGGTGAGAGAAATGTCAATTCCCAACTAATGGTGGCCAATCCCCCAGAAATCCTTTTATAAAGTTATTATACATAAAATACTTAGTTGAAAAAAATTAGAAAACTATATAAGCACGAGTTGTCAAAGAAGAATTTTATTTTGAATTTGTCGCTGCATTTTATAAAAATATTATCCTTTTTTTTTTTACCATTAAATAATATTAAGTTCTCCATAGTAAAATAACAAAAAAATAAGCTAAATATATATTTTTCCAACTAACCCGAAGAACTGTCACTTTCCCTTGGAAAGAGGTTTATCTATCGAATTTGGTATCATAATTAATATAGTTTTAACAATTGTGAAAATAGAAAATTGGTTTTGATCTTCATGAACAAGATTCTATGGTAGCATATCGGCCTGCTATCTTAGCGATCTGTTGTGGATTAAATGAAATAATTACAGAAAACATGTTTTCAAATTTGCATTATTTTATAGTAATAAAAAAATATAATCCATGCAACAATAGAAAAGTTTTAAGCTCATGAAAATAAAAATCTTCATGATAACATAATAATAAAGTAAATTGATATTAATATTCGTTCATGAGTTAAGTCATTTTTATGAGTGCAAGAGTTTTATCACAAAAATATCTTATCATGCTTAGAGTTTCTTTCTTTCTTTTAATAGACTCTCCAAAAGTGTTAATCCATTATAGGTATATTATTATTTAATGAGTTGTTATTGTTAAGGTTTGATATAAAATAATTGTCCATTATTTAATCGTTACATGTAAGGTTAGTTATAAAATGATTATTTTTTAGTGATTTATTACTTTTAGGATATGTGTTGTCATAACAATAATGTCGGATATTACGAAAAATAACAATGTATGTAGTCGATTCAAGTATGACTTAGGGAACAAGTATGATCAAGCAAATTGGACAATGATCAAAGTAATATACTTGTCCTCCAGCCTCAAGTGGATAAGCATGAAGAGATTCATAGTTACTTGATCGGTCAGTAATTAAAATAGTATAATTATTTTTCAATATCAAATACATAAGTATGAAAAGACTCTGAATTGTGTAATACATTTATAAATATGATAATACAATATTAAATACCAGTAATACACAAAAATGTTTTAAAAAAGCCATAGGCTTAGTTATGTAATGGAGATAACGCGGCATCATGGAGCATAATATTGTGTTCACAACACACAAGGACAACCTTTGACATATGAATTGGTAAATGTAATGTCTAAGGGCCATGAAATGAACAATTTGTCGTACGGCCGGGCAAAGACAAAAATAAGTGCCAAAAAGAGTGTGTGAACACTGAATGCAATGAAAGTCCAAAGATTTGCAACCCATGACAAAACCAGAACTCCATAAAAGATGGTAGAGCTACTATTGCATTTTCAAAGACAATGTAACGAGAAGGATTATGATTTATGAGGCAAAAGAAAATAGTGAGTGTGAGAGAGAGAATAAATTCAACAACTCTTTTTGTTAGCTCCACTTTCACAGGTCAATTCTCTTTGAATGATTTTGTACCTTTTTTTTAGTGAGAATCCTTCCATTTTCTATAGTTTCCTCAAAATTTGTGGCAATATTATAATAATTCTAATTTCAAACGCGTATTTATTAACATTTATTAATCCTCTCCACCTGCCGTCAAATGAACTATGAAATAAAAAAAAAATGAATATGTCAAAACGATAAATTAATTCATAGACAAACATCAATGAATGTCTTTACTTTCTTTTAAAAAAAAATTAGAAATAACTTTTTAGATGATTAAATCTTAAACTTTTCATTAAATCACTTTTTTATTATCATATATATATATAATGTAAAATAAAATAAAATGACCCGTTAAAAAGAATATAAAAGCATCAAAACATAAGAAAAAAAAACTAGCAAAAATTTTATGAAAAATTTGAAGGTAAGAGGTTCAACTTATAAAAATTGAGGGACAAAAAGTAAAAATACTAAACATATATAAAATTCAGGATTACAACTCAATTGCCCGTAGGTCCACCTCTAGTGTAGGTATTTGAAAAATGGAAAGTCATACATGTCCACTAGCATGTAAATTAATGATTAATGAAGCTTGAAAAATTTATATTATAAGTGTTAATTATTTTGAAATTAATCTAGCAATTTATATTCCTCTAAGAGAGCGAGGTGGAAAAGGAAAACATAAAAGGAAGAGTTAGGGGTCAAAATTTGACTGATATCAATAAGTTACTTAATTAAGTTGCATTCATAATGAGAAATCTATACAAAATTTCGGTGACGGTAATATTTCTCTTTTTCTTTACAATTATGTTAACAACTAGCCCTGGCTTACAAGTTACAAGATACAAGTTTGACTGAATGTAGTGTGAAGCTGACTACTTTAAAATCAACCTTGGGCATTGTTTGACTATTTCATACACTTTTTTTTATATATAAAAATTGAAGGCAGATATTTGTAATATTTACATATTATATTTAAATTATTGATTTTGTGTATGTTTGAATAGACTACTCTATAATAATTTTTAGAAGAGAAAAATTTTAAGAAAAAATAAATTAATTTTTTTAGAAATTAAAATTGACTTTTTCGATAGTTAATTCGTAAAAATTATCATATATAATTTTTTTTAAAGAGATGTAAGACTTCTATAAATCAATTAGGAGAAAAATTAATTTTAATTTATGAGAAAAATAATTTTTTTCTACTTATGCAAGTATTTTAGGATTATTTACCCAATAGGTCATAGATATGCTTTATTATTTTCATGCTTAAAAAATTAGTTCTCTTTTGATCTTTCATTTTTCATGTGTAGTTTTTAATTATTTTAAAAATGAGAAATAAAAATAGATGATTTTTTTTAATGGATAAAAACCACACCTACATATTTCAATAAATGAAGAGCATAAAGCAAATATTTTCCTATGCAATCTAATTATGTTAATTATTGAAGTGAAATAAATTCTTGTAAAAAATGCAGTATTTTTCACCCGAAATTGTCCGTGTTATATATGAACATCTTTTTAAAAGAAATTGTTATCTTGACTTGCAAATAAGATAGATTGGCTGTCACGATGTAACGTATAAACAATAGTATATCTTTGTATTTAAGATGTATTTTATGATTGGATTTAACGATTCTTACCTTTATAACCAAGTCATAACAAATCTAGCAATAACGTATGCAGTAGAATCGATAATTAATTATTATTTTATTTATTTTTGTTAAAAAAAATTCATTTAATTATTTATGTTTTAAAATAGTCTATTGATATAAATTTTATGAGAGTTAATTTTACACTTCAAACAATCATAATCCCCTATCTATTATTACATGTAATTGTCTCATAAAATAAAATTAATTTACTACCGTCAAAATATTACCTTTAAATTTAAACTTTATTTAGAATATTTCTATCAACTAATATCTGAGCATGTGAAACATCATGATAAATCAGTCTTTTTCACAACCGCTTAACCTATTTTTATCTTTCCCCACTAACAAATTAAAGCTCAACATTTTCATTAAACAAGGTTCGTTTCAATAATCAATTACTTCTAGATATGATTGTTATTTTTTTTTTTTACAAAACATAAATATTAAAAAAGTCTTAATTTAGTGACTTACATACTATACTCTAAAAGCATCTCAAATTTTCTTTCAACCTACCTAAAAAAAATTATTCCTTCAATTTTCTTTTAACATCACGTGTTAACAAAAAACAATAAGATAACAAAGTTAAGTCCGACAACATATTGCAACACCCCAAATCTTTTATTTCATGACACTTTTAATTTGCAGCTTTTGTTGTTCGCATATTATTTTGAAGTTTTCCTTTTGATTATCAAATTGATTGTGGTACAAAATTCTGATTGATTATCAAATGTCAAACGCTGAATTGGTGATGGCAATAGGTAAAACTGTGACATTGCAACACTCATGGTTATAATAAGAGATATTCTCATATTAAAAGATAAAGATTATAAAAAATTATAACATTTTGATTGATTTAAAAAAAAGAGTTTAAAGACTATATACTTACAACATAAAAAATAGTTGAGGAATGTAATATTTATATTTTCAAACACATTATTTTAGATACACTCCATGTATTGGATTGCTCGAAATTCATTGAAAATTATAAAATCATTGAATAGATGTAGAGTCCACTCAATTTGATGTGAGGACCATCCAATTTAATGTAGAAACTATCAAATTTTATAATTTTTGATAAATTTAACCAACAAGAGAAAATGTGTTGCGAAGTGTGATGTTAACATTTTTTAAAATAATTTTACATTATCAAACAATTATAATATTATATTTATGATAATTCATTTGATTTTTATAAAATTATTTTAAAAGTTATATAAATGAATGATTGTGATTATCTAAGAGTGTACATCACCATTAAACTTAAAGAAAAAAAATAAAATTAAAATGTAATTTAGTTCACAATAATTAATTTATAAAAAAAATGGTTTATCTTGACAATAATAATATTATTGAAGTACAATTAAATTTAAATGTAATTACAATTTAAAGATAGTGCATAAGATAAAGTAAAATTATTTTAGACTCACGGTATACTATCTTTAAACTCTATAATTGGGATTCAAAGTTGGTTATTGAGTTAAGACTAGGTGACATAAAATAAAATTGTAATTTTTATTTAATATAAGTGTAAAAAAATTATACTAAATGATGTAAATAAAATTATTGAGATTAAATACTATTCTTGGTACAATATTAGAATAAAGGTCAATGTGGATTTTCTATGCTTTCTCATATTGGTGTATGGATCCAAGAGATTGTTTGTATTTGTAATAGTAAGTCAGATCAGTGTTTGATTAAAGCATTTTCCCAATCACTAATTAATAAGAGATATTCCCTAAAAATAATAATAAGAGATATTTTCATACTAAAAATGGAGACAGAAATTAATTATAATCTTCTGATTGATCTTAAAATGAAAAAAAAAATGAAATTTAAATAAATACTACTTAGTTACCATTTCACGCTGAATTTATAGAAAAATACATATTTGATTATCATATAATAACATTCTTAAATATGAATGATGAATTTTAAATATGACTAGTCTCTAGTGAAGATTTGTCTCTTAGTCAATCCAAAACCTGTAAAAATACCTCATAGTTAAGAGTTTCATCATAGTCAAAATCATGATTACATTTCTTGTATAAAACAGAAAAAAAAAATGAAATAAGAATATTATATGGAAGATTAAAAATACCACATAACGTAGCACTGCGCATAATTGATTCTTTTCAAATAAAACTTGTTTGCCATAAATTGGTCAAGATGTTATTCTATACTCCAACAAATATTGACTGACATTTTGGTTTAGGACATGCACCTTTTGACTAATTAATTAGTTTTTATCAAAATTATAACTATTTCAAGGACCAAAGACAAACCCTACTGTTCGATCTAGCCTCTAGGAACTATTCCGTTATTTTTTATTTTTTTGTGTTTACCCAGCAGTTCAACTTTTCACTTATTGCAAATGGGAAGAAACAAATTGCTTCAATAAAATATTATTGCTTGTTTCTAACAGAAAATGAAGACAAAGAAAGTATTAAATTGTATGTTTGGTAAACTGTATAATTAATAAGTTAGCTTTCACTAAACTGAAAGTGAAAAGACAACTACATTCTGCAAACTTTTAGGATTACCACATAGTTTAAGAATTGAATTGTAATGTTTAGGGTTTTGAGATCGACCTTTAGCTAACATATATAAAATTTAAATCTTAATGACTATATAATATCTATCGAGATTTAGACCAATCAAGGTTGGTTCTCTGGTTCAGACATAAAATAAGATTGTAACTTTTATTTAATATAAATGCATTTTTTTTTATATTATCCACTAATAAAAAATCAACACCTTTGCACTACCATGCATATACACCAGATATCTTTTCCCTTTATTATAAGGTGAAAAGTTAGGGGAACAAAAAGGAGGATAAATATATACTTAACAAGAGTTGTGATTCTGTTTGAATCCTGAATTACTTTTTATTCATTGCAACAATTTACAAGTACATTACAGTGAGAGAGAGAAAAATAAACTAAAATTAAAATCAAAGCAACCCATTCACCCAAGAATCTGAATCCGTGATCACTCTCGGGTACTGATTGAAGGGAGCGTCAAACACTTGCTTTGTGTCACCATCACCATCATCATTAATAGGCAAATTCCAAGTTCTAATAAAGTCATCATCCCAAAAGGCCATGCTGCTATTGTCATTGTCAAAATTGGTATCATTGTAATCAAAATCTGAGAGCAGAAGGTCTTCAAGGAAGTTGGGTGAATTTGAATAAGAACATATTGATGTTGATGTTGATGCTGAAGATGGTGATGATGATGTAGTAGTAGTGGAAGGCGCAGAAGGAAGTAGGATCTCATTTGGTTCTATCATGGGAACTTCATCAGTGCAGAACTCATTCATTAGATCCCATGACTCAAATAGTGGTGTCATAATTTGGTCTACCTCCTTAGCTTCTTCAGTGGTTGATGATTCAATTGAAGTCTTTGCCTCCTTGTTTTGCTCTTTTTCAGTTTCAAATTTTGGTTCTTGTTGCTCATGTTGTTCTTGCAATGGTTGTTCATCTGCTTGGGCTTGAGTTTGCTCAGTTGTACTGTAAAGTGATTTGTGGCTAACAGGATCAATTCCCATTTTCTTGAGCTTTTTCTTTATGTGGGTATTCCAGTGATTCTTGATCTCATTATCAGTTCTTCCTGGGAGATGAGAAGCAATCTTAGACCATCTGCATAAGGGAAGAAGAAAAAAAAAAAAGAACATCAGTAAGTATTAAAGGAAAAAAAACGATTCCATCAAAAGGTCCATACTAGGAATGTTTACATAGGAAAAGTAATTTATGTCTACTAGAGTACTAGACACTAGAAAAGTTATATTTTAAGATGTCATGACATGGCATGGAAGTTACAAAATTAGAAAAATTGTCCATGAGACAAACTTGGCCATTAATTCTATATTAATGATTCCCATTTACAGTCAACCTGAGAAGAAAATGCAATCATAAATAGTTCCTTTTCTTTTTAAAAATACAAAGAAAAAAAAAAGACAAAGTCTGCAATTTTTACACGTCTTCTCCTCTGGCAGGTGCGTGATATTATGGAACCATGTCTTCTCTGTTTTCTGAGGAATAAAGAAATTACCACTTGAGGGGCGTGTATTATAGAAATGATAGCTTCGATTAAGTTATTGCTTTTGGCATGATTGAGAGATCTTAATTTATTTTTACTTAAATCAATTTTTTAGATGAATCTCTAGTCTAATATAATATTTTGTAAAAGTACTGTATCAGTTATTTATTTAACCAACTAAAAGAAATGTTCATAAAGGAATGGATAAGCATGCAGAACGGGGAAACAGAGTGTGTGGGGGGAGAAAGAAAGAACCTATTGCCAAGTTGAGCATGGAGATCAATGACCAATTTCTCTTCATATTCTGATAGAAGGCCTCTCTTCAGGTCTGGCCTAAGGTAATTTGTCCACCTGAGCCTGCAACTTTTTCCACACCTTAACAACCCTGCATGAAGCCATTACCAAATTTTCTATGTCACCATGGTGATCAATAAATAAATAAAAATGCAAATGAATGCTTTATTACTCCTTCTCCATATAATGATGTTAAAGAAACAACACAAGCTTTAAAAGATATGTTGTTTGAAAAGACATGCAGCAATGAAAGGAGACCTGCTAGTTTAGGGACAGCTCTCCAGCAACATTGGCCATTAGTGAAGATGAAATTCATGAGTTTCTTATCCTCCTCTGCAGTCCATGGCCCCTTCTTCAACCCCACTTTGTCACAACAAGGTTGTCTTCCCATTTTTTGTTCAACAAAACAAAAGTGTACCTGGAAATTGAAATGATCCCCCAAAACTTGAGGGTTCAGATTAATATTGATTTAGTGAGAGACAGAGATAGAGAGAGGGATGGAGACTTAGAGTTTCAAAGAATATGCACATAACAAGGTGGGATAGAGCACCACCACCTACTTATTTATATATAAAATTCAATCACTGTAACCCCACTAACCTCAGTTTTTTCACTCAATTTATTTTTTCATATTTTTTTTCTAATATTATTTAGAGTTAAATAAGGTTAAAATACCAATTATTTTTAGTACTTTCACATGATATATTTTAACATTATTGGTGGGGTATGAATGAGATATGACACGTATTTTTAGGGATACAACGTTGTTTAAACCGTGTTTTCATATTATAAGAAAACGCCACGTCATTATTTTCATACTCTTTTCTATATAAAAAAAATGCCACATCATCAAACTCATTTGCTTTAGTTCGTGACATACTCCACTAACTCAATCCTCTCTTAAAACAGTAATATTACAAATAAGAGTAAAATTCCATAAACAATGGGAGAGCATAGCACTAGTCTTTTTTGTCATTTATACTCATGAATTTCAGGTTTCACACGGTGAAGTATGGAAAACCATTTCGTACTAACAAGGGTAATGAAGTAATAAAGTGAATTCACCACTTCAACAACTTTTGAACAACAAGATATTTAACGGGTTAGATATCTAATAATAAATCATTTTAAAAGAAATATTATTTTATTCATGAACATGATTAAATGTGTTACATTTTTTTGTTATTTTTTTTTATTTAAGGAGAATTTGTCTTGGAACTTGTATATATATTAAGTACATAATTTTTTTTTGTTATATATAAAAATTTGAGGCACGAATAGGAATAGATTTTTATATATATCACGCTTGTTTTTTTTATATTAAAAATGTATGATATATTTTGGTTGAAAATGTGTGATAGGTTGACATGTATTTGTAATTATTATGAGGTATTTCTAGTACCATTTCTATTATCAATAAATATATATATATATATATATATATATATATATATTGGCTAATTAAAAAAAACCTGTATTAAGGAAACTTGAACATTTTAGTCAAGTACTACTATATCATATGTTTTAAATGTTAGTAAGAGATATAAACTAAAAGTTAATTTAAGAGATTTTTTTTTTTTAGGATAAGTTAATTTAAGAGGTTATTACCTATCAAGTGTATAGTAAATAGAGTGACTTCTTAATTTTTTTAATTGAAGTTCTTCTTTTCTGTTTTAATTTGGGATTTCAAAACATTGCTTATTAAGACCTCACCCGTTATACCACTTGGCAGAAAAGTATAAACAAATAAAAAAGAGAGTAGCCATATGTGTTTAAGAACATATTTAATGGAACACTACATTTAAATTGTTTTACGTATGACTTATATGTACATATTAATTGTCTTTATTCTTTTTAATATAAGTACTTTTTAGTTTTAATAAACAACTCTTTTGATTGTTTCATTAGGTCCGACAAAAACTTACATTATTATATTTTATTTATAACTTATCTATAAATTAGTTAAATTTTAAAAATTATGAATATTTTTTAGACTAGTATTATGAAAAAAATGATAATAAGAAAATTAAATATAAATAAAATATTATTAATTTTTATTTATTTAAAATGATGAAAACATCTGACCTCACAAATAACATAACGTATAAAGCACTAATTAAATATAATAAAAATACAAAAAATATTTCCAAATATACTTCATAATGTTTGTTTGAAGTTGTTAATGTCATCTCATATCAAAGAATAGTGAGAAAAGTTTAAGAAATTTGAATAGTTTAAAAATAATTGAAGTATATTCTATTTTTAGGATAATGTTTTGTAACAAAAATGAACAATAAAAAATTAAATATAAATAAAAACATAAGAAAACAAATGAAAAAAGAATTTGAAATTTCTTATAGTGAAAATGAGAGAAAATTAAGAAATAGTAGTTGTTTAAAAAAATATTAAAGTGTCATTTATTTATATATATATATATATATATATATATAATTTAAAAAATAAAAAATCATTTTACTTTTTACTTTATATTATTTAAAATTCATGTTTTATTTATTTTTTAAATTTTAAAAAATTGAAACACAGCTTATTTTTTAAAATTCCAAACCAAGTCTGTTAGGAAAAAAATAATCCGAAGCAGTCTAAGTCAATATATTCAAGCCAAGAGTAATAACACACTGTCAGTTATAATAATTAATAAGTGTGTAGACTGTAGAGCTAGTTACTGCGTACCCATTGAAACAACCACAGAGTTGAATTGGTCCACAATCTCTCTTGTTTTCCCTTACTCTTTTTTGAAACTATATTCAGGTCGACATTTTACAACAGCAATAAATAAAGATGCATGAACATTGTGTGTTTAAAAAAAATAGAAAATAATATTAAATTAATAATTATATTAAAAACTTAGTTATCTTTCAAAATTCAAAATCATATTTTTATATTAGTTATACATAATAGTCATTTTTTATATTAGAATTACCCGTGAGTTGATCAATCGTATAATTATGGACTCACTTGTACTAAACCTCGATCTTTTATTCCAATCATTTACCTACATTTTAAATAGTATATATAATATATGTCATAGCTTATATAAGGTAGATCCACAGTAGCTGAGATGAAGGATCCTTGATCCGTGGAACTGAGATGGTAGACAGGAAAGTACGTAGCAGAGCCCAAAGGCAAACATCTATTGGCAAATTGGTTTAATGTCCTGATCATGAAAATTCAGCACTAAACCCAAAAAAGGTCTCATTATTCATTAATTGGCTTTGTGCTATGGCTAGCTAGCTTTCCGGTAATTAATATTAATAGTCAAACCATCTTGTTTCTTGCAATGAATATGATTTGCTGGAATATTCTTGTTAATTGCTACTTAAACCTAGTCAATGTGAAGTTCTACCGATTCTAACTAGCTAGCTAGGATTCCAGATTAAATTCCAAAGGCTTGGCCTTAATTTCTGTCATGAACGATTCACAACAACTGCTTCTTCAAGTTATTGCCTGGTATGAATTCTTCTATGCCGACTCTGTCTCTGTTATATTTAATTAACAATAAAACTCCCAGGTAGAGAAGTTAACTTCTCAGAAGTCTAATAGGCTATATATATGTGACCTATGGCATGCATCTTTGAACATATACACATATAGTAAATAGATTTTGGCTCAGGCAACTCTCTAAACATCTTTTTTCTTTATTTTATAAACTTACTCTACCTGCAGATTAAATTGAATATATTTGATCTGCTAGAAGTTTATGGCTGATGTGATGATTCAGACTCTCTTTAGAAGTAGTAATAAACAATTGGTTGACAATGGCTATGCAACCTCATACTACCACCGTTGAAGCCGTTAGGATTTGATTCTGCGTGATTGAACAAAGTGAAGGTATTTGGTGTTTGTTGTGAAGGAATATATTAATTAAGTACGCAGATACGTTGGCCAACCTTAGTCATCAAATAATGGTTGTTCTCAATTATATATAGGGATATATAAAGTAAGAAAGTACAAAGATACCTACCTTTATTTGAAATATACGTTAAGTTTAAGCTAAGTTAATTGATATATCATATATACATTCTTACTAGCCATATATTATATAGAAACATTATTTATTTTAGAGTAATTAAATTTAAAAAGAAGTGCATGCATGTATACTTTTATAAGAGGATTGCCTTGTACACATTTTGACCCATCATTTGTGTATATATATATATATATCGTTGTTTTGTTTGTTATTGGGAAGGATATTCTTAATTCTCTAATGAGTATTGTTCAACTGCCACAGGGAGCATTGTGTCTTTTACACCCATATCTATGGAATATGTTACTTTGTTTTGGTTGGTTAAATTATATATGTTGCTAGGGATTCAATTGCGAACTAGTTTTCCTATACGTCTGACAAGGCACTGAAAACATGTTTAGGATAAGGACCATGCCCTACAGTCCTACATTATACAGACCCTCCACAAGACTGTTAGATATATTATAGGTAAATTATTATTTAAGGTCCTGTTTGATAGAATTTTGACAAATATATCAAAAATCATTCAAGTAAATAAAAATATAAGAAATCAAGATGAAATCTACGACTCACGTAACATATTTAATTATGCAAATTGTATTACTAAAACATAAATAATATAAAAAGTGATTTTGAAATCAATAGAAGTCAATTATATACTATAATGTAAACACGATCATTTAAGTTTAGAAATTATATATCAAACGAGCTATGCAAAAATGGAGAGAAAATGGTAGGAAGTAATTTGGGTTCAATTTCATCTAATCATTCTCTCATATAAATCAATCAAGTAATTATATAAAATGAACTCATAAATTTACCATTAACCTATACAATTACTCCAATACTAATTCCTTTGATGGAGAGAGTCTAAGTGTCTTCGTTAACTCAACAATTCTTGATTCAATACATAGAGCTAACAGATTAGAAAATAGCTAATCACCCTTATTCTATCCCTAGGAGTAAGTGTGATTAGTCAATATCTCCATTTCTAGGTATAGAAAAACTTCTCAACAATTAATACACCAATCAACAATCAAAGGTGGGTCAAATCCAAAAAAGCATTAAGAGAATAAGATGAAGTAATAAATTTGAAATTCGAAATTCAAACTTGTATAAAATTTTTGAGAAATTTACATGAGAATCAAATGGCTACCTCAAACCCCAACTAAAAGAGTTTAGCTACATATGAAGGAAGAAGGAGGATCCATGAAAGATGGATACATGAGTAATGGGGAAGAAAAAGCAAAAAATGAAAAAATGGAATGGAATAGTGCTTTCGGCTCTAATCCCTAGGTTCTAAAAATGGAATAGAATTACCTAATTCACATCTCAATCGCTTAAGAGTAGAAAATCATTTGTTTGTTTGTTTTTTTCTACATAAGTGACTTCGCACTAAGTGTGAACTGAGACTAAGCGAATTCTTCATTTTTTTTCTTCACAAAGAGGGAAATTTGCTAAGTTTTATTTTAGGCTTATCATTTCTTCAATCTTTAGCAACTCCTATCAAGGTTCAGGCGTAGCGTCAGGTCTTCACAAAACTTCTTAGCTTCACCCAAGTGGTCACACTAAGTACGAAATCGTATTAAGCTTGCTCTCCAAAATAACCAACCCTTCAATCTAGCTCAGAAAGCAAAAGGTAAAATTACTAAATATCTAAATGTCAGGAGTGTAATTGGAAGTAGGTTCGCTATAGTGTAGATATTTGAAAAATGGAAAGTCATACATATCAATTAGCATGATGAAACTTGAAAATTTTATATCACAAGTGTTAATTAATTTGAAATTGATCTAACAATTTATATTCCTATAAGAGAACGAGGTGGAAAAGGAAAACATAAAAGGAAGAGTTAGGGGTCAAAATTTAACTGATATTAATAAGTAGATGTTACTCTACTTAATTAAGTTGCATTCATAATGAGAAATCTATACAAAATTTGTGACCCGTAATATTTCTCTTTTTCTTTACAATTATGTTAACAACTAGCCCCGGCTTACAAGTTACAAGATACAAGTTTGACTGAATGTAGTGTGAAGCTGACTACTTTAAAATCAACCTTGGGCCTTGTTTGACTATTTCATACACTTTTTATTATATATACAAATTGAAGACAGAGATTTGTAATATTTACATGTCATATTTAAATTATTGAAATTGTGTATGTTTAGATAGATTACTCTATAATGATTTTTAGAAGAAAAAAATAAATTAATTTTTTTAAAATTAAAATTGATTTATTTGATAATTAATTTGTAAAAAAAAATTTATATAATTTTTTTTTAAGATATGTCAGACTTTTATAAATTAGTTAGAAGGAAAATTAATTTTAATTTTATGAAAAAGTTTTTTTTTTCTTCTTAGATTACTTTTAGAGTTATTTACCCAATATGTCATAGATATGCTTGATTATTTTCTCAGTTTATTATTTTCATGCTTAAAAAATTAGTTCTCTTTTGATCTTTCATTTTTCATGTGTAGTTTTTAATTATTTTAAAAATGAGAAATAAAAATAGATGATTTTTTTTAATGGATAAAAACCACACCTACATATTTCAATAAATGAAGAGCATAAAGCAAATATTTTCCTATGCAATCTAATTATGTTAATTATTGAAGTGAAATAAATTCTTGTAAAAAATGCAGTATTTTTCACCCGAAATTGTCCGTGTTATATATGAACATCTTTTTAAAAGAAATTGTTATCTTGACTTGCAAATAAGATAGATTGGCTGTCACGATGTAACGTATAAACAATAGTATATCTTTGTATTTAAGATGTATTTTATGATTGGATTTAACGATTCTTACCTTTATAACCAAGTCATAACAAATCTAGCAATAACGTACTACATTACTGGTGCAGTAGAATTGATAATTAATTACTAGGAAAAACTATTATAACTCATTATTGAGTTTTGGTGATTTTTCTTATTTATTTTCTTCCGTTCGGTCATTTGTCTTAAAAAAAGTTCATTATTTATGTTTTAAAAAAGTTTTAAAATAGTTTCTATCAATATAAATTTTATGAGATTTAATTTTATACTATCAAACAATTATAATCCTTTGTTATTACTATAAATTAGTTGATTTTTTTAAAAATAATTTTAAAAGTCATATAAATAGAAAGTTGTAATTATGGTCCAAAATTATGATTAATTATCAAATGTCAATGGTGAATTGGTGATGACAATCGACAAAACTGTGACAATGTGGGCTGTGACATTGCTATAATCTGTCATATTTTCTATTGTAAATATGTATTTTTTTAATAAGAGAAATTCTGATATTAAAAAATAAAGAGTATGACATTTTGATTGATTTAAAAAAAAAGTTTAAAGGTGATATACTATAGTATACAAAATAATATACAAAATAGTTGAGGAATGCTATAATTACATTTTCAATAATTTTACATTAAGAGACATTAAGTAGGATGTGGGTTCACCCAATTTAATCTGGAAATCACTCAATTTGATATAGGAATTTTGATAAATTTAATCAACAAAAGAATGTGTGTCCAAGAGAATATGTTAAGAAGTGTGTTTCTATTATTTTTCAAAATAGTTTTACCTTATCATTTAAAATAGTTTTACCTTATCAGGCAATTATAATCTTCTATTTATAACAAGTAAGTTAATTTTTATAAAATTATTTTAAAAATCATATAAATAAATGATTGTTTATATCACCTTTCAACTTAAAAAAAAATTTGAAATCTAATTTAGTTCACAATAGTTAATTTATAAAATTAAAAAAAATGGTTTATCTTGACAATAATAATATTCTTGAAGAAGTGAAATGAATTTAAATATATTTCGAGTTTAAAGATAATGTATCAAAAAGTGTAAAAATAGTGTAAAAATGTAACTGAGACTCAAGTTGGTTATTTAACTAAGAACGCAGGTGACATGAAATAAAATTGTAATTTATATTTGATATAGGTGTAAAAAAATTATATTTTTGTAACATGCACTTATTCAATTTCCAGTCCTTTGCTTCCTAATGCACTTGTTTTAACAAAAGTGTAAGACAAACCAAGGGCCAGTTTAATGTTTTAATTTATTGATACTTGTGTTTCAACAGGAAATGTTCAAATGTATTTGGAGTATTTTCATGCTGTTTCTCTGCTGGTAGGGGAACAAGACTGTTCGGGTAATTAAGAGATCAAATGCTTGATTGAAACTTTTTATTCACAGAAACACAAGATTTTCATAATCTCTTACTATAAGGTAAAAAAATACTAGGATTAGTAACATGCACATTTGGAAACGTTCGGTCGAAGTAAAGCCTTATAGGTCCCATAAAGCTAAGCTAGACTCCAAGATTGTTAATTTTTTTTACTTTGCTGGTTATATTGAA
Organism: Amphicarpaea edgeworthii; assembly: GCA_014843725.1. NCBI lineage: Eukaryota > Viridiplantae > Streptophyta > Magnoliopsida > Fabales > Fabaceae > Amphicarpaea > Amphicarpaea edgeworthii. Next base: position 24,446,004 of record CM026325.1, read on the forward strand.
TGCATAGCTCTCATAGGTATAAGCTTTACAATCTTCCTAATGAGTATTGTTAATAGAGTATGGAGAACAAGAATCGTGATTGATAGTGATCAAGTCATTTTGCCTATTCTTGTTCACATTACAAATTCGAATGTAAATAAGGATGTTTAGGGTACAATTCCTGATATATCTTAAGAACATAACAACATTGGTTTTTTTTTACTAAGTACTTAGAAAGACAAGCTCTATAATTAACTTCAGAAAGTGTTATTGAGAAGATTTCCTAACGAGATCAGAAGTAAAATTTCGTGTGATTATATTGTATTTCAACGTAAATAAGAGAATAATATTGATATTGGTATTGCCGTATTGGTCTTGTAGAAAAAATGAGAATGATATTGGTTTGATAGAAGATGATCCAATTAATTAACTTTAGTTAGGCTATACAAAGTTCTAATGATATCATGGAGGATGAGATGAATTACATGTTGTCTAGTTGGTCAATTTTTTCTCTCTAATCATTTAGAACATTTATAATCCATGGTTGATTAGGCTATTTTGATGGATCTTACAATTTTACATAAACTTAAGTATTCTATAAACATATTAACTCCAATATTATAGTTGTTAGAGTGATTGATTGATTTAATTGCAAAGGTCTATTATGGTATAATTTTATATTTATGATATAATTTTGTTAAATAACAATTATTTATACAAGCAACGGTACTTATATAAACAACGTCAAGTTGCTCCAATGATAAAAATAAGTTAAGCAATATTGTTTAAACTTAAGCGATTCATTAAACCTCCATTAAAGATGTTCACAGTGATGTTATCCTAAACTTTTTATAGAGATCAATTGGTATATTTTATTTTTTATTTTTTTATTGAAGATACTCTTATTTGAGCTAGCATGATCATCATAGGTATGTAATAAAAAAAAAATCTAATTGATCAGTTAGTACAACTCAATGAATTCATAAGTAGGTGATATGATTTGATAAGAGAAGATAGATAGATAGAAAAAAAAATGTGTAATAAGTGTTTGGTAACATTGGTTGTAAAAAAAATCATTACTTTTAGTTTAGTATTCATAAGTTTATAACTATAATTAGCTAGATTCAATGCTTATGCTATAACACTTTTTTTTTTTTTCATTTGTCAATTGCTTTGTAAAATTATTTTAACACATTAGGAAAGGCTACTTCCTCAGTTTTGGGCTCGGTGGGTCAATACATGTTTGATGTGTACTTGTGTAATAATTTGAGAGTAATTGCATGCCCTCACGAAACCGCAAATTAGATTTTTTTATTTTTTTTTTTATGAGTGATAATCATATTTGAATAGATAATGATCATTATTATAGAAAATAATTTTTTTATTCAAATATTTAATGTAATTACATACGTAATATTTAAACTTAAAACGTTTGATTAAACTAAAATATTTCTACATTAGTTAACATTATCTACCCGTTCAAAGTACATATGATTTTTCATTTAAAACATACTATCTTGTTTATTAATATTTACAATCTCTTTCCAGTTATTATATCCGGGTTAGTTAGTTATCAAATCATTTGTCTATTTTTTTTTTCTATGATTGGGACATGGTAACAACACAAATTGATAGATTAGAATAACGAGGTCAAATTAAAATTAAAAAAAAAAATTGCAACTGAATTAACGTTTGTATATATATCTCCCACGCACGACAAAAGGAAAGCTGAGATTTTCATTAATAATAAGTCAGCCAACATACAGCAAACTATTAACAGAAATTACACAGGTTGCAAAAATTAATCAAACATAAATTAAACCTTATAATTCATATTCCAATTTATAATCAAACGTAAACCAACTCTATGGTCAACAAATAAAAGCATAATATATTTAATATATTTTTTATTTTATCAAATATCTTTTTTTTTCTTTCTAAACCTATCTTTGAGCTAGATTAATGATCTAACATTTGCATATTGCATGCGTAATCCATGCAGATAATACTTTAATTTCATGGAGACATTCATCATCATCTAGTAGTATCGCTTCTTTTTTCTTTTTTTTTCTCCCTTGCGGTAGTAGTTGTTTCGTTAATTAATTAATTAATTTATTTATTTCCTCTTAAACTTGTAACATCGATTACGAGTCCGAAGTTGAAATATATTTCTGAAATCGTCTCTGCGCATGGAGTCATATATAACCAGACAATGATTGTGAAGTCAGCTAAGCAAATGGTCAAACTTAATCATGTTAAAATAAAATTTGCGTTACGTTTTCTACTTCAACTTAATGTAGCATTTTTAAGCAATCTTATTATTGTTGTAAAAAAAAAAAAAAAAAAGCAATCTTATTATTAATGAATTAGTTTGCTTTTATCCAAAAAAAAAAAAACTTAATGCATCATTATTAATACTGTTATCTAGGCATTGATTATTTCCTTGATTAGAGTTCATAATTACTCAAGAGATTCAATAGCTAGTAGTAAGTAAGAATATCAATGATTTTTTCAAAAAAAGAAGAAGAATATCAATGATAAAAAAAAGAAGAAGTAAGATTATCAAACCAAAAAATATAGGAGTAAGGTCTTGTTGTTAATCATTGCTTTTAGTTATTAATTAGTTATATAATTAATAATAAAATATTTTTATTGAAAATGATGGTAAGATTATGTTGAAAATTATGAAAGAATATTGTACGTAGTATTCATTTATAATAGCTTTCCATTATAAAAAAAAAAAAAAAAAAAAAAAAAAAACATTATTTGATTCCTTAACTAGATCCCTAAAAAACTAGCTGTCAAAAAAAAAAAAAAAACTAGATCCCTAAAAATATTTATTAGTGTTCTGTTTTCATTAAATGAAAATTTATTAAATTTGAAACATATTTTTTTTAGTATGTTTAGGTAATCAAAAGTATTTAATTGAGAACTTTAAGCGTTCTTTAAACTATGACGTAGTTGTTAGGAAAATTTAAATAAAAATGTTCATATATTTTGATAAGAATTGCAATGCGTGATAATTTTATATAGGATTAATCTTCTTCCATTTTTCTTTTGTAATTAAGAATGAATTGCTATTTTTATTGATCTTAAAATAAATAAATAAATGATTCCTATCACTTTAACTTATATCCAACAACTATAATTGGATCTTGATAAAGTATTAATTGCTAATAAATTCTGTCATTTTTATTTTGATAAACAAAGATTTTTATTTATTTTATCAAGCGAAAGTGATAGTTCTAACCTATGTGCGTACTATATTATATATGCCTCCAGAAAAAAAAAAAAAAAAACCTAAGACCCATGCATAATTGTATTATTCTTGTTAAAAATTACCGTAGCTTCACGATATATATATATATATATATATATATATATATATATATATATATATCACCTAGTGTAATTTAAAAATCTTAAAATAATTAATATCTGTTGTTCATGAGTCTACATTTTTAAAGCATTTTGCAAGAGAATATCCAGCCCAATTTGTTCATGTAGAAGAAAATGAAACATCAACTACCCTGACCAGTAGCAAGGTTTGAATTCAGGGGCGGAGTAAGTAATTTTTTTTTTAATAGGAATTAAAATATTTAGATGTTATTTTTTTTCCTTTTATAATATTTATTGTAAAAATAATAATATATTTTTATATTTTGATAATTATTTTTTTATCTCGTTATATTTTTTTATGGAGATAATTATATATATATTTTTTTCTTTTTAGATAAGATATTCAAATATAATTTATTTTTAATATTATTTTTCTTTTATCATCTAATTTATAATTTTTTCATGATATCAATATTTAATGATAATTTTTTTTAATAAAATTGATAAAATTATATTATTTTAACTGGAGTTTTGATTAGTGTAAAATTAGTTAATTTTTATATATTTGATTTTAGAGGAAATTTTATTTAATTTTTATTTTTTACTATATATTAGTCATAAAATTTCTTTATAATATATAAAATTAATTGTTAACATTTATAACCTTTGGATCTTTAAAAAATGTATCATTTATTTTTTTGTTTAAATATAATTTTTTATTATTTTAATAAATTAAAATTAATAATATAATTATATATTACTAAAAATATTTAAAATTTTACATCAAAAATTATATTAAAAAATTTTAAGTTGGCTCCCCTAAACCTGCCTCCGTCCTGTTTGAATTTGATATATATATCTGCATACGTTTTCTATATATATATATATATGCTTTTGACTCAGACATGATCGTTTTTTATATAGTACTGATCAGTGAATTCAGTTTAGGCATATATTATATTCGATCGCATTAATTGTTACTTGAATTGCACTCTCTTCTTAAATACTACTACAGTATTTAGAAAACGAAAGCTTCCAATAAGAACATACCATGAAAGAAAAAACATGCTTATACGGCATGCATGTGTATTTCATTAAATATTATTATAACCTCATCACAGGATTGTTTGATGAGAAGAGGGAAGCTAACGACGAAACTAATTTTGGGTGCTTTCAAATCATGTGTGTAAGAAGTTTTTTTTTTAATAGTTATTAATACATATAAGTTTTTTTTAATTGTATTAATTAAAATTTTAGAGTTAAGCCTATGGAGTTACAAGGCTAAACCACGTTTTTTTCCTGGGTACACAATCGAACACCACCATTTCATGCTCATTAATTATTTATACCACTACTGCACGTGCTTCTTTCATTTTCTTTTTTCTTTAATGGATTAGCTTCTTTAAAATTTTGAGGTCATTCTAACGTATGGCTGTTGTATGCAAACTACATTGTGCTATAGTGCATGTTGGTTTCAATCATAAATAGACTTATTAAATAAGAATTAGAAAGATTAATTATAAAATAGAAAATATATAAGAAATTTGTATTAAAATATTTTGTTAATCTTTCTCTTTATGATATTACTTACAAGTACATGTTAACTATCGTCACCAAAACAGCTTGAGGTCCGTACACACTTCATGTCCATATATTTCGTATCAACTGATTTTCTACACACACACACATATATTAAGTTTCTTCACAGGTAGCTTCATACGGAAATTCAATCATGTAATGCATTCCCACAACTTTACATCATAAACGTTGCATTCGAAGTCAGTTCAATCAAACACGTCATTATATATATATATTTGAAACAGGTTCTTCCAAGAAAGAAAAAAAGTAAGTAGTAATTCACTAATTCTTGATTGGCAGCCATAACACAAGTTGTTACATAGTAGTAATTAGGAAACGTTAGGAATACCATCGTCGTGATTATCATATATGTTTTGTGTGGTTCATACCAAACACGAGACTTAATAGTTAATCCCGATCAAACGTATTTCATCTGGGGTCGGATAAAGACTGCTTTTAATTTTATTTGAAAACATCTTATTATTTTAATGTATCTAAATCGATCCTAGGGCGAATTCATCTTTATTTTTTTTTAATTTAAAGACAAATTTATTTTAGATAAAATTTCCCTTTATCAAACTGTAGCCAATACTTAAATGTCGAGGGTATTATTTTATCAAAAATAATTATAAGAAGGATTAGAATATTATTCTTTTATTACAATTGAAAATAAATAAACAAGGAAGTAATAATATATGCACTTAATTATAAACAAATAATAATTATAATAATATAACTCACAGAAACAACTTGCGAGCTGACACTGATTTGAATTATACATATCAAATAGGATATCAATTATCAAAGGAGGGAGAAGACCCTTAGCTGACTTGATTTTTTTTTTTTTAATATTTCACTTATATTTTATATAAGTTTCAAAATTTGATTAGTATTTGAAAAAAACTGTTATTAATATTTTTGTCAAAAAAAATATTATATTAATATTTTACTCTTATTTTTAATTAAATAATATTTGGATTTCATATCTTATTTATGAGGTGATATTCTAATTGATAATAAACAAAAATTTTAATTATATAAATCCAACAACAAAAATTAAAATCAAATAAATTCTAGAACATAGTTTAAAAAAATTATGGAAATTTTATAACATTTCAAAAACTACATTCTAAAATGAAATAAAATATTCATTATTGCATGACCCTAGATGTTTATGTAATGTCAAATATTTGTTCTAAAAAATATTTTTTGAGAAGAATATTTTTTTTTTGTAAAAACTTAAAATGAAAATGTAAATCTTGTCTAATAGTTTATTGGTTGGGCCAACAAAAATGCTTTGGGCCGTAACATATCCATTTGATGCACTTTACTGAAACAATATTATTCCCTCTTCGGAAAATACTACCCAGACGAAGATTACATTCCAACCTTCCTCAACATGTTCCATGGTTCGCTTAATTCAAACAGAACAGTTTTACGAATTTATATAGTTATCTAACAAAATTACCTTCTTTTTTCGTAATTTTTGATAGGTCTACCTTATAACATCGGTCCTAAAATAGTTATTTCTAATTAAAGGTATACAATTATAATGACTTTATTTTATCCCTTGAATTTTAATCAGTTATATAACCAAAAAGGATAATTTTGGTTTGAGGAACAAAAATTATATTATTCCCTCTTTTTTTTTTCTTTTGACAAATTGATTCATCAAAATGATTTTCCTCGAGTTGATGTACTCTCTCTGTTTTTACTTTATATGACATTTTAACAAGAACAGAAATTTGTTGTAAAAAAAAAAAACAGAAATCAAATATTATAAATTAGTTATCATTTTGTAAGACCAATGTAACATTAATTACTATTTTTCTCATGAAATATCCTTAGTAAAAGTAAGTGTTACTAGGTAATTAATTAGAGAAATAAAGAGTATATATATATACTAAAAAGTTACATGATATTTTTTTATGAAATTTTGGATATTAATTATATTTTTTCATATCTAAACCAAAACCTTAAAACAATGAGACGGAGGAAGTATGTTTTAATGTAACGAGAAACTCAAAGCACATAATTCGTTATAAAATATTGATGTGTTGCTGAATTTTAATTATGTTTAGTATATCATTAAACAACTCAAATGTATCTCAGTAAAATGTGAGATTAATGAAATGTCACATTTCAGTTAAACTTTTTATTTATATATTTTTTAGAAAATAATCATGATAATAATACATATCATTCAAAAAGCTATTGTTTTAAAACTTAAAAGACATGAATAATAAAAGAAAAAGTGAAACGCGATTTGTCTTTTGAGATCCATTAATTGCCCTATAGTCTTCAGTACTAAAGCACACAACTTTTCATGGCTGTAGTAGCAAACACTTTTTTGATTTTTGATTTTTCTCAATTTTTGTGAATCATGAAAATTTAAATCTACTTGGACATGTATTTACACGTCAATCGAAAAAGCATTTGATGATACCGAAAGAAATAGTTGACTTTTTCTCCCTGTATTCATTGAGATTTAGATCTATTTGGTACATGAAAATAAAAGGCGAACGAAAAATGTTTTTTTTTTTTTTACTCATCTGATGGCAACTAGCAAGTATTTGTGGTTGTTCACTGAGAATAATTTTCTTCAAAAAATTCAAAGACATAAAGGTGGGATGCTCCTTCCCAACAAAGTTTATTATATAGTAGTACTCAACAATTAATATTCAAACTTCTAATCACTTAGGGGACTTAAGCCCATGTTGAACAAAAAACACTCGTTGATAATAATACTTCCTTCTCTTTCTTTTTTTTATTTGTTTTTTTTTTATTGACAAATGTTATTTTTAATTTTTTTTTTAAATGTTAATAAAAAAATTCAAATCCACAACCTATTTTTTTTTTCCTCTGACCATCCAATCAACCTTATATTTTGATAATTTTTATTTTTCTCTTATTAAAGTCACATAAAACACCCATAAGTGCATCTTTTACTGTTCAATTTTCTTTCATTCTCCGTCCTTAATTAACCCTAGTTTAGTACTAGTACATGCATTCCTTACAAAAGTTGCATGTCGTGAAAACTGTCAAAAGTATTAATTTGATTGCCACCAAAAGGAGAATAACACGAAAAATCTTGTCTATATACCCAACCAAAAGTCCATGGGCGCATATACTAACGATAGACAAAGTGGGAAATCTTATAATACAACTTTAAAAAACAAAAAACAAAGAATTAATATAACTAATTATTTGCAAGAGGATGAGACAACACAACTTGTTAAGTGGGGAGGACTGAGGAAAACAGAATCTTGAAACTCTCTTTTGTTCCTCTTTCGCTTTTGGCTTTTGTGTTCAACTGAGTGCCCCATGGTGTATTATTTTTCCCATATGATATCCTCATCAAGGTCCTCTTTTGAATTGAAGTTTGTAATAAAGGAGGCAAAAAGAAAAAGACGTTGTTGTGAAGATAAAAAGGAAAGCAAAAGTGGTCCCAAAAGCAAACCAATGAGAGAACCCTGAGAATTGATCAATAGCTGTGCCACTGATTTTAACAAGATTAAATTAATTTACTTACCTGCATCAGAAAAGATTAAAATGAGAGGGAATCGTATTAATGTGCAGCCAAATCTATTTAATTAACAAAAAAAAAAAGAGAGAAGAAAATGAAAGTGGTACGTATATACAGTATTTACCTTGTCCCTCACAAATCCTTCTCAAGAAAGCAAGGAAAATAATGAGTATAGCTACTCCTGCTAATAATCCAACAATTATTGCAAATGTCTTCTCTCCATCATTGTCCGATTTTCCTGCTAACCACGAGTCATCAATTACTGTATTAGGAGTAAAACACTTTTGAAGGTTTGAGAGGTGTTGGGCCTTACCATGGGCCTTGTTGTTGTATGCACGTGCCTCATTGGTGGAGAATCTAGCGTAACACTTCCCCAAGAACACGTCCCCATAATCCGCAGCAGCACACTCACTCCTCAGCCGTTGGATCGCATCCCCAACGCAATCCTGACACTCCGCGAAACTCAAATCCCCACAGCACTGCGTCACGCCCTTCACCTCCCCCGACCCGCCCACCCGAAAATACCCACCCGAATTCGCCAACCCGCCCAGCACCGCGTCCCTCTCGCCCGACACACCCGACCCGAACCCCGTGGAGGGCCCACACCGCTTGAGCACCACCAACTTGTCCTCCACTCCCAGGAACGTGACGTTGTCGTACTTGACGAAGCAGCCGTCGAGCTGGACCGCGCCGCCGCATGTGGCCGGGCAGATCTGACCGGCGCGGGAGACGGCGCGTGCGACGCAGGCGGCGCAATCCGGCATGGCGAGGTCGCCGCGGCACTGGTAGAGGCCGTAGACGACGTCGCTGGTGCTTGAGCCCACCACGGTGAGGTTGCTGTAGGAGGAGTAGGTGGCCGAGTTGACGAGCGAGGTGAGGAGAGAGTTGAGGTTGGACTCGTAGGGCGAGTTGGAGGTGTACCGCTGCTGCGTGCACCCGCCGTAGAGGAAAAAATCCGCGGGAGAGGAGAGACAAACGACAACAAAAGAAGCGGCGAAGAAGAAGGGGATTAAGGTTAGTGAGATGGAGAGGGTTGGCGCCATTAATTAATAATCTCTTCTCTTTGTGATAACTAACTAGGTTGACGTACGAGGTTAATGCTGCATGTGTGTGTGTGTATGTTGTTGGAAGAAGATATGCTAATTAACTGGGCTAGTGCTACTCATGTGCATGTGTATATATGTCATCGTGGATTTGGTTTGATTCGGTGATAGTACTATTGCTTGGGAATGAAGGAGTGGAGAATCGAGGGCCTTGGAGCTTCGACATGGAGTTCCTTTAAATAACCAACTCCACGCCATAGCCATGTCATCTATCTATGCTCATCAGTAAAACAGAAAAAGCTTAATCTCTTCATCATTTACAGCATGTGGGCTCTATCTAATTCCTTTTAAAATTAATGTCATTGTAAATCTTTTTATTTATTTTTAGTCCGTGGAGACTAATCCTTTGTGACTACTGCAACTTCAAAAAAAAATTGCATCAAAATCAAACATAGAATATCTTGTTGGTTTTCACTTCTTAGGACCTTACGAAACTACCTCAACCCTTTGGATTTTCTTAAATTATGTTATATAACACGATATCATATTGTTATATAAACTAATAAATTAGGTCTATATATAAACTTTAGGTTGAAAACATATAAAATTTCCATGGGCAATAATGTGAATATGAAATATTATAGTTAATCGGCACATTTTTCTCTTGGTCTTCGTCATGTCTACTTTGTCGAGAGATTCCTTAATCCTACGTAACTTTCTTTTTTAAAATTTTTTACTTTTCATTCTTAATTAAAAGAATATAATGCTAAACCCTTTTGTAACTTTAAGTGTATCCTTAATCATTGTAGTTATCGTTGTATCAATCACTATATTCAGTTCTAGTTTGAATATACTACGTACTAGTATTTTATGATAGCTAGCGAAAGAGAAAGGTACGTGTTACGCATCCTGAAACAAAGTGAGGATTATAGCATGGCCCGAAGCTGTAAATGATATATATCATGATTTTAAATTCAAGTTTGTAGGGCATAACTTAAGTTAGGACTAAGGAAGGTTGAGAAAACAATATGAGCCAACGATGAAGTCGGTTCACTATTTACCAAGAACCCACGTATGTAGGCACAAAAATCAATTTCTAAAATCTAATGACAAATAATTAAGTATTTTTCAAAATAATTGTATGAAATTCTCGAAGGCTTCGCGCGCAACGCCATATGGATGGCATGTATATGAAATTCAAGGCCTCTGATCGAAAAAGTAGACAATCAGACACAGGTAAGAAGGGACTTTAATACTTTCCCAATTAGCGACTTTAGCATACATTACTATACGTATTAATTGTAAAGTAAGGCTATCACACACTCAGATAGGAACACGGGCTTTTAACACTTTTTCCCTTATTAGCACAGTATAACTTTTTTTTTCGAGTGAAGACGCAAAAGTACAACTGTGACATCGCACTACACCTACAATTAGTCATGTTCATTCATCTTATAGCACAGACTAGCTAGCTACAATATATTCATTTTAGTAAAGGTCTAATTATTTGACATTTGGGAAATCAATCTTCAATAGCATTGCATAGTTTATATTGCAATAGCTAGCAAAGAGCACTGAACATCATATCGAGTTGGTTTTGCAGCATGAAAGTTAATTATGCAAGCTAGCTAGGTTTCTCATGTGAACTTGAAAGAGAAACGTAGTGGGTGGGCCTCAAATAATAGCATGCATGTTGAGAACACTACAGGGAAAGTCACGGGAAAGTTTAGAGCACTGGCAAAATCTCACAATGAATTTTTTTTTCTGTTATTTCCATTTTCCACCATGCCCATTGCAGTTAGTAAATTACAGTTTCCAATTCCCAAATGGTCCCCCAAATGAGATCACCTTCAACTGTTCTAACATATATAGGTAGAAGAAAAAAACAGGTCCCCAAGCTACTACAATGTATGTAACATAAACAAGAATTATATAATGATTAGTAACCACTAATCTCAAATTACTTCCTTCTTAATTAAACAACATTTGGAACTCATTAATTACTAATTCCGAAACCCATTGACGAAATATTCCGTGGTTAACAAACAGTCTATTTATCTTACATTGTTTTTCACTATAAAATAACACTTATAGTTATCGGGACGCTTTCTTTTATTTTAAGCTAAAATTTTCTGCTTCCACCGATTGATCATGCATAGGAATATTGCAACAATTTGAGACTTGCAGTAATTAAAGACTCTCATAAACCATCAGTTTAATCTAAGAAGTATTGTCTACTCTCTTATAAGTTGGTATATTTTACTAACACTTAGGGTCTAATTTGATTTTATATGGTACTTAGAAGACTACTTATTATAATAATTTCTAATATTTGAAAAACTTTAGGGATGAAAAAGAATGCATGTATATTCAGTTAAAGACAACCCTGACAAAACAATAAATAAGTTGTCCTGATAAAATTGCAAAATGAGTTTATAAACTCAAAGCTCCAAACAAGTTATTTTGGAGTACCAGACAGAACTGGTAAAAATGAAAATGATGTAACGAAATAAGTCCTAAAGTATAGTAACGAAAATAGCTCAAAATTCTGTCCAGACCAAACTGTTAATGTCACAACAAAAGGCTATTTAATCTGGTGATTATTCACTTGATGACAATTGGTGTTCTCCCCTTTTATATTCAGGTTAAGTACTAAGTCCTAACCAGACACTTGAAATTTAATGCATTAATTGATGAGGTCTTGCCCTCACTAGAAAACAAGACCAAAGAAAAAGTTTGTGGTCTCTTTCGTTCTTTTCATCCCCCTTCTCATTATTTTCATATATATGCACCACTAGTTCACCATGTTATGTGTATCAAGTGCAGGTATCTTTCACAGTTCACAAATACTATGAGTGAGGGAGATAGGAGAGAAAAACGTAACTCTCAATTTTGTCTTCATGAACTTATGGTGCCTTGTCTTGGTCCCTTACTTTTAGTCTCTAACACATGCATGTTGCTGTAATGCTGTTGTTTCCTGTACTTTTTTTTTGGCTTTCGGAATGTATATAAATTGGAAATGCAATTTACATTTCGGAACGTTGCAGATTTTAACTTCCGGAATGTTTTAAAAAACATTCTGAAAAGAATGCAGGAAGCAACTTGGAGGTGCACGAAGCAACAGCCATGCACGTTTGCATTGCCAGCCCATAAATTGTCCTTGTCATCTACAACTTGAAATCATATACGCCAGCCCACAAAAGTTCAAACTTTCTAATGCAGAAAATGTAACACTTGTAGAGGATACTATTGGAATATATAAAAAAAGAGGTAAAAATAAATTAATAAAAGGAAAAATGCTTGTGCACCTATAGAACTATTTTACCTTATCATTCAATCACAACCCTCTATTTATGGTAAGATAGTTGACCTTTATAAAATAATTTCAAAATACAAGGATCATGATTAACCAACAAATGATTTTCCACTGAGGTTGTGGGAGCATTTTACTCTTAATAAAATCGCTCTTACACAAGCTCAATTCTTCACTGACTTCGGTGACATTGGGCTTGGATCATGTTTAGCAAGTGATGGGCCGGAATGTTGAATGACATAGCAAGCCCGTTGTGCTTTTGCTTCAGTGTGTACCCTCGTTAGTTTATATCCTCTAATACTAAAGCAAATAAGCCAACACATTCCATGGTGCATCTTTCAAGATTCTCCTTGTTGTGTCTTTGTATGAAATTGGAACATAAACAAGCTGGATCCAATATCCGATATGGTGGATCCCCCAATCCTTCTGACTATCATGATTTTGGACCATCTTGACTCTTTAATGACATGGTCCCAAAAGTAAATTGGGCCTGGTTCTTAAAGTGAATTGTTCAATCCGTTGTGCCTAAGGGAACGTGTATTTGATTCTTTCTCTTCATGAAGGTGAGGTTAATCAAATAAATTTCAAATTGTGCATTTCCTGAGCTGGCTTTTGGGATATATCAAGAGTTTCCTTTGATACTCCTCCACATATTATAGTGGATGCTGAGTGTTTCCCCAACTCAGCAACACCTTTTTCGTGGGGTCTTACTCTTATTGCTAATGGCGAAGGATCTCTTTCTCTCCATTTATTAGAAGCACAACTTGATTGCTAAATGTCAATGCCAATCTTCGTAACACTATGCCCCACAAGGGTTAAGTACTACCAGATTTTGTCCCATGAATCGTTTACCACTTGTGACATGCACGTCTCTTACCCCCTTGGATTGTCCCATTCATGTGTGTAAACATTAACAATCAACAATTATTGGATCATTTGGTCAGAGATTGGTCCATTGTGAATAATTTTTTGGTACTTTTGCCCCCTTTTTCCCCTAACTCCGACCAATGCATTATACATCCTCTATGAAGCTCTCGTTAGTCACTCCAACATTTGGAGTCTCTCTCTTTTTTGGTATAAAGCCATAAAGATCAATTATTTGATTTAGATAGATCAGCTTTGACGTACTTCCACAAAATTGGTACTAGACATTGTTTTTAACATTAATCCATTCCTAATTGCCCAAGCTAGAATGAACTAAAGTCTTAAGTCTTAAGTCGTACCTCTTAAAGATCGAAGTTCATATAATACATCAGATAAATCCTCAGATTCAATGTTCCAAGAAAATGTATTCCTAAATCCAAAGATAAAAAAAGACACTACACTCCTATCTTATTGAAGGTATAACTAAACAAAGGATAATTGTTGGGTATAGCAACTCTACTGACACACATGCTGCCACAACTAAGTAACAAAAACAAAGAGCTTAATATTATCCACTAAAAAAATCAAGATGGGTATGATCTCAAATAATAGATTAGTTAATATGATCCAGTAATGTGTACCAAATGGCGCCAATCCCTAAACATTAAAGTTTCTTTGAACAAAGTCTAGAAACGATGATCACATCAAATTTTAGTTCATGCAGCACAAAACCTGCCTCTTCCAAGTAAAGGGAAGAGAAATAATAAAAAAAAAAACCACAAACTGATAATCAATTCACACAGTAAATAAGGGGGGAAAAAGTTGCAGCTTCTCATTTTTTTTCATTTTCTTTTCATAACAAAGCCTTGTCCTTTCTTAACATCAGCACAACTCTGTTGCTTGAAAAAGAGAGCAAGAGCAATTCGATTGTGGACTAATGGATATCCACAAGTCTCGCCAATAATACAGATACAGTGAATTCCCACACAAATAGATGTAAATTCCTTTTGATAAGGAAAAAAAATCGGGGAAAATCACCAACTTCTATGTGATCTACTATCTATTATTTATATTCTATGATTTGGCTCAATTCTTTAGGAAAAAAATTGAGCTCTACCCTCCACGATACTACACTATTTACAAGTCAGACTTGGCATCTCTCCTTTGCAGTTTAAAGAACCAAGAAGAAGTTGCTTATTATTATTATTATCACGAACAAGTTGTTTTTGACCCGAGAGACGGTTTACAAGTCTGTCTAGAGCTTCCTTCATCCACCAGTGTTGACAAACTTCCCTTGCTTCTGTGACGCTCATCTAAAGGGAAAGTTTCCAATTCTCAAATCAGTGACCGTTTCAGAAAAGTACAATTTAAAATAGTGCTTCAACATTCAATTTGTTCATCCTTTTTTGAGCTTACCCATATTCTTTGACGAACGTTTTGCTCTGGCCAGAGCTCCAATTGCTCTTCAACAAGTAAAGGGAACATGTAGCCTTCATAGAAAGTGTCATGAGTCTTGCTCTTGAAACTCCATTTACCCAATTTACCCTGCACCACCACCACCAAAAGATATTTTTAATTTACAAAGCATTTTTTTTTCATTTATAATTTTTTTAGCTCAAGATTTGGAGTAAATGGCTACCCCAACAATGCCTCGCACCCCAGCTTCCTCCATGGTTTCTCTCAAAGCTGCCTCCTTTTTTGATTCGTCTAATTCCCAACCTCCCTGTTAATTGGTCAACCAAAATAATTATAAAATAAAATCCAAATAATAATGTGTAATTTGGTTGTTGATTATTGACTAATAATTGGGTGTGGTGGTGGCTCTACCTTTGGGAATAGCATCCCTTTTCCTTTCTGAGAACTGATAACCAGAACTTCCAATTCATCAGAAAAATCCATGGAAGCTTTCTCCCCAATCTTAAATCTGTATGGTATGCATCTGCATGAACATGATTGCAAACACAAAATTAGTGAAAATAAATAAACAAAAAGTATTAGTAACCATTGAAATTGAAATGAAACTCTATAGAGAAACAATGCAATCCCAGTTCACCAAAACCAAAATCCCACAATAAAAAACAGTTTTTTTTTTTCACTTACAACAAACTTAGAATTAGAAACATGGATGAAAAGAGAATTTATATGAAATCCCATTATCAGAAAATTAAAGAAGAAGAAGAAGAAGAAGAAGAGGAGAGGATAAGGAAGAGACGAACCCCACAACTTGGCGGCGACCTTTTCTATAACGTTGCAACTCCCTACCGGTACGAGAAACCAATGCCACGACATTTTCTTGAGAAACCACAGCCACCATTTTTTCTTTTTCACCCTTTTAAGGATGTTTCAAACAGAGAGTTTAAGGAACAAGAGAAACAACCACAAACGAAAGCAAATTGTGTTCAGTAGATAGCATGAGAGGAAGTGAAGAAGGGAACACCTTTTAATAATGGTAACCGGTTAGAGAGAGAGAGTGTGCGCGTGTCATCACAGGAGAGAGAAAATAACTTGTTTTATTTTATGTTAAAAAATTATTACTATTATTTTAGAAAATATTAAAAGAAAGAAATAAGACTTTTTTATTTCATTTTTATTTTTTAAATACATAATTCATTATTCACTAAATTGATCATTTTTCATATTATATACTAAATAGACCTGACTTTTTTACTTGATAATTTTTTTATTTTTTATTTTTAAATATACAATTGACATATTCTCATATTATTGACTAAACTAATTCATTCTCATCA
This sequence comes from Amphicarpaea edgeworthii, assembly GCA_014843725.1. Classification (NCBI taxonomy): domain Eukaryota; kingdom Viridiplantae; phylum Streptophyta; class Magnoliopsida; order Fabales; family Fabaceae; genus Amphicarpaea; species Amphicarpaea edgeworthii. The sequence goes on from CM026325.1 coordinate 24,462,396, forward strand.
TCATAATGTATCTTTAATTTTTATTATTATAATAAATAATTACTTAATTTTTTTTATTTCAAAAAAAAAAATAGTTTGCTGATTAAGATATAATAATTTTTATAAATTAATATTTAACATACATAATAATATAATACAACAATTTAAATAATAGATATTTAAAAGTTTATATTTATATTTATAAAATTGATATTCCTTTTATTAGTTTAGATTAATTTTTCTTTTATTATGTTTATTGTTGTTTTTTTATAACTATGTTGTTTTAGTTAAAGATCTTCTTCAATCTTTTTCAATAATCATATTTTAGTTTGTTAGTAAATTGGTTTTAAATATAGAAGAATACGAATCTCCTTTTGATTTGGAGAAAATATTGAACCAAATATTTTGGATATCAAAAGTAACAACAACTTATTCTTGTTTTCTTTTTTATATAAAACAATTTTTTCTTCTTAATATATTATGAAAAAAAGTTTTACTTGGACATATATTAATTTTATTATTATAATGAATAATTACTTTATTTTTTTTCATTTTAGAAAAAAAAATCATAATTTATCAATTAAAATATAATAATTCTTATAAATTAATATTTAACATACATAATACATAAGATAATATAATGTTTTTATTGTCTCCCTTCTTTTTGGAAGACCCTTTATTAAAAGATTTGACTAAAATACATCGTCAATATAGTTATAAAAAAACAATTTACTAACAAATTAAAATATGACCGCTTAAGAAATATTTGAAAAAAAGATCTTTAATTAAAATATACCATCAACATAATTATAAAAAAGCAACAATAAACATAATAAAAGAAAAATTAATCTAAACTAATAAAAGGAATATCAATTTTATAAATATAAATATAAACTTTGAAATATCTATTATTTAAATTGTTATATTATCTTATTATTATGTATGTTAAATATTAATTTATAAAAATTATTATATCTTAATTAATCAGTAAATTGTTTTTTTAAATAAAAAAGTAAATAATTATTCATTATAATAATAAAAATTAAAGAGACATTATAATAAAAAAAAATTATCAATTTAGTAAATAATATAAAAATAGATCAATTATGTATTTAAAAAAATAAAATTAAAATAAACGAATAAATGAATAAGGTGAGGGATGTTAGACGTGAGACCCACTTGGTAGGAGTTCTGCCGCAAATGCATGCAACCCTACGACACGTGTGCATGACGTGTCATGTGATTTCCTACGTGGCTTTCAATATCTGTTGGCAACATTTTCTATTTTGTTTCTGAAATCATTATTAAAAATGGCAGAAATTTAATTTAACAAGAAGAAAAATATAAAATAAAAAAAGCTGCGGTGTTTATCTAGAATTAGATGTGAAGAAGACTTGTAATTTTAATTTTCAGCTACTAGAAGCTGTCACTCAGGCTCAGTTGATTTTCGTATTTTCCATGAAGTATATATATCATGACTTTTTTGTGAATTTCATACTTGATTGATAGTGATCGACGCACTTTCTCGAAAAAAATTGAATTAGACAAATTTCTTGGTTGTTAGTGTGTAACTAACAATTTTATTGTTATTGACTTAATACGGTTTATTGTTGATTTTTGTTTATATAAATAATAATAATAATAATAAGAGTGACTATAAATGAATGAAAAACTAATGAATAATGTTTGGAGCAAAATATAGTTATGATACTTTACATTTATTCATAAAAATTCTTTACTATATATCAATAACGAGATTTGTTTTATAATTATTTATTTATAAATAAATAATGACAAGTTAGCAACCTATCATCAGAAGTCAGAAATGCATAAACTTGCATTTTAATATAAATATATTAACCTTTGTTTTGAAAAGATAAATATGTATGGCTATCAAAAAAGAATCTTCCTAATACATTCATAACTTGCCATGCTTATACAGTTATGCATCTAATATTAACTATTATTATTTCCATGAATAACTAAGATTACTTAGTTTATCTTTTAAAGAGAGGCTGTCACATAGCCAAAACCATGTTTTTGAGAGTTAAGTAATATCTTACTAATGATTTTAGGATTTTAAAAAACAAAAAATATTTTTAAAACTTTATGCTATTGACATTGAACATTCAAACTCTTCGTTTACATTTTAAATTAAATTCTAACATATATGATGATAAAAAAAAAAAAAAATTAAACTATAACATGTATTAATTATAGGTAGAGAAAAAAATACTTTTTCAAAACAAAAATTATAGTATAGTTTAAATATCTAAAGAAGTATATATATTTTACTAGAACATTAATTAATATATTCCACTATTATAATTTATTTATCACACCTAAAAAACTTTTAAGGGAGAAATTATTGTTACTCTAATATGTTTACTATTATATTCTTATTAAAATCAGATTTTTTTTCTCCAACTAGATAAATAGTGCCATATGAACACTACTTGGTGTTCATATACTTTTCTTTAAAATTATAAGTTTTAACAAATGTCAAACTAATAGTGTGAAAACTAAATAAAACAAATATGCCTCATTTTAGTTAAGATGATCTAGAAGTATTTTAGTCGTTTGATAACAAAGAAGTTAGTTCAGCGAAATAGGCTAGAAAAATATTAGACAAATTAAGTTTAGAATTGAAGAAGATATAGGAAGTGTATATATTTTTATTTAAAAGAGAAATAAATCAAGAAAAAGGATGGCAGCTAGATAGTAGAATAACTTAGCTAGCTAAAAGTCCGATGGGTAAATTTGTTTAAAAATATAATAAATATTTATAAAATAAATTATTATTATATAATTAATTATTTTATAAATAGATAGAATTTTTTAAATAAACATAAAGTAACTTATTTTAAATAAAAACAGTTTAGATAAATATATTAAAAATATATATAATTATTTATTTTATTAAAATAAATAATTATTTCATCAAATAAATTTAAACAAATTAGTCATATAAATTGTTGGAAGGTTTTTTTTTTTTTTAGCAAAATCAATTTGAAAAATATTAAACTCAGTCAAATTGGTTAAGATATTAACTTGTCATGCTTTAACTCAATCCATCGAACATGAAAATATAATATCTAAATTTTTATTTTATTTTATTCTTTAATAAGCGTGCTTAGTTAGCAGTTAGCAGAACTCATTCTAGTTCTAGAAAATAAAACTCAGCCCAAATTACACGCAATATACTACTATTAGTTAAGAATAATAATGCGAAAGATAAAATAGAGAAATGGCCCAATTGGATGAAAAATATGATAAAGTAGGGTCAGGCGAATGGGAGAGGGTCCCATAGAGATGACACTGATAACTGAGAAGCAGAGGGACCATCCAATCACATGGTGCAGATCACAATCATGGAAAATACACACTATATACTAAAAAAAAAGTGTGAAAGAGTTCCCTCCTAACTGTTGAATCCAAAATCTAGAGTCTTCTTTTGCATATTTCGTTGTCATCCCCGACATCACATTTAATCCTTTCTTATCAAATTCCTCCCATCATTTCAATCCTATATAGAGTGTTCATCACCAATAAAATCAACTACCTAGAAAACTCTCAACCTCTCTTTTATTTTCATATCTTCCCCTTCAAATAAATATATATTATCCTTTTTTGGATATTTTTTTCAAAGAAAAATCAGTGTATTTAATGGATCAACGTAGACTGTCTATGATTCGTATACTAACAATTTAGCTGAAGAGTTAATTAACAAATTATAGAATTAAAAAATGGAAGAGTTTAAGAATGAAAAATTGGTGAATTGAAACTGTTTAATAAATTTAAATGATTAATTGGTACATATAAAATTCATGTTTATTTGTGTGTATGTATGTTGTATATGTTAATAAAAATACATAATATATCATTATCACTTTACTATTATTAGATAAAATATATTTTATTAAAAAAATTAGAAATTTATCATGTATACATAATTTATAGAGTCTAGAATCTATATAGCTTGCATCTAAATTTAGAAATTAAACTAGATAAATAAATGAAGACTACACTACCTTAAGGATACAAAAAAACATGAATCTTCTTTATTTGTTGTATAGGTTAAATGTGAGATGTCTGTCCTACTTATGTTTTTTGTTATATTCTTGAGAAAATATAAGCACTTTTTGTAAGTTCTCTTTAAGCCCAAAAAAATTTATACCTTAAACTGAAGCGTCACCTTGTGTACTTAAATTTTCATTATAGCAGTAGTATTATATATATATAAAAGTAGTTTTAACCAGCAAAAAAAAAAAAGTATAAAAGTAGTTTTTGTTTTACTGAAAAAACAGACATTTTCTACCTTACATTGTCATGCATATATAGAAATACCAAATAATAAAGTAAAAAAAAAGTAGAAGTTTCAAATTACTATTATAAATTTGTTTTTCCAACTACCAAAATTAATTGGGTTTGGCCGTTGGCACCAATGATGTGCTGATTCAACTGACGATGACGTGTCGATATGCTATAACACTGCTTTCATTTCAAAGAATAAATACATAAAAAATGAATGTCTAATCGAGCAGCATGTTACACAAGGTGAACCTTTTCGACTCCCTAACTATGACTATAACAAGCCCATAGAAAAGTTGTTTTGTTAAAAAAAGTCGATAAATCCTTAAAAACAATGGCTGAGAATGAGACAAACACTGCTTTCATTTCAAAAACATACTTCAAGCAAAAGCTGTATGTTCTTTCATGCATGTAATACAAAGTGAAACTTTTTGGCATTGTTATAATTAACAAGCTAGCCCACAGAATATATAATGTTGTTTTACAAAATGAATCGATCGAATTTCTTCAAAACAATGGCTGAGAATGAAACAGGGACAGTTGTCACGGTTCTAATCAAAGCCGATGATATTCGAATTACGTTTTCCATTCATCCAAATGCTAATTACACTTTCTTTACATTGAAGTGTTAATCACGCCAATTAAGCTAGCTTCTACGCCTCTCTCTAATAATGGAAATTAATGTCCGTAAAATGAAGAAGACAAACCAAGAAAACAATAAAATACTTTTTATTTTTTTTATTTTTTGGCAATTCCAGTTATTCAAGTAAAACTCAATCAAGCACGTTGGATCAAGTACCATTAATCATTTACAATTTTTTCTACTTAAACCCATTTGTTTTAACTTGACATTATCAAATGGGATGTTAAGCCCTTTATTTTAATCTGATTTCGTTTTTAAGATATATAGGATGTTGGCCTACAACCAACAATCCCCTCTTCTAGCTAGGACTTATCTTGATTTTAATACTATCAATGATCACTGCTGTAGGAAAATTTATAATTTAGTTTACATATAACTCTTTCTATACTTAAACCCATTATATAGACGTTACAATTTAATGGAACAATAATTCAATATATCATCAGCTTCTGCAAGACAGGATTCAGAAGGACCATTCCTAAGCTTGAAAGGTGCCTAAACTTTAGCTCTCATGTGGACGTGGTTGGTGGATCGGTGGCAATTTTTTATATGTATAGATACTAATTAATTAATTTTTGTGAACAAACTACAGTATATATATTTGAGATATGTATTATTTCACAAATGTTGAATTATTAATTTCTGTATTCCTTTTAGAAAGTGATGTAACACAATAAAACTTTGACTAATGCATGTAACATATATAAATGTTTAGCTAATACATTGTGATTATATCACACCATCTTGAATCAATAAGGGAAACAAAAAGTCTGGCGTGAAAAAAAAATATATAAAGGAAAATCCATTTGTAATAAATGATGATATTTTTCTAGAAGAGAAAAATTGAAAAGTAGAAAGATGGGATAAAGAGTGAGAAAATTGATGAAGTCAACTCTTTGAAGAGGATACATGGTTGGCGAAGCCGCACATCGTATCTTCGAGACTGCGACAATTGATATATGGTTGGACGGTGAAGCAATATAATTGCTCCATCTTCAATCCAAACGGAAGTCTTAAGAAGCATGAAATTGACTCAATCTAATAAGCCAATAATTCACCACTGTCATTCAATGCAAATAGGATCAAAACAAGTTAAGTTTCTCGTAAAAAAAAAAATATAAAACTTATTTTTATAATATTAGTATTTCAGTTATTAATTACACAATTTATAAAAATCAGAAAATAAAAATAACTAAGTTATACTTATTATTTTAATTTTAAACTCTTAAATTTATTGTATGGGGTTGTGATGGAATCTTTCTTATAAAATTTAAATTTAGGATTTACTTCTTTAAATAAATAAAAAAATATATTATTTTAAATAGAAACAGTTAGACAAACATTAAAAAAAAAAAAAAAAAAGACATAGATAATCACTATCTCCTTTTTATCTCTTTTGTAAGCAGCCGTCATTACTCATTGGAACTTGCCAAGTTTTTATTGTAAAAATAAAATACTTTAAAAAAATCAACAAAGACTAATGTTAACAAAATCTTGTATTTATTTTTGTTCAAAAACAAAATCATGCATACTTATTTTATTTTATAGAGATTATCAAACGACTGTTTAATTAATTAAAAATGTTTTTTAATATAGCAGTATCTATGAATTCAATATTATTCATTAACATACGCATTTCTTCTTTCTAGTCGTATATATATGATTTTGTCTTTTTAGGAAAGCATTGGAAATGGTCGAATTTCACGAACGAGTGAACGATTCTATGAAAATCGGCCAAAAGCATGCATGCATGTATCCATGCATCTCCATGCGCCCACCTTCCAAGAAAATTATAGAAACCCAATACAACTCTCCCACCAATAACTCTAAGATTCCTGTTTACACACGGAACTGTTGTAATTTTTTTATTAATTTATGAAAAAAAAATATTAGTGCAATTTTATACGCATGCATGCATGCTTTGATTCATAGCTAATAAAAAAATACCAGTCATATTCATTGTTATTTATCCCATCACTTCCTCTTGGTCTCTGGCGTAAGCAGCGGTTGAAAGCTTCTTAGCTTAAAAACAACAGCGATGGTGACAAACAAACCGGAGAGAGTCACGTCCGTTATATTTGAATTTTATGTCCCTTTTTTTTAATTTTCTGTTTACATTTGCCTAATGTTCTCGAAGTGCAAGAGAGTCGTTGAAGTTCACATATGATAGTTGTTGGTCATTGACATTAATCCTATAGAGTCCCACCAAAATTAACCACTATTTCGGCGTTAATTAGTTGAGGATGTGGGTTGACACTATTTTAACTTATCTCATAGTTTTTGCCGTTCATTAATTATAATAATTTTTAGGTTCACTAATTATAATATCAACGATAGTTTCATGTTGGGCCTTAATGGAATGGTTAATGCGAGAATAGTGCTAGCTCTCATGCGTCAAAAAGATTCCCTGTAGTCATTAATTGCATATAGTTTACAAATACTGTATTAATTAAGAATTAAGAATGCATAATCTTCCGTAAATGCGCATGTTTAGCAACGAATCAGCAAAGTTTTATTTTATTTAGTGTTGTTTGCAGAGGTTCACGAACACACACACACCACACAATTAGTAGGTCGGTGTGTGGTGGAAATGGGCTCTGCTACCTATAACCTAACAAAGGATCTTTGATACTCCATCATTCATCATGCATGCGCTCAAACATTGTATACTCCTTAATTAACAAACTAGTAGTACTCATAAAAAACAAAAAAACATAAAACATCCAAAATAATAAAAAGTTTTACAGTATCATACATGTAATCATTTTTCTTTTATTTCTGTATTTATTGTTTTTCGCTTGCGCAATCTCTGCAATGGTTATCCATGAAACCTTTTGCTTAAAAAAATGTAATCATTGCTTATTTAATCTTTATTGTCATGATCCCGTCTCTAACAGTCTAAGTTTTAATTTCTTAATTATCTGAAATAGTAATTTGGTCCTTAAAAATATAAGGAGGCTAAAGTCTCTGTTCTCATTCTTGTAACTCTTTCAATATTATGGATTTGAAGTGAGGAAACTGATTTGACATTTTATGAGTATATGTCCTGATAAATTTACGTACCCTTATAATCTTATTTGCCATTCTCCCAACTCCTTTTTTAATAACTATAAATATAAAATAGTACTCCTTGCCTTATCTTGCTAACCAAGTAATAGATGTTTAATTCTCTTAAGAAAAACCCTGTTTAAATAGGATTATCGATCTCTCACAAAAGATATATGCAATCCCACTAAAAAATATTATATATAAATTATATGCTTATAGTTTTCAATAACTTAACCTGATTTCTATATCTATATTGTTTTGTATCATACTATCCTACTCAAAAGAACTACTTCTTTTATTTTATTTTACAGACACGGATGTTTAGTGGTATATACAATTAATATGCACCGAAAGTTAACCAATAATGTTTAGGAAGAGCTAGAGTTGCTGCAAATTTACTCAAACCTTTTATTAGTTTATACGTGACTCTGGTGTGTTGAGATTTTCAAAACTCATCTTTCACTAACCTGATAATAGAGACATTATAATGGTAAGATTAAGATTCCTCATAGTTAAGAGGATTACTCGGAGATTATTTTCTTTTGACCAAATTTAAGTTACTATTATTATTTTTAATTAAAATTAGAGTATAGTATATCACTAACATACACAGTATAAGGTTGATATTAAAGGTGAGTATTTATTATCAAGCTGAAATTATAATAGTATTAATTAAAGATCAACCTCAAAAATGTCAAAATGAAGTCACTTGTATAGTTTCCAAGTTGCCTTTTAATTTGCTTTTAAACTTTAGCTTACCTCATAAGTCATAACTAAAGCAAAGGGTGAGTGTGGCCAGTTCAAAATATTGTTAGTGCATTCACCAAGTGCATTGGTAGTATTATTTTTTTTTGGCAAATGAAATTAGGCTTTAAAAGGAAAAAGCGAGGGTGCGAATAAATTACAACTGTGTTAATATGAACTTTTCTCTCATATTGGAGGATTCTGTCAAGTGTCAAGTAATAGCATAATCGAAGGACCCACTTGGATGCATGGTCTCGATGTTAAAAGATTTGGTTAATTTTTACAAATGAAGTTATTAGAAAGAAGGATTTGACGCCTCTAAAATAAATAATACAGTATACTTTAAAATTATATAAATTATATTTATATTCATTAATCAAAACTAATTAAAATTGTAATAAAAAAAATATGTACATGCATGTATAATACTCCTTTAATTAAAGTGTATCCTTTACTTTAAAGAAACCAAATCACGAAAAAAAAAAAGAAGCATCATGTTATATTGTATGATTTGAAAATCTAATAGTAGTAAGAAATTAATATAAGGATAGCTCTACGTAATGTTATACTTTATCTCTATCTCTAGACCACGTTGTCTTTAATTTGTAGCTATAGGCTAGCTAGGGAGCAAATTGCGAATTGTCTTCACTATTTCCTTCTAATTTCCTGGTACAGCACATTAAATTTCCAGTCAGACAGCACCATATTATAAAATTTTCAATGTAATTAATGTATTCCCCCCGACAATGCACAAACACTTGAACAAAATATCAATGCTCTGTGTTACATATACATATAGTCAACAATAACAGGCCAAACTGATCGTAATATTATAACAACCCATGTGCCTGCTGAGATTTCATGCCTTACTTGAAGTTTGCAGCATATGCTCATATGCATATGAAGTTATGTTAAACTATATATTAATTGGTATTTTAGATAGATACTCAATGAAAATATTATCCTTATGTTTTTTTTTTTATTATTCTCTCACCTTCTACTTACAATGAAAGTTTAGGACTTTGGTCCACACATATTAGTCACGGAAGCAAAAGTTATAGCAATGATAATAAAAAAAAAAAAAGACTTATTTTTATAGTTAATGAGTCAATCATAACCTTTCAATAATAAGATACTTAATTTTTATAAAATTATTTTAAAAACTATTACAACAATAACAATAATGCGATGGAAGCGTTGGAGTATTTTATTCCAAAAAGAGAAAATGCCTTTTATTTTTCCAACAATCATTCTTCATTTCTTCATTCCTGCGTAAAATATGCGGTGAAATTAACTGACATACACGTAAGCAATTTCCAAGGAGGAAAAATTGTTCATAAGTGCATTCATGGTAACATGGAATTATTACTTACTTACACGCAAAGTGTACTTCTTTAAGTTATGGATTGGACAGTGATAGTATTAATTGCTTCAATCTCCAATCCCTATTCATTTTTGCGGTTATTGCTTTCGTATTGCAACCTTTGGAGTTTCTGTTTTATGGTTTAGCCTATTGCTCTATTGAACCCAGTTTTGCATCATCTACTACGTTATGTAGGTCATAAAAAAAATGAAAAGGAAAACCATGGGGACCACGTATTGTCCATTTGAAAGACTTAGGTATAGAGGCCAATACCCCACATTATTTTCTTTCATTTAATTAACAAAAATTCCTTATCTTTTGAACCTTACACTTTTTAGGTGCACAAACTGCATTATGAAAATGGAAATTGCCTTGCCCCCACTGAAGTGCATGGTGTCCACAAAGGAATGGTTGGGAGGGCAAAGGTTCCCCATGACATCGACCACTAGTAAGTAATAACCCTATACGAAACGTCATTAGAGGATTTTTTTTGGCCAACTTATGCAACCTTATAAAGAAATCTTTCTAAAATATTGTGATTATTTTTTCCCTTTCTTTTTTGGGTGCTTAAGATTTGTGGGAGGTGTTGACATGACGACATTATTATATGGGAATGGGACCACGTACGCAAGAGGTAAGATACATCATCCGGCATGGGTGCTTCAATTCGGTTCATTCAACCATAAACTTGCATTTAAATTTTAAATTTTAAATTAGAATCGGGGTGCTAGTGGAGTATAATAAGTTTCTCTCATGATCAAATACTACTATTGTTTGTCTTAGATTTATATAATTTTTCTCTCACAATAACATGGTTGCATGTGTTCTTGTTTAGCTGAAATTGAAAATAAGAACCCCAATAATTAGGAACATGCTATATGCTTTAATCTAAATGCAATAAGTAGCTTGACTTCGTCTTTAGCGGTTTAGCCTATCCATGTGTTATTAAACACAATTCTATCAATCAAATTATCAGAATGCTAGAGCAATTTAAACACTCTATTTTAACTCATTTATTTCATGATAATTTGATTTTCACAATGACACATCATAGTTCAACAACCCATACATATTTTGTTCTAATGATATAATTTTAAATAATCCTTCCATTACTCTCCTTAAATGATATTTAAATGTCAAATTATAGTTAAACAATAGATATATGTTTTTTTACTCATAAACAATGGACCTTAATTTTAAAAAACTCATTGACTTAATTATCTTATTGCTTATTTATAGGTGTGTGGGTGCCACATTAGGTCTGCTGATTCTAACGTTAAAATGATTTCAGGGGATGCAAACTGCAACCGGAGTTCTCTAATTGTGGTTGTTTTGTTGGGCTGTGTAACTATACATTCTTGTGTTTGTGTTTGTGTTTGTACCACCTTTGAATTAAAAGTGCCCAAATGAATATGTACAAAAAAAGATGTGCCCATAAGAATGTGGCAACAAACTTATGAAAGTACTTAGTTTTGATAGCTTGCCAAACCTTATCTTCAACATATTTTTTTCTCTCTAAAAAAGATCGTAAATATAGAAAATATCAAGCTTGAAATAGTTGTACATTATTGCTTAAGCAATCGCTTGAAACTACTAACATCTGATTTCACACAACAATAATTCTCAAAAGGCGATCCAATTAGATAAGAAAACCAACGGAGTCACCAGTAATTACAACACAAGAATTTCATTCACTCCAATTAATTGCTATACTATTAAGTTATATACTTCAACTCACGATCAAATGCAAGCTGAACTATTGATGCGGTCTTCTGTACAGAATCTGCAATCTAAGTAATCAAAAAATACAACAACATGATGCTAACAACGTAAAGACCATTAGATGTATCAAGTTAGTTGGGTGCATCAGAATCTTCTGATGTCACATCAGAGTCTTCTTCTTCCCCTAGTTCTTCCATTTCATCAATTTTGAGCGATTTAGTGGCAGAAGTCATCTTGTTCATTGCTGCCGTTTTGCTTGCTCTCTGTGAGCGACTTATTGCAGTATGATGGGTGATGGTAGGAACATCAGAAGGTGAATCTTCATCAGAACTTTCTTCTTCAATCCTCACCCTTCTCCTAGAACGTTTGGCCCTAGTTGGGGGTGCAGCTGGAGTTTGTGGCATTGAAACTGAACCATCTAAATCCAGGTCGCAGTCAAGTTCCAATTTCCCTTCAATATATAAGATGAGAAGGAACATATTAGCAGTAAAAAAACATCAAACCCCGTTTTCCCCCATGACACATCAACATAATAATAACTAGAATCAGTACATGGCCCGATCACCATTTGAGGCTTAAGACAATTGCAACCGAATAGTACCAAAGGCAAGGTATTTTTTTCATTTCAAACATCTTAGAAGAGAAAAATAAAGAATTACCCAAAATAAGATTAACTTCATCTTGCAACAATTCCTGATCTGGTTGACTATCTACTGTCATGAGACGTTCAGACATGCGTTTCAATTCCTTAACAAGATCTTTTTCTGAAGATGAACATTCAACAATGCATAAAAGCCTCCTCATCAATTTTATTGGCCCTTGTTCTGATATCCGAAATTGAAGCAAAACAAGTATTCTACATAAAGCCGACACATATGCCTTCTCCGCAGCTGTCTTCTTTGATTGAAAGCTTGCCACCTTAACAAAGTAGAACAACAAACAATCGTTAATTAAATTTGAATCATGCAACATTTTCATTTAAGTGTTAACCATCTGATACAAAATTCATGTATGCCATTTCTTTAAGTGAATTTTTCCTTCAATACATAACTATAAATTAGGCAATAGACTTGAAGACTGAAGTAACATCCACCAGCTTTAGGCAATGTTGGTAGTAATTGAAAGTCAAGCATCAATAAGCACTCGGTTAAAACTTAAAACCAACGCTCGCATTATTTCAATATATCGCATACACATGCTAATTTCATGTAGCTCACGCCAGAGCTCAATAAGAAGTGTCGTGCTTAGAAATTATTTCACAAAGGTGGACTAATTTCCAAGGTTAATTTTAACACTGAATGCTTCTTAGATGTAGTTTCTATATCACATTTAGAACGTAGCAAATAAAGCAGAATTCTAAAGGACTACCACTATCGAATCATACTAAGATGAAGCCTTAGTGTATATATAATGCCAATTACCAGGTGAACAAAAAAGCAAGTATTATTCGATGATTACCTCTACGGCTAAGCGTAGTGCGAGCCCCTCCTCACCACATTCAAATGGAACTTCTACACAACTATCTATGATTTGTGGATGTTCCGTGCTAGTATTTTCACGATCTGGTTGAGTCTCTTTAACGTACAAGGGAATCTGCACCATCTGCACCATAAAACGGGAAGCTTGAACAGCACGCTTACGCATCTGTGACACCACAAAAGGAGAACCCGACGAATTGCCAAAAATTCCTGGCCACATTGAACGCATTGCTGGAATGAAACTCTTCGTTATGCACCTCTGTATTTATAGAAATAAAACAATTAAGGCGTTATCTCTGACTTTCAAATCCAAATAAAGTAAAAACTAAGAATGGTGGACAAGGTAATACAAAGAAGTGATGCTTGCCTTATGATTAGCTGAGAGACATGGGTAAAGCTCAAAGAAAACAGATAAGCATTGCTTCAATCTGGCAAATGAGCGACAAATTAAATCTCAATGAGCTTCCAGTGCAGTGCAAGAATAGTACAAAGTACAAACATGGGAGGAGAGGGATATGAACAGATCTCACCTGTGCAAGTGTTCCGACACGTCACTGAAATACAAGTAAATGAGCTTTGATAAAATAACAGGATGCAAAGAAGCTGGTATGCTTGGATAGCTGTCACTTAAGAGAAGAATTTTGGCAAACCCCTCTCCAAGTATAGCATGAACGCAGTCATCTTCGTTGCTAGGTAAAGGACTCGCCCAGTCATCATTTTCAAAGCCGCCATGTAATATATCGAGCGTGCCAACATCTAATTCTTCTTCTGAATCAGAAAAGTTCACAGGAGAAAAAGTCGTCTTCTCACTGTTTAATTGGCATGGAATACTGAGGTTTAACATCTTGTCAACTTCTTGTGGGCCATGCCACATCACAAGATCAATTAATGCCTTACAAGCCTCTATACTGATTGAATGTGGCCCCTTAACATATGAAATCCTCAACTGTTTCAAAAGTTCTGCACTTGGTTTCCTTTCCAAAAGTCCAAAAAGGCCAAGGCATCTGATCGCAATCCTTTGCACATCCAAGTGAGATTGTTTCGCCTGCATATTTCATTTCACAAATCAGTAACCAATTAGCAACCAATGCCCTCAAACATGTACCAGTATGGGCTGATTAGGCCCTCGTCAAGCCATTGTCTAAATAGCAAGACTTAATTCATTAGAAAGTAAGACCTTCCAACAATACATACATGAAATGTATGGTATTGTGGTATATGTGTATGTGTATAGACTATATCATTTCAAAGTTTTCTTAATAATTCGTTTAATATCATGTCAACATTAAGTATTATTATCATAATTCACCTATCCATAAGGAACCGCGAACTGAAGGACTAACATCAATAAATGAGCCATTCAATAACTATTTGGGATTGGATAGATTAGAAAATTTATTTTGTAGCTATAAGTCACATTTTTTTTCTAAATTTTTGCCTAATTTAATTCTGGCAAAAGATTGACCAAGTTCCTCACTCTTAAAATTTATTCATATAAAAAATGAAGTTAGCTAAACGCCTAAAACATTAGAGAATGCAATAATTTATTACCCCAGGTAGTAGTAAAGATTGGAGTAGCTCATCAGGTTCAATAGCCTTGCCCTGAAGAAAGCGCAGTGATTTTGCATTTTTAAGCAAAAGGCCAGTAAGAGAGAGGCTGTGCATCCACTGCACATAATCTGCTGTTCTCTCCCTGCAAGGTTGGGCGAGCTCTTCTATTATTGCAAGAATAACTTCTTCAAATTCACCAGGAGAAGCATGGACTTTCCTTGCTAAATTGGCTACAGCTTCAGCCCAGTCATTGTCTCCACCAAAACTTAATCCATCTCCAAGAACAACCATATTTCCTTCATCATCATCCTCATGCACAGGAGGCTTGCACATAAGCTCATGCAGAAATGCACCAGCGGCCTTTCTATTTGTAACGTCAGAAAAATCAAACATGGCACCAAGCAAAAGCAGCTGCCGGCATGCAAAGCGAGGGTTTGATCCTAAGGATATTAGATTAGTCATTAGACCACTTAAGTATGTATTAAATGGTTCTGGTGTGTATCAGACTATCAGTGTCATTCATCCATATAAATCCATACTCACCAGCATTAGTGTGAGCTCTGACCAATTCTATATATTCACCAACTGTTGCAGGAAGAATTTTTTCTAGGAGGTCATTTTTATCTGATGCTTCTGCTGCATATACTTCTGCTTCAGTGCCCATTGTTGCTGCAGCATCAGAGCCCTTGGCCTATTGGGGAACAATTCATGAATTCCAAAACAAAGAAGAAAACCATAATAATTGTAACAAAAATTCCAAAATGTATAATATCAACACATGATTAAACAATAACAAAATGTGAAAATTGGATATATTCATTTTGACTCACATGTGCTTCTGACTGTAAATGCTTGCAAACAGTTCTCCAATAAAGAGCAGCCTCTGCTTCCATCAGCTGAATGCTTGGTGGGCAATGAACCGAATCCCCTAGATTTTAAATGAGAAACAATAAAGTATAAAGTATGCTACACAATAGCCAGACAGGTTTAATCATAATTTTCACCTATCAGTTAAAAAATATTTGGTTAACTTCTCATTAAAGCATTCCAGAAAAACTAGATTCCTGAAGGCAATAAAATAGCGGATGTTGTTAAAACACCAGATGGTGCAAGGACACAGTAACGCAGCTTCAATCTATATATTTGACAGACCCAACCATTTCTATAAATCTTTTTGTTTTTTGAACTCATGCTTGTGAAATAGTTAGACATTAAATATACGACAATTTAATAATTTAGCATCGTAACAAACATGACATACCAACCTACATTTTAAATTTCGTTTTGATTGATTTAATCAAGTGATATGTAACAACTCTCCAAGGTAAAAGAAAATAAAAAATTTAACTGCAAATATTTAGCCAACCTTCGGTTCTTTCATCATTTGATGATATGTACTGCTGGATACTTGCACCATTCTGTAGTTTTACTAAACCAGCTTTAAGAAGCGCCTCCATTACAGACTCACTAACTGATTCATAGGTTTCAACATCAAGATACTTCAAAAGTTCAATAGGATCACCATTACAACACTTCATGAGCCATTCATCTTTCAATAGTTTAAAACATTCTTTTGAGACAGCAACAGACCGGTCAGCAAGTCCTCTCCGAAGAATTACTGTCCTGAGTTTAATGCTACAGGAACCAAGCAAATGAGAGGGAAAGGAGTTAGAAAAATAAATAGGGTGATTATCACTTACGATTTTACTATCCATTATCCATGTGCTTGCATTAATGAAAACATAGACCGCAGTAGAAGATCCAAGGTGGAAACTAGTATATACAATGTGAGACGATAGCGATAGAATTATTATTGCTTTACAATAGGGGAACTTTACCTTAAGCTTTGAAGAGGGAATTTATTAGCTAGAACACAGTACGCTGCTTTGCGTACAGATTCACTCACATCCAAGGTACAATCAATGATAACTTGAGAGGTTGCACCAGAAGGAGGCAAAGATAACACAATCATCTTACGAACATCCTGCACACCATTTCAAAATTAATGAATACTTCGTCTTTACATATATATGAGGTATTAAGATGTGTATCAACAATCCTAAAATGTTCTGTGCAGATATTTTCCATTCAAAGACAATACATTAGATTCGAGACTACGTCATTAGAGTAAAAAAAAACATATCAACGACATTAAGCATACCAGAATATTGTTTTAGTCAAATCATTAAAGTAACAAAAAACCAAAACTTAATGTGCCCAAGTAACCATATGGATATGGTGCAGGGGAAGCCTTTAAAATAATCACGTGACCATGGTCATGTTACAACACAATGCAAAGCCGTGCTTATAAGAGAAGTTAATGGCAAACAGAATGTACCTAATCTGATAGTAACCTATTAAAAACCCTGAAGACAAAACAGCGCAATTGAACAGGCATCAGGGGAAACAAAAGTAAAATGGTATGATCCAATTGGAACACGCACCGCATTCTGCTCCAAGGGAAGCACCTCGAGGAACAAATCAAGGATGTCACTGTTTGCAGAGTCATTCACAAAGCGCGAAAGCGCTCTAACCGCAAAAGTACGCACCACAGGGATCTTGTCTCGCACCCTCACCTTCATCCACTCTATCACCTCATCCCATAGCTCATCGCTCACTTCTGCGTCATCAGGAAGCCGCAGTATTATCTACAATTCAACCAATCGCAGAAATTAACTCTCGTTTCAACTATCACTGTACACTCACATCTTATGTGTAATCCTATGATGCACAGATACGATACGTGTATCGGACTACACCTAAACCATTAAATTATAAGCATTTTCCACCTTAGTATCGAACTTCATAAAACTCTCACTTCAGTAACTAATTTTCGTAAAATTTCATGTTGCAAAATATACTGATATGAATAAAAATTTGCAACATTTTGCAGAATTAGAGATTAAATAATTGCTCGGAAACTGAGAGAAATGGAGAATTCAATACCTCGGAGACGATCTGGCAGGCTCGGAACCTGGCAGTTTTGTTGGATGCTGCAGCGGCAACCAGGAGGAACTTGAGGAGGTGGTCGAGGAACTCGTTGGCGGTGACGGCGGCAAAGGCGGAGACAAAGGACACAACGCGGTCGGCAGAGGCGAGGCGCCTCTGGAAGTCGAAGAGAGGAGTTAGGGTTTTGGAGAAGGCGGAGAAGAAATGAGAATGAGAAGAGGATTTGGATCGGAGAAGTGACAATTCCTTGAGCTTTCTGTTGTGCGTGGCGTATGAGGTTCGAGCCTCGTCGAGAATCGCAGAAATTTTCAGCATCAATCGCTTCGCTTCGTCTGCGTCGTTCTCCGCTGTGACTCTCTCCTCTCGAACGGCCATGGTGAAGATGAAGTGAATGTGAAAAGGAGTGTGTGAATGAATGAATTCTGAAGTCTGAAGTCTGAACAGAAACTCAATTATCGCGTTTTGATTTTGAATTTGAGCGGGAGTTCCAGTTTTAGTTGATTTGGGCCTAAGACCTTATGGCCCTTAATTCCTTAACGTTTCACACATCATGGACAATAATAAAACAGCCCAAGCAAATATTATGCAAGGGAATTAATTAATTTGTGAAGAAAATTATACTGTCATTTTATGAGTTAATTACATTTACATTTTTCATAATTATGAAATTATTTCTGTCTCCCGTACACACTTCTCCTCTATAGAGATCACAAACTATAATAATCCATTAGATTAAATGGTAAATTCGCGCTGAACACAATATTTTGAAAAATAAATAAAAAGACCAGTGAAAAATAAATATAATCTTGTATATTGTTTCGTCGACACATAATAACGGTTAGAACAATTTTTATTTTTATTTTCAGAATGGGATGATGGCAATTGAGTGATTGACACATCTTGTATGTGTACTATTAATAGTTATAGCTATCATTGACACAGATGCTACCTAACCTTTACATAATGTTAAAAACATATTCATTCAATACAATGAAACTCAGTCTATGGAAAATCTCTTAGTCACGCTAACATACTCCAAACAACTTGCTATGCTATTTGGTAACCTCAGTCTAAACTCGAATGCTTCAATTTTTCTTGCCCTGCATATATACCACTAATAAATACTCTTTTGACATCATCAACAATCACACTCTAAACATGGTTGGATATTAGATTAAAAGTAATTTTGACAACTTTTCTATTAAAAAACGCTATATTATTTTCAGTAAAAAAAAATGATCTAAAATACTTTTTAACTTGGATCCAAACAAACTCTAAAACTTGTGCTTTTTTTAAATCGAATCAATATTGTCATAGAACTAATATTGTCATAATGAAAACGCGGCGACGAGGCATAAACTGCCCAATTATAAAAGCTTATGTCATGTTGCCGTGAGGCGTGAGGCATAATCAGCATGTTTAATTATTTAATTAACTCTTCTATAGGTATCTGTACTGTAGCTAATTTGATTTGTTCAGATTTGAACAGGTGTTAATAATATAAAAGTAACGATGTTGATATAGTTATAGTTGATTTATTTATTTAAAAAAAAAGTGCATGATGGATTGATGGTACTATTAAGTATTAACCAGGTAGTAGATATAGCCATAGCTACGTTGTTTACAATGACAAACTCACTGATCGAGGTTTTTTAATTACTACTGATGCCGGTCAAGGACAAAGTATGATCTGTATATGAGCATGAGCTCTATCCAAAAGATATTTTTTTTAATGGTCCATGATTGACACACTTATAAACTTTACATTTAATAATTGACTATAGACTATAGATATCAGGTAATATTTTTAGTAGTAGAATATGTTTTATGGAATCTTCACATCGAAGTATAGTTGATAAATGTAGACAGGAATTTAAAGCTTGGATCATAAAAAAAAGTAAAGAAATTATTTAGTTTTGATCTTTGTACTTTAAAATTCATTAATTTGGTTCTCTAAGTTTGAAAAATTACAGTACTTATTGTCACTGCATTTGCAAAAAATGAAAGTGTGTAGCAGACTAACAGTAGCTACACACATCGTAGATGGACACAAGAAGCAAAGGGTGGCATTAATAGGCACTAGATGCCACACATTTTAGGATTCCAAATCCAATAACAAGAGAGAGGTTGTTTGCTTCACGAGGTGAAACCACTGTCATTTACTGCTATTTAATTTGCCCTCTCGTCACCTCCAACTCTCCACAAAATTTTTTATTTTCTTTGGCAACAACAAAGTAATTACTTTGGTGCTTTCAATAAACTCTATGATAATCACAATTTTTTTTTGTAATTTAAACTGGCCATACATATATAGCAATCGTGTCACCCCAGAGGTTTTGTATCCGAAAATGAATACAGACCGATCGAGTTCTTTAATTTAATTTACTACTGTACTGTACTAATATTAATTGATGAGTACTACAGTACGTAATAATAATAGTGAGTTAGTGACAAATTAAGATTAGTATAGACAACGAACATTAATAAATGAGCTTACTAGTTGCTATGTTCATGGGTCATGGCGTCATTCTCGATGTGGACTTGGCTAATTAATAATTAATGATAATGATATAGGAAAAACGAGAGGCCAACCATATGGCATATGCTAGCTGAATTTTCTTTTTGTCTAGAAAATAATGTGGACTTTGGAAAGGCATTCTTGACAATATTGGTGCTGGTGCCATTAATTAATTAAAGTGTATACAATATATATGTACATAAATTATGACAATTAATATCAATTGAAGCATTGGACTGTTAGCTAGCCAGCCGTTTTCTATAGCCCATTGCACATTTCGAATGTAATTAAGCTAAGTCTTGATTATTGTTTTTGTCTTTCTCATCCTTTCATCATCACTTTCGTCATCAATCAATCCTTAGGAAAATAACAACTGCTTAGAAATTAAATAAATCTCCTTTTTATATGGTTTCTATGATGTCTAGTTATAAAAGTTCAGAATCATGTTGTACCGGACGTCTATCAGATTCCTCAATTATCCAACTGTATAAGATTGTTTTTTGTTTTTTTCTCTTAGAGAAAAAATAAATGAACATGATGTCAATCATATCATTAATTTATTGAAAGTTGATGGTTATTATAGCTACAAATTCTAAAGTATCTAGGAATCAAGATCAATGATAATTTGTTTATAAGAACAAAATCATAACATTGTATGTAACACTAAAACAAATACAATATCAGATGATATGTTACTAATCAATGTATGAAGATTTGAGATAAAAATATTGATGTCTGTCGTGGGACTTAGGCGACCACTCTTGTCTCTTAAGTTTGTTGTGAATGGTGAGACCAAATATTGTACATCTATTAGAAGCAGAGGTTAGATAGAATTTATATACACTATTCTCCCTTAAATAACAAAGATGTCTTTAACTAAGGACAAAATTGTAATGATAAAATGTCTGACCATTTGATGTCGAAACAATTATATAACTTAGCTATTGATTCGTTTCAATAAGTGTTTAATTTTTATTTAAGTTAGTTTGAAAAGAGATTAAATATTTCATTTACGCGGCGCAGTCCATGCAAGTTTAACAATTGATATATTCTTTAGTTGATAATTAAAAAAATTATGTGATGTTAGGACTTGACGCAGCAAATACATTATTAAGTAATTCATGTTGTTGTCAAATTAACAGATGAGCTCACTGGCAATGGAATAATTCACATAAAAGACCAGGAGCGAGAGCGATGAACAAATCTGTCCTTTGAAGACAACCAAATAACATTCAATGAGAGCCAATATTTCAACTTTCGAGTTATTTTAGCATCAGGTTTTACATATTTTAAGATCTGAAGAATATAAATTACCCACAGTTGACAAAGAATAATATTCTAAACAACTGTATGTAACATTTTATCATTTAAGCTAGCTCTATATTTGACATAAATATTCATTAGCCTGTGATGCATTATGCATATGTAGCTGTATCAGAACCTTTAATTTGTTTGGTGCGTATCTTGCTATAATTAATAGATTGCTTTTGCTGATTTTTTTTCTTTAAAAAAAAATCAAACTAGCTCTTTGACTTAAGTAAGAGATTTCTTACCTTATCATAAACACTTTCATTCTGTAAATTGTAATTATACCGGATTGAATTTCGGGTGCTAGTTAAACATCAAATTCTTGAGATCATAGCTAAAGTTTAAACTCCAGAGTCCAAATTGAAAAAATATTCGATCATAGAAGAAGGTTGAAGGCGACACCAAAACAAAAAATAATGAATGTTCAACTCATCTGCACATGGACATCACGTACCATCACAAATGACAAATGAAATTTAAATAAGTTGATTATCTTAATATGATAATCAAAGTTAAGGTAATGATAATTGAGCATCTAAATTCATGGATAAAGTCTAGTATGAACCAATGTAAATAGATAAATAACATTTCTTAATTTCACAATATTCTTTAACAATACATAGACGTTTGATACAAAATTTTTACTTGATAATTGGAGTGTCTTTTGAATATACCTTATTTGATTTGGCATTTTATCTGTCCTAACAACTTAGTAAATTAAAGTCCTATTCGAAAGATTCAGCACACAAATCTCATAAAAAAATCTGAATTAAAAAAAAAAATCCTTACATTTGAGAAGGCATACTCTCGTTGCGAAAACAATAATCATGATTTCTTATAATCAGATTAAATCTTTTGAATCTCAATACTAGCTTAAAGAGTTTTTGCTTAATGATCTGATTTTTTTTTCGGTATACATTACAAATTGACCCTACAATAGTTTTAATGAAAATACGTGACGTTTATATGATGAAACAAATTAAAATCATTCACGACCTTCAACATAAAAGTAGGGACGTATTGAGGAAGTTAGTCAGGGAGGGGTTAAAATTTTTTTACAAAAATTGAAAATAAAATTTTAAAAAAATATATTTAATATAAAATTTATATTAAAAAAAAAAGACAAAAAAATGGGTATCAAATTTGTCAATTTTAAAAAAATTAAAAGTAAAATCTGCAATCATGTAATACAAAAATAAAATAATAAAGTAAAATTTATAAGATTTTAAAAAATTATAAATAAAAAAGTGTTAAATTAATTTATTATGAGTAAAATTTATAAAAAATAAATAAAAAATATAATAAAATTAAATATTTAGTAGATATAAAACTAAGATATGATTTATTAATAAAAAAAAATTAACTAAGATATGATTTACTAATAAAAAAAATTTAAATAAATACTAATTTAAAATTTTATTTTTTTAATAATTTTTTTTATTAATATTTTTTATCCCCCCAAAATCCGTCTCTGCATAAAAGGTCAATTTTCATCCCAAAAATAAAACAATATTAGGTCGATTTCTTATTTCATCTTCTGTGAACCCGAATCAATAATAGCAACGGTGACATACTGTAGATCTCAACTGCTAAGGACTTAATTGGTTTAAACAGTTTTCCAAAAAAAAATAAAATTATGCTGTCATTGAAATTATCCTATAATTGGTGCGTTAATTAATCTTAACCATTATTTCAATACCAGATATAAGGAAATAAAATAATAATAAAAAATCTTCAGGATATTCTCTAGATTCCACAAGTTAGTTGAGTAGCTGGAAATATTTGTGATTTAAGCTTATATAATAATCTTTTAAGTGTGTCTATATTAATTAATAATAGTTTCAATAATATACTATTACACGTAGTCTTAGAGGTTCTTTCTATTTTATACTTTTTTTATTCATATAAAAAAATAAGAATCCATTGAAAAAGCCTGAACCGATGATTAGTTTACAATCTAAATTAAAAATATAAATTTTATATATTTCTATAGATCTTATTCAATTTAATATATTCAAATTTGATTACATAAGATCGAGTGTATATCTAATAGTCAACCCACTCTTGTCCGTTGCACCTAACGTGTGACTGTGTGTGGGTTGCATTTGAGAGTTGTGGTGTAGTTGTAGTCTGAGAACAAAAATTAGTTAATTATAAATTATAATCAAGATTCACGCCCGTGGTAAGTTAATTTTTTAAATCTGGGCTTTTATAAAGTTTAATTATATTTTTTTATATAATATTAAAAAGTCGTAATATGAAGTTAACTTTAATTAATGATTTTTTTATTAAAAAAAATATTTTTTAAGGAATAAAAAAATCTATTTAAAATGGGTTGATCGGAAGCGATAAACAAATAAAGATCATTTAAGATAACTGATAAATAAACTTTATTGTATAGTTACGAAAAATAATTTATAAAATACAGTTCTAAAAAAGAGGAACAAAATGAATATAGAGAATGACTAATTTAGAGAGTGAGATCTCATTTTCTAAGTTGTATATTCTGAGTAAATTGTTTGTTTTATTAGTTTTACAATATTTTATAAAATCTATTATATCACAAATAAGATCATTTTCTCTTATTAAAGATGATCATTTGAACAGAAGACTGTTTGTCATATTTCTGCACTTTTTTACAGAAATATGGTACTAATTAAATACTGTATTAATTATGTCATTAATGATTTACTTTCTAGTGATGAAATTCACATCATCTAATGTATTGTAGATGTTGGTGCAGTATGCCAGTATTTAATTAACTAATTGCTCTAATATTTTCTTAACAGTTATAGTTGGTATAGTGAGAATAAGGTACTAAAGTGAAAGTGTATGATAGAGGTTTATGATTGTATGTTAGTTTAAAATTACGTTAATATGAATGTAGTATCTTTATTATTTTATTTAATTATAAAATAAGATTATTAGATGAAACATTGTTTGATTTAATCGTAAGTAGAAGGTAATTACGTAACCAACTAACACTGATGTTCTGTCAGTGTCGTGCGTGACGAACTTTTCCATGCGGATACTAAAAAGTTGGCTCTATTATCCAACACCGTAGCCTGTCAAAAAAAAAAAAAATTATCCAACACCGTAATCATGTGTTAACTTTGTTTTTCAAGATATTTTTAATTATTAATATTGTTAATACGAGTTTTTTAAAGATTATTTTTGTTATATTTTTTTTATTGATACAAATTTATTAAAAATCATAAATATATGTAAATTTCCCGTCATGTTTTATATAACAGTCTCTCTTTATTTTTTAATTTTTAATAAATTATGTGTTAATTAACAATAAGAGTCAGGAAGTGTGGTAGAAGGTACTTCTCTTATTTTATAAAACAGAATTTGTTAATAAATAAATACTTTTAAATATATGAATTATATATATATTAAGAGTAAAATTTGTAATAAAAAATTATTTTGAAGTTTTGATAAACTCTTAAAAATATTAAAATTTAATTTAAAACAAACATGAAAAAAGATATGTTAAAAGAGATAAGAGGTGGAAATTTTCCTAAAAATGCTGTTATTAAAGAAAAAATTATAGAACCTTCATTAAAAAAATAGTTATTCTAATTTATATAGAAACAAAGTTTTAAAAATGACTTATTTTATTTTACTTTATTGGAAAAAATATGAAATTAATTATGACCTTTTTCTTTTTCTTTTGTCCATCCAAATATGACATTTTTATTTTGTTTCTATCCCTTAAATTTTGTTTAGTCGTTGTTTTACTTTTCATCTAAATGAAGTGTATGTTTCTTTCTTTCTTTCCAGGAGGCTTCTAATTCTAGTTCGTCTGTTACTTCGTGTTCGTGTAATAATCTAATGTAGAGAAGAAGAAAAATAGTGCTTGATGGTGGCCCTCGTGGTGGTGGGTGATCTTGTGCTGTACAGGTTTGGATGGATATAATTTTAGTCAAATACTAAGGAAAATATGCAACGCTGACTATCTGCTGGCGACTTCTAGCATTTATGCTTCTAGTTGCATACATATTTATATTTGATTTAAACTTAAAAATGTGAATATAAGGGATAAAAAATAAAATAAGAATAGAAATAAGGATCTTTGTCATAATTTTTTTACATTATATTACACAAATCCAACAAAATTTAGGGTCGGTATAAAATTAAAAATATGTTCTCGTTTCTTTGTTGATTTCAATATCATTCATTTCTTTTATTGAAATATCATGAATCAAAATTAACAAATAAGATAAAATGAAGAGAAGATAAATAATTCTCAAATTATTTTTATGAATAAATATTCATTTTGTTCACTAAAAATGTAAATCACTCATTAATTTGATTTTTCTTTTTTCTTTTTTGTCTGAATGTGTAAAAAGAGACCAAACACGTGAGAAAAGAAAGAAAGAGAGAGGATAAGAAGATGAAAACTTATCAAAATGACAAAATAGCGCATAGACTTTTTGATTGACAAATTAGTTTTGAATTTGTAATTTAAGTAATATTTTTTCGACAAATTAATCCTAATATTCAACGGTATAAATATTAGATATACTGGAGAAAAGTTGATGACAAAAACTTCACACTTCTATTTTTGATACATTTAAGGATAAAAAAATAAAAATATCTGAGGAACCAAATTGTCATCTCTTTATATTTCCTTCCGAGGATCCAAATAGTATTTATCATTTTTTATATATACTATCAAGATAAATTCTTTTATAGACATAAAGCAGCCATACTAAGAAATTAATGTAATAATTATTGTTAATCATAAATAATACTCCATCTGTTTATTACTCCTATCATAAATATATCACTCGTCGTATTAGATTAAAATTTTAAAAGGTTATTTTTATATAAATTTTTTTTTATAGATTTTAAAGACTTTGTAAGAATATAAATTTTTTTAGATTTTTTTTATAAGACTGATGTGAGTAAGATTTTATTGTTTAGATTTTAATAGATTTATAATATAAGATTTGAAAAAACTTCGTATATATTTAAGATTTGAATTGAATCTATGAATTTTTTTTAAAAAAAATATTCAAACTAGTGAACACAAATAAAAAATTGGGTGCTAAAAAAATATTATTGAACATAAACTAGTAATTTAATCCATAAAATAATAATAAAACATTAGTAAAAAAATATAAAATACTTCATTAGTAATGTCATCAAAATATAAACTAAATAATTAAAAAAAAATCATCTAAAAAACATAGTTAGAACTAGAATGTTTATTAAGAGATGATTATAACATTAATAATCTATCTAATTTGAAAAAATAAATATTCTTATGGTGACATCTAAAAGTATTTGTTTTCTTTAGTATTAAGTAAATCACTTATCATGTAATGAATTGTGTCATCTAAATATAAAATTTCTTTTATAGCATCCCAAGTATTATTTTCTTTTTTATATTAAGTTGTATATCTTTTCAAAATTAAGTGTAATAATTTTCATGCGCGTAGAAATAATTTTTAAAACTTTGATTTGATTCTTTGTTCCGGCTAAATTAAAAAAAATTTCATGCTCAAATCTAGTTCTTTATGATAACTTTTATTTTCTAGTAGGAATTTTTGAACCTAAAAGATAATGAAATGTTGGACCACATTTGTTAGGTAATATAGGCTGCCAAGGTGATTTATAGTGATTTTGGTATGAATACATTCCTGTTAGTATCATATGAAAAATTTCATTTTAAAGTAGAAAAACATGAGATTGGATTAATGATTGTGCCACCATCTCTAAATGAGAGGGTATGAAATAAAAAAGTTTATGATGAGAAAAAAAAAATCTCTTAAAATTAAATGAAATTATTTGTTGGGTTTGATATTTATATAATTAATTAAAAAATCCATAAAATCTTCAAATCCAATTAAGAAAACAATCTTTCAAAAATTTTATAATTTTGAATAACATATAACTTATTTTTTAAAATTATTCAAAATCTCAATCGAATATCATAAGATTTTATTGTCCTTTTAAACAAATTTTGATTGAATACCATAATTTTTTTTATCATTTAACAATCTTAATTAAATATCTCAAGACATTTTTACAAAAATTAATCTTTTAAAATCTCAAATAATCTTAATCTAATACATCTCTTAATATATTGTTTAATACTCCATTGAATATATTAATTACAGATGGAGTATGTAATTAATATATTTTGTCCCATGTTTAAACTCTACTAGTAAGGCTGAATCTTTTGAAATACAGTAGTAAAAAATAGCACACATATAATCGATTACTTAAACATTTTTTTAACAGGATTATCTGAAACACTTTATTTAATCAATTAATTATGTGTAAAACAAGTGTATGCTATCGTTGTGCAGTTGTGCTCGATTTCTTTACCATTTTTCCTCTTATTAGTGTGGAAATAGTTTTAAGTAGACCCATCAACATTTTTTTATTTTATTTACTATACCAAATAGTCTTTATTTTAATCATATTCTCCATCTCTTAACTCTTAATTTATGCATTATTTTTCTTTTAAGAATAAGGTTGTTGTAAATTGGTTTAGTTGTTATTTCGTCTTAATAGTCAATTCTTGTTATTAGTTACAACAGTTCTAACTTTAGTTTTTAAGCCTTTATATATATTCCTTCTATTTGTTGGGATGTTAGTTAGAGTAACTACTCTTTCTCTGTATTAGAATAGCGTGTAACTTTTATTCAAAATTAGAAAATTAAATTGTACTTTAAAATAGTTTCATATTAAGAGAGTATTCTAGTATGTGCTTAAACACAAATCAAATACTTGGATTTGTTTGATTTCAATTTTTAAAAATAGTCTTTAGTTTTTAAAAATTATAAAACTTATTTGGTTAATCAATTTTTAAAAATTATTTTTTATTTTAATTTTTAAAACTAAAAAATTAAAATAGTATTTTTTTATATTTTACTTTTCTATTTTATCTTTTCATAAAATTTTACATTTTTTTTTCACGTATAAGTCTTACATTTTTTTAAATTTATTTTTTCTAATAATAATTTTTAAATGACAAACAAATTTTTTCTTTTTTAAAAATAAAAATTGAAAGTCTTTTTCAAACATGTCCTTGATGTTTTTTTTTTATTATTATTCTCAATTTTGCATGTGAGTTTCTTGTAAACGTTGAAACACAAATTTTACACATGTATGTTTGGTGTTGATCTCATACACACAGCTGTACATGCAGGAGTTTTTCACCCTCTCTTTAACTCCAGTCACTACTATTACTACTATTTTCTCTATATATGTTTTAATAAAATTGATCATAAAAAATATATATTAATAATACTAAGAACTAGCATTAATATATTATCATTCATTCTCCTTCTTTTATTTTTCAAACTTAACATAATTGGGTCAAAGTAAAAAAGTTAGTAGAATTCAAGGATTTCGCGTCGTGAATTGGTACACCGTACACCTCGTGTAGGTGGGTGAGAATCTCGAGACAAAATGGGTCCCATTGGTTTATATTTAATTATTTATTAAAGGATGACAAGACACGTGTCGGTAAAACCCTCAAATTCAGTGGTCACGTGCGTCCTTAAACCGTACACTCACGAGTCACGCGTAATAGAATATCCTGACTCAAAAATCAAAATCCTTAACTACACGACACACTACTTACCACCAACCCTAAAAAAAAGGTAGCACCACCACCGCAATCAGCGATTGGTCTAGTGTTCACTTTTATCAGGTCCAGACTTAAACCCATCCTATTGGCCACTTCACTCTGTTCATCTTGTCAAGTTGATTTGCATTTTTTAAAAGATACTTTTTCTTTAGTTTTAATTGTAAATAATTATTATTATTATGTTAAATATTTAATTGAATTAGCATTTGACTTTTTGAGGCTTATAATTAAACCGAGTGGGTTCTAAAGTTAAGGAACTAAATGATATATTAGTTAAATAAAAACAATGAATAATTTAATCAACTTCACGTTACATTAAAATGATGTTTGTGTCGCTTAACTAATATCTCCATTAATCACACCATGAATGGTGCTATGGGAGAAAGCAAAGCCTAATTAATTTCTGACCTCTCAATATATATGACATGCTGTTTTGGAATTAAAAATTTCACAAGAGCCAATAATCTATTTGCCTTGAGGGAATTCCAAAAAACCAAGAGAAGCGGAAGCATGCATGAGCTAGGTCTGTCAAACATTGTCTTGGAACAACTGGTTTGCAAATACTGATTTTCTTTTTCATAGAAAGAAGATTAAGTGGATGTTCTAACTTTCTTATACAGTGAAACTAAAATATATTTTGAAGAAACTCTTATAATTTAATCAAAATTAAATAACATAACATACAATTTTATATAAATTCTCTCAATACATTTTGTCTCATATGCTCATGTACACAGACAAAATGAATCAATTTTTTCTTATGTATTAAAATTCAGTTATAGTAAATTTCATCATTTTCTGGAGAAATTAGATAAAATAATTTATAAAAAAATATATTAATTATTTTTAACACATGAAATAAGTTCTTATTGATTTTATTTCTTTATATATATTGTTTGTTAATGTTTGTTGAAAAAAACATTTCAACTAAACCTAATTAAAAAATATTTACAGGAATGTCGGGTAGGTGAAACTTTGAAAG
Source organism: Amphicarpaea edgeworthii (assembly GCA_014843725.1). Taxonomy (NCBI): domain Eukaryota; kingdom Viridiplantae; phylum Streptophyta; class Magnoliopsida; order Fabales; family Fabaceae; genus Amphicarpaea; species Amphicarpaea edgeworthii. The sequence continues at coordinate 24,492,604 of CM026325.1, forward strand.
TCATCAGTGTTGGATGAGATGGTGATTGGGGAGAAACTTTCCCTTAAATTAATGGTCACTTGAGCATGATTCAAATATATGTTTATTTCCAAAAATCGCCATTTGTTTTTGTTTGTTCCAACGATATTCATAAAATAACAAAAGAAACAAAAACAGATTATGCATAGGAATAATTTATTAGATTTGAACTCTTCAACGATATTGGTAAAGTTTGCATTTTGATGTTTTCTTTTGTGGCTAAAATTTTGATAATACATTATATTTATGCTTCGCACTAAAATGTCACTAATTATAATTTGTCTCCATCATTATGCCAACTGGCAACTATGTATAAAATTACAATATATAAAATTACAATCATTTCATTTTATATGTGTTATTAGTGGATGAAAGCTCATAATATATAAAATGTCATATAAACATTTTTTTTGTTTAATTTTTATTAAAAATAAACTAAGTTAAATCAAATGAATTTGATTTGATTTGCAAATTGAATTTTATATTGAAATTATTTAAAATTCAAATTACATTAAACATTAATTGAATTGAAATTTCTAACTAATTTTGTTTTTGGACAACCTTATTTTTTTACAACCATTTCTAACTATTTTGTTAAAATTAAATTAATCAACTTTACTCAAATCTAATTAGATGTTTTTTTTTTCAAAATGTACCCGGTTATTTGAAAATATAAATTGAATTAATTATTGTTATAAAAAACTAATTTCGAAATATCATAAAAGTTTTTTTTCGTACTGCTCACATTTTTATTTTTTTTAATTTCGAAGCCTGTACATGTATAACCTAAATAGCACTTTGAACATGTTTACAATGATATTTCAAAGTGAGTGTTCCAGTGAGTATTTGATTTTGTTCTTACATTTTAAAATTAGTATGTACAACAATTTGTAAAAATTAATATTGAAGGAATATGCATAGAGAGGAAGATATAAAAGTATGAAAAGAGAAGAAAACAAATTAATAGAAAAATTAAAGTATAGTTAAATACCAAATTAACTACAATCTTAACTGTTGATTTTATAATTAATGATTATTACTGTATTTTATTATCTTAAGCGTACTACCCTCACTTTAGATGAGTTATATCTCAAATTATAATTGTTCAAGATTTCAAAATAAAAATTTGTTTTAATTACTAACAAGTAGTTTTTTTTTTTTGGTTTTCTTAATACATTTTGTTTTGTTTAGATTACTGCTTTTATTTTTTATTTTTTAGGGAAATTTAGATTATTGCTATAACCTTCTAACTCACTCTCTTATAAACCCTCTTACAATCATAATCATTAATATTGAATAAAAAATAAATAAATTAATATTTTAAAAGTATATCAAACATAATCACTACTTACCATAAAAGGTGGTAAAAGATATGGTGGAGGACGATTTATCATTATTCTTTTTTTTTTCTTAATTCATAAAAAATAAATACCTTACTTTGCAAAATTTAGTATTTATTGAAGAAAGCAAGAGAATAATATATTAATACAAAACTTTAAAAGACTAACCATTGATTTTTGTCCAGAATCTTCGGTATTTAAAAGACATATTATATATTAGTTAATTACAGTAGTAAATGATTAACAAGTGCTAGCGAACTGTGCTACTTAATAAATATGTTATGTTCGATTTTTTTTTTAGTAGATTGGGCGTAAGGTGTGTACTTATAGTTTTTAAAAGTTAAATATTTTTACAAATGTACCAGTTATCTTATAAGTAATATAAAAGGAAAAATCTCATTATTGAATCTATAAAAATTTGTTCATATTGACTATTATCAAGATCATCGATGGTTAAATGATTTAAAAGTTGATTTGTTGTATATAATATAAATAATATAAATGAATAAAATTAAAGTAAGTTAAATATTACAAAAATGACAAATAATAAATCAATAATTTTGATGCAAACCAAATATCAAACAATTGGAGTATGTAAAAGTGAAATAATGACAATGAATATGTTGAGAGTTGGATTTAATTGAGCATATTTTTTATGTAAACACACAAATAAATTTTATATTTAAAGGAATATTTTAGATTAACCTTAACCTAAAATTACTTAAAATATGATTTTTCATTAAATCAAGCTTAAATTACTCAACCTCGTTTTTAATGTCTTAGCAAATTCTATTGAGTGGTTTGGTAAAGTTTGGAGATCTTTACAAGACTAATGAAATTTATCTTATGTTTATAAATACACTTCATCAGAGTCTAATCTCATATCCAAGTTATAAAATATTTGTCAATGACATTCAAATCCCACAACATGTATATATAACTGGTCAAATAACAAGTAACGAAGATAGAGAAATTGACTTTAAATTAAATATTTTATTAAATAAATATAAAGAAAAGAGTTTTTTATGTTAGTATCCAGTTCATAAGCCTGCAACATAAAAGAAAGCAAATAAATGAATTACAATCGAGAGAGAAGAGAAAATGGACCAAGAAAGCAATGGAATAGTGACTTAATAAATGAACTAAATACCCTAAATTATAAAATGATGATTTTTATATTGTAATAAATGAAGATTCACTCAGCGTGAATATGCACTAAACGCACTATCATAATTCTTCAAGTTTTCACCTTAGTAAAAAAGACTTATGGCTTAGTGTACAATTGTGCTAAACAAATTCTTTAAGTCAGAGGATCGAATTTGATTAGCGCAAGTTCAAGAATTTGCTCCCAATGGTAAGGTGCGCTTACTGTTTTTATGAAGTTCCTTTTGCGTGTTTAGTTTGATTTGTGGCTCAACGCACTCCAAAATACAATTTTTTTTTCTATTTTTTCTTAATGATGAACATATGCCTATAAAATCATGAAATTGGACGCATTTTTCTATAAACTAGCTTCCTATGACTAGTATTAACAAAACTACTAAAATCTTTAAAAAAAAAAAAATTCAAATTAAACTAAAATTATAAAAACATTGAATAATTGTCATAAAATATAATATAATATTTACGTACAAAAGATAAACATTAATATCTGTTTTTCATTATACTACTTCATACTAATATGATAGTTAAAAAAAAAATTAGTTAATTCAAGTTTAGTTCAATGAATTATGTAAAAAAAAATAAAAAATAGAATGACCTCTGTAAAATAAAATAAAATAGAGTTTAGTTCAATGAATTAACTTAACTAAAAGATAAAGTTTTATCCATATTTAATGTTTTCATTCACGATATTTATATCCAATAAGATATTCCTTTTAAAAAAATAATACATTATTTTTTGAAATGTTTAAAAAGTAAAAAAAAAAAAAAAGTGATTACATAAAAGATAAAAGATAAAAAAAAAATCATAGCATTCTAATATTTTTTTTTTGTTGGAAGTATTTCCCATCTCACTTGCAATGAAAATTGAATATAAAACTTTTCAGTAAATGAATCACTCTTATACATGTGAATTAAACTTTTATAAAATTATTTAAAAAGTTATATAAATGAAAGATTATGATTATTTATAAAATTTTATTATATTATAAATGCAATATCGTTATTCTCTTAAATAATTATGCTCATTAATCAATAAGTTGATATTTGATTTTTATCCGTTTAAATATAAAATAAACTATACTAAAATAAGAATATTCACATTGTATATGCGGAAAATCCAAAGATCATTTTGGTGAAACTATTTCGTACTAATAAATAGATTATTTAAATCTAGTTTAATAAATTTTGTAAAAAAAAAAAATAGTTTAGTTCAATGAACTTAATCTTTTCTCCATATTTAATATATTCATTCACAATACTCATATCTAATTAGATATTCTTTTAAAAAAAATACATTGTTTTTTTAAATGTTTAAAAAGTAACTACATAATAGATAAAATATACAAAAATAAATAAATTATACCACTCCAATATGAAAGGAACACAGTTGAATAATGTGTATTAATTAAAATTTATTCTTGATTAGTTTTTAATCCTATTTACATATTATTTTAAATGTTAATATATAAATTTAAATTGTATATGAGAACATTCCCTATATATAAGAATATACATTATCTGTATGTTTCATTTTAAATAATAAACATTAACGTTTTTTTTTCGCTGAATGATAATAAACATTAACTAATTCAATGAATACTTGACAATTTACCTTAATAATTAATAATACAGAAAAAACACGGAAACCAGCATATCAGTTACCCGGTGAAGGAGAACTCGTGGACCCCACTGATATAGATTCTTCTCCCAAAAATTCCAAACACATTTTTGAAATGGATCTGTCAACTGGGAGATATGTTATCATTATTATTATATATTTGACAATTTCAGCTAATATCATGGCTAATATTGTAATTTGGTATATAGTAAAAAAAAACACAGCATTAAATATTTCTCTTTTTTTTTTTTTATTGATTTTTAAGACAACTATCCTAAAATACTATGTCAGCTGTTTGTTCATAATTATTAAATTCAGTGTTATTATTTTTTAAAAGATTATTTATTATCAATAAGTTGTTGATCTGGTTATTAAATTCAGTCCTAATCCTTTTAAGTAAGATGAAATCTTCGTATCAATAACACAATTAAAAAAATTATTTATTATTATATTTTTTTGTTATAAAAAAATCCATTATATTGATGAGCATTTGGATTTTATCATTTAAAAACTACTTACTTCTTAGCAATTTTGTTTATTTGTTAGCTAAAACAAGAAAACATGAAAAATTTAATTTAAAATGGTTCAATTTTGTTTATTAGTTAAGCTAAAACTAGATAATATTAAAATTTTAATTAAAAATGGTTAATAATAATAATAATAATAATAATTTGTTGATTGGAAAAAAGACCTATTGGTAGAGTCAAATTTTACGTATTGAATCAATGTGGTAGGAAAAACAACCAGAAGCCACTATAAAACCCCACATCCAGGCCTCGCTGTTTCACACACATCTACGTATTGAATCTAAGGATTCCAATAGAGATCTTTGCTCTGTGAAAGGGTTTTTTTTCTTGATTTTGGAGATATGTCGCTGCTCTCAGATCTCATCAACCTTGACATCTCCGAGACCTCCGAGAAGGTGATCGCAGAGTACATATGGTTAGTACTCTCTTTTTTTCTCTCTCACGCGCAGACACAGTTTTTTGGTTTACTACGTACGAACACCAACAAACATAACAACATGGGAAATGTTGTGTTTGTATTTGTTCGTGTGTGCAGGAACGTTTTTCTGGGATGATAAGTGTTTCTCATGATGGTTGTGATTTTTTTTTTTACTATTTTTTTTATTTGATCATTCAAGCTAATAGACGGGACTAGTCTTTTTCGTCACATGACAAGCAAAGTTTCAGTTTTTTGATGGAAAAAATGCTAAAATTTACAGGGTCTCGATTGACTGTCATGTATGTGAGGAACCAAAAAAAGTCGATCTTTTTTATTTGATCCATCACTCTACACGCTACTCTATACTACCTGCTTGTGTTCCATCCCCTTGAAAAATGACCCTAGAAAATTTTGATCTCCGAGTTCTGGATTCGTAGTATCTCATTAAGTTGAGTATTACAGGAATGGAAATCATATTTTCTCCTATGTTTTCCCCTGTTCTTTTCTCTCTCCGGTGGTTGTTTCGTTTGTTGTTTAACCTTTTTTGTTTTGCTGTTTGAGAGGTATTGTATTCTCTCTCGATTTTTCATCCCCCGTATTGATGGGGGGGGGGGATTGTTCCTATTTTGAGGGGTAAATCTAGGAGTGTTTCTGTTTCCTTTATCTTTTGGTGATTATTATGCTATTGCTTGGTTTAATAGATGAGTTTGTTTGGAATTAATTTGATGAAGGAAGAGTCTTTATCCATGTTGCTTGCTTTTATAAAATACAACCTAAATTATTATTCGTACACTACCAAACGAAAGCAACTTGTTTGACCTTTTTTTGGGGGTCAAGATTTTCCCTTTTGATGAATTCTAACATTTTATTTTCACTATGGTAGGATCGGTGGATCAGGTCTGGATCTAAGGAGCAAAGCAAGGGTAATATTTGTTCACCTTTTGTAGTAAAACTAAAAATTTAATAAGTTCAGTTGTTATGTTTTCTGTTTAACTAATGCAAGTGTAATTTTTTTTTGGCATATAGACTCTCCCAGGACCAGTTAGCAACCCTTCACAGCTTCCCAAGTGGAATTATGATGGTTCCAGCACAGGTCAAGCTCCTGGACAAGACAGTGAAGTGATTATATAGTACGTTCTTCTAAATCCCACTTATTCACTTTTTTTTTTTTCATACAAAATGGTAAATTTTTGTTTTCCATTTTATTGGCATTCCCCTTTTTACTTACTTGTGCTCGATTCAATACAGCCCACAAGCCATTTTCAGGGATCCATTCAGAAGGGGCAACAATATCTTGGTGAGTTTCTTTTTGCGTTACAACTTGGTTTTTCCAATAAGTTCAAGTTTGATACGTAAAGATTTTTACACAGGCAACTATCTATAAAAATGAAAAATTTATGATTGAATGATCCTATGATAGTATAAAATTTCCATGGTGTAATCAATCCTCTTTGTTTTTTCATGTTTGATTCACTCTATTTAGGTTATCTGTGATGCCTACACTCCTGCTGGAGAACCCATTCCCACTAACAAGAGGCATGCTGCTGCCAAGATTTTCAGCAATCCTGAGGTTGCTGCTGAAGAGCCCTGGTATCCATTGTTGCTTCATTGCTGTTTGTAATAACATTTTTACTTTTCTCTGACCAACTTTTGCATGATTTTTGTTGGTTAGGTATGGTATTGAGCAGGAATACACCTTGTTGCAGAGAGATATCAACTGGCCTCTTGGCTGGCCTGCTGGTGGTTTTCCTGGACCACAGGTCAATACTCATTTTTCAATAGTGTTTGTATTTTCAGGATACTTACACTTCACTTTACACACAAACTCATCTATCATACTAATCAGACACTTAACAATATTTAAACACATCTTCGGACTAACATGGTTGTTTGATTTGTTCATCAGGGGCCATACTATTGTGGTGTTGGTGCTGACAAGGCTTTTGGCCGTGACATTGTTGACGCACATTACAAAGCATGTGTCTATGCTGGCATCAACATCAGTGGAATTAATGGAGAAGTGATGCCCGGTCAGGTTAGTTGGGAATTAAATTATGCATTTATTTTATTACTCATCATTGTTTACCATTAATATTATAATTTTCATGTTTTTTTGGTACAAATATATTTTCAATTAAATCTCACCTATGGTTTAATTTTAATTGTATGTAGTGGGAATTTCAAGTTGGTCCTTCAGTTGGAATCTCAGCTGGTGATGAGGTGTGGGCAGCTCGTTACATCTTGGAGGTAGGTGGCACATGGTTTAGTGTTACTGGTCACTCACTAGTCACTACCTATGCATTATGGATATGATTGCAACTAACTTTCTTTGTTTCTATGGTAACTAGAGGATCACTGAGCTTGCTGGGGCGGTGCTTTCCTTAGACCCCAAGCCAATTAAGGTTAATGTTTTTTCCCATTTGCTCCAACCTCAATGAAAAAAACTTTGGCCTTTCATTTATTTACTTCCGTTGAAAATGATGTTGACTATTGCCATTTGGGTTATTAAAATAAAATAAAAAAATCCAGGGTGATTGGAATGGTGCTGGTGCTCACACCAACTACAGGTAACCCTTCCTTTACTTGAAACTAAAGGACAAAATTACAATTAATTTAAAATCTCTTTGCTTTCATGCTTGTCAATTGCATCGTACTAAATTACTACCACTAATAATAATAATAATAATAATAATAATAATAATAATAATAATGTTACAGCACCAAGTCCATGAGAGAAGATGGTGGCTATGAAGTGATCAAAAGAGCTATTGAGAAGTTGGAGAAGAAGCACAAGGAGCACATTGCTGCTTATGGAGAAGGCAATGAGCGTCGTTTGACAGGACGACACGAAACTGCTGACATCAACTCTTTCATATGGGTAAGAAACAAGATAAATAAATGACAATACCTTGTTCCTTTGAAGTTTGAACTAACTTACTTTCATTTGGCACATTTTTTTAACATGTGATACCCAACAATCCAACATTATGGACCTTCTGTACCAAAACAAAAACATTATGGGACCAGGGACCCCTTGAGAAGATAATTTTTTGTTTTTATTTTTATTTTAACCTACAAGATGTTACTGTACTTTCTTTTCATTGCATGTTTGGTAACGCCGTGGTTTTCTTGTATCAATTTGTTCATACTTTAGACCAATTTATGTTGTTTTTGTATGATTTGATAATTGTTTAGGGTGTTGCAAACCGTGGAGCTTCTGTTAGAGTTGGGAGGGACACAGAGAAAGCAGGGAAGGGATATTTTGAGGACAGAAGGCCAGCTTCAAACATGGACCCATATGTGGTTACTTCCAAGATTGCAGAAACAACCATTCTGTGGAAGCCATGAGAGAAACCTGCATGCTGTCTCCCTTTGATAATGGAACAAGGAACACTTATGCTTTTCTAAGTTAGGATTTGGTCTTTTTTTTTAATTTACCTTTTGATTTTCTAGGATTTTGTGGCTATTGTTATGGCTGGTACACTCTGCTTGGGGCCGTGTTGGTTGGTGCAACTAACTGCCAAGTGTTGTTCATTGTTTTGTATTCCTTTTCCTTGTTTTCGGATTGTTACAACAAATAATAATGTAATGTTTATCAGTTTAATAAAAATAATGCTGATTGTGAATTATATTAATAATGATAAATATATGAAATTGTCATGTCCATTGGATTTGGAATCTGTTTACGTTGAACTGAATTTACAGTTGAGTCATTACTAGATAAAATTTGATTCCTGAATCATGAGTTCTGAATTTAACGTTGTCAGATGTGTTTTTTTACTGCAACGTTATTTGTTATATATATATATATATATATCTTATTATGTTCAAAGGCATGTAGGTGATATGGTATTACTGAATGTAAGCAGCTATTTAGAACAAAATGTTTTATTAGAAAAATATTGGTTGTCCTTTATGCATTTATATTTGATGTGTGAATTAGATGTACACTTTAATGTTGCTGTCTTATTGACAGGCAGCTAATAAGGGTTGCAAAAGCTCTGTGTACGTGTGAAAGGAAATGAATATAAGGGTTGCAGGTTTCAAAATCAAACTTGCAACCAAGTTTACCCTGTGTATACATAATACATGCAAATATATAACAGATAGATTTCATCTAAACTCATATATGATATTTGAGGAAGTGGTTCACAAGATTAAAGTTGGAGGTTATTGTTCAATTTTGGGTTTAACAAAGTTAAAGTTGAGTAACCAACCAATTGAGTAAGATCATTAAGCAATTCAATGATTAGCAGTCCTTGAGGAAAGTAATTGGCGAGTCTCCCAGAAAGATTACAAACTACACTTATGCAAACACATCAGGATGTTCTGCCTTTTTGTAGTAGCGACCCTTTTGGAGTTCAAAGATTTTTATGGTCTCTACTTTTGGATGGACACATTATTTATAAGATGTTAGTACTTATAATGAATAAATTTAAAATGAAAAAAATTATTTTCATAATTAGTAATTTGACTTTTTAAACTAGCAAGAATCACAGTGTAAGTAAAAAATAATACTCAAATATTTAATACTAGTAGGAGTATTTAGGAGAATGTGAACTTGTCCATATTTCTCTAAGATTCTATGCATCGTGACCCAACTCAACCACTTCTTTTCATTAGTCTGCACAACAGTACCACTTATTATTAGTTTACATATTTTTCATTTGAGTTTTATGTTTGGGCAACGGTTGTCCTGATTACATGTTTCTACTTTTTGTTTGATACTTACATTGTTGTTCTTTTCTATTTCCCATTTTTTTTTATTATTGTTATTAAGTGTATACTGTAGTGTTTTATAATATTGTTTCCAGTGATAATTAATTTGACACTTTGATTCATTTGTAAGGTTGTTTTGTTTGGTATAGTCATGCAAAGAAGGCTACTGTGACCCTTGGGAAGGAAATTCAAAACTATGATTATGAGCAAATTTATAAATAATCCTTTTTATACAATCAATTAGGAGATACACCGTAGAATGATTATTTATGCATTAATTATTGACGCTGCCTCCATAAGTTAAAATATATAGAAATCAGAATCTTTCATAGCATCTTTTGACTTTCGATACAGAACATTGTTCACGTACATAAAAAAAAAAAAATTCTCAAATAATTATCAGTAGTCCAAAGTCCAAATGTGAATTCATAATTTCTACTTACGAATATGTGAACTTGTGGAGTCTTCTTAGATTTCTATGCATGGTGGCCACTATTAAACCCCAATTAATTAAAAGTGGTTCACCACTTCACCGTCAACCATAAAGTGTGCTGATTTTTAAACTTCTAATAATAGTGTCTTATTCATTTTCCTTTTCTCAGGTGTGCCATGTTTTCTTTCTTCATCAATATTTTGAGGGTCTTTTTTTATTTCCTTTAAATTGTCATATTAGGCTGTTCTCGTAGTCATTTGACACATAATTCATTTTAAGAGTTGTTTGGTTTGGCATAGATGTAATCAAATAGTGTTTTGTGCAGGCACCTTGAATCTGTAGCAAAATGATGAACCATAGTAATGAGGAGGAGGCTCTGAGTAAACAGAGCGAGGTTATTGTGAGACTTGAGGAGAAAATTCAGAACCAGAATCAGAAAATTGTAGATATGGAGCAAAAGAACAGTGAGAAGGGTGTTATTTTGAGCAAACTCGTTGCAGGGCTGTTAGAGAACAATGAATCCATGAAATAAAATCTGTTTGAAGTGGAAAACAAGTATAATGCATCGTTGGAAATTATCAAAAAGTTTATGGGCGAGGGAGATACGATGCATGAGGAATATCAAAAAGGTGTCTATCATATTCTGAGGATAATTTCCTTCTATAATATCATTGTAGTTTACTTTATATGTTTCTTATGTTCTGTTTTGACTAAGTTACATTTTATAACTTGCAGAATTAGAACAGTTAAAAGTCATGAACTCTAATATAACTAATGACATGGAATGTATAAGGAAAAACCATGAATTGAAGATGAATAAGGCATTAAATGATCAGCAGCAAAAGAACAATACTGTGATGGTTCAGAAGGTCAGTAGTGATTGTGACATGCATGCACCCACATAGAGAATATTAATTTCTTAATTCTCGCTTGTAAAATAACTTGTAATATGGTATTGTACAAGGCTAAGATATGCTGAAAGCATCGTTAAGTTGGTATAAAAAAATATTTTTGTCTAATTTATTAGGGTTCATCTGACCTGGTGTCATTAAGCTTCGTGTTTATTTTTTCTCAGAATGTAACAAAAATGAGTTCACTCCGCAATGCTGCTTTGAAGCAACAAAATGATTGTGAAAATGTATTGAAACTGGCTAAAGAGCTACAGGTAATAAGTCCCTAAATCATGATGTTAAAGCATTCATATCAGTTTTAGATCAATATCATATTATTTATGCTATTTATTCGATTCAGGAGCAAAATGAACAATTCAATGCTAAGATGCTTGAAGCAGAAAATCAATGGCCAAAGAAACGAGAACAAGAGTTCTCGTTGTTGGCTCCACCATTTCTTGCAGTAAGTGCTTTAACTTGATTTGGAAGGGCACATCTGAATGATGAGTGATGCTTTAAGTCTTAAGAGTAGCCTAGTTTTAGCACGAACACAATGCATCCTCTACAGTGTGAGAAATTATTAGGTGCTTTAAATTTGAAGGTTCTGCAGCCTAATTGTCTTGAGGTAAGAATTGAAGAAGACAAAGAAAGTGAAAAAGTGAAGGAAGTGGAGAAGAGGAGAAGAATGACAACGTAGTGATATTAACATCTGACCCACAATTTGCTATTTTCAGATAGATATAATAAATAATTAAATTTACTACTTGTGTCCCCTATGTTAGCCAATTCATGTCCTAACCCACAATAGTCAATTCTTTCCACGTGTGACCACATTGCGTGTATATATGTGGTATGTGCAATTTTAATTTGCATCCAAAAGTGATTTGTCACAGTCTTGCTGTATGAACTATGAACTCATTGCTCATACTTCATGTGGTCATTTGCATGTTTGGCATTACTAGTCAAAATAAAAATAGGCCAAACGTTCCAGATATAACGGTTGTTAACTGTGGTCTTCTTGTGGCAGAGTATCAGAGTTTTAGAAGTAGAATGAGGGCCCTAAATAATCAACAACAGCACTAGCAAATAGATTCAGGGCACTAAATGGAGAAGTTTTTACATTATCTCAGCTTGGTGGTATTATTCAGGAATTAACTATTTTGTTTATGAATTGTTTTATGCTATTAAAGTATTTTTCAAATTTATTTTTAGCATTCGTTTCAAATAATAATAATTCACTTGCTTTTGATTCTGTATACTAGATAGTGAGCTCACCCCTGACCCACAATTTGCTATTTTCAGATATAAATGAAAAACTTAGCAGAATCTATAATTTATTCATTCATAATCATAATGACAGAAAGCTGATCAAATCATGTATCATGCATGCATTTTGTGGATGAAAAGTAATAAAACAGAGGAAAGGATTGAAGAGTATTACATAAATTTAAATATTCTTCCGGATGATCTCCACTTCTCAAAAGTTGAGGCCCGTCTCCGGGGAATGATAACAAACTCTCTCTGTATATATTAGTACCATACTTTAAACCAGATCTGACAGCATACTTCCCATGATGCTCAAACACCTCACCTTTGTCATTAGTTCTCAATAATTTGGTAGTTACTAGGCAATCCCAGAATTTGGGTATTAGTGAATCCTAATCCCAGAATTTCGCCCTTTCTGTTGAAACATAGAGGGTGAAAGAATGCTAGAGAAGGACCATAGAAAAAAAAATGACTTGGTCCAAGATGACTGTATTCTGTATTCTTTCATGGTCCACATTTCATACCCATCATATCTACTACGATCTGCCACCAAAGAGATAGATAGACATCCACCCATTACCCTAAGATGATATATTATTTGAACATTTGGCGGGAACTGAATATCTAATAATCTTTTCTCCCTCATATCAAATGCAAGAATTAAAAAACCACCATCAGAATATTTGAAATATTTGACAGACCAATGAAGAGCTCCGTTCAAGAGCTTTCCTTCAGTTGCATCCATTGTTTCAACGGGCACATAAATGGCATAGCTAACAGTACTCCTGGCAACAGCAAAGCTCCATGAATTGGTTCTCAGAGAGAAACAATCCACCACAGTGCAGGGATATTCCAATTTTACAACTACTACCGTATAGTCATCAGTTGATGAGTCATACTCGATACCATACAGATAACAACAACGATTATAGAGCAACAAATTGTTGTTAATTCGTTTATGGTTACCCGTTGACGGATTCCATACCACGAGATCAACGCCTAAACGATCCCATAGAGTGATTTTTAAGAGTAAAAATCCTCTGCATGAACCCACAATGCTGACCTTGTATATACGTTCGAGAGGTTCTGTACGCAGAGCATGAAGGGGAAGGAACGAAGGAAGTGAGGGGACATTCAAGACTACGTCTACAGAATCATCATCGTCGTCTATGCCTACGGAATTGGCGTTTAAATTGTTGAGCAATTTGAGAACTCGGTGAGTAGGTACCGCGGCTAGGTCAAAATGAATTTTGGTGATTTGAGGATCGAAAATCTGTGAGAACCAAGCCTTAGAGACGCATTTGAAACGCAACAAGGATCTTACTAATAACCTCCCCTCAACAGAATTTCTACAATCAACTCGTCAGGGAGGAGGGTTAAAGAAAGAGTACGATTTCTCTTCATCTTTGAATGATAATAAACACGACAGGAAGGAAGGGTTAAAGAGGGATCCAGATCCAAACACGACAGGACCAGAGTCAGGTTAAAGCAAATGACACGTGAGTCCCAAAAAAAAACTGTGTTATTTATTTTTGTTTTCAAAATGGTTAATCTAAATTAAATTTCTTGTATTTTTCGTTAATATTTTTTAAAATTTTGGTTATCTAATTTTTGCTTTAAGTTTTTTAATATAATATTAATTTAAAACACTTAAGTATTGGGAATGGACGAAAGCCCCGGTGTTCCTCGCAGAAAGCGAGCACACCCTTCTTCTTCTTCTCCCTTCTCCATTAAGCCCCAAAACTTCCCTTCCTTCCAAGACATCCCCAATCTGCCTTCCAACATCAAATCCCTCTGCCACCTCATCGCCACCACCTCCGCCGCCACAGTCGAGCACTCCCTCCAATCCGCCGCAATCTCCGTCACTCCCCACGACGTCGAATACGTCCTCAAACTCTCCTACGGCTTCCCCGGCCAAGCCGTCAAATTCTTCGCTGGAGCGGCCGCCACCTCAACGACAACCACACCCCCTATTCCTGGAACCTCGTCGTCGACATCCTCGGACAAAACCGCTTCTTCGACGCCATGTGGGACGCCATCAAATCAATGAACAAAGAAGGCTTCCTCTCACTCGCCACTTTCGCCTCCGTTTTCGGCAGCTATTCTGCCGCCGACAGAATCCGTGAAGCAATCATGGCCTTCGAAATTATGGAGAATTACGGCTGTGTGAGGGACGTTGTTGCTTTGAATTCTCCCTTGAGTGCATTTTGTAGCAATGCTAGGATTCTCGAAGCTTGTGATTACTTGCAGGTTGCTAAGAAATTCGTCGTGCCGGATACTGACACTTACGCTGTTCTAATGGAGGGCTGGGAAGGGGAGAGGGACAGAGAAGATGGCGTGCTTGGTGCTAAGGAGACATTTGCTGAAATGGTGATTGAGATTGGACGGGATCCTGCTAATGTGCATGGTTATGATTCCTTCTTGTGTACTCTTGTTAGAGGGCCTGATGGATTGCTTGAGGCTATTAAGTTTGTTGATTCAATGAGGGATAGGGGGTGTTACCCCGGTGTCAGGTTTCTGAATGTTGCATTGGATGCGTGTGTTAAGTGTCATGATGTTAGGACTGCTGAGTTTTTCTGGGAGGTGTTGGTGGTGATTGGGAAGTCTTGCAGCCCACCACTGAGATGTACAATTTGATGATTGGTTTGTATTGCTATTGCGCCGATGCTGATGCTGCCAGGAGGATGCTTGATGAGATGGTTTACCTAGGAGCTTTTCCTGATGTTGTCACTTATAACTTGCTGTTTAAGTTCTTGATCAAGGGGAGGAAGCTGAGACACGCCTCTGCTGTGTTTGTTGAGATGGTGAAGAATGAGTGTGTGCCGGAGCAGGATAGCTGTGATGCTGTTAAGGCCTATGTGGATTGTGGGGAGCCTATTATGTCGATCAAGGTTTGGAAGTGCATGGTGGAGAATTATGAGAAGGATTTGGAGCGGACGGCCAATTTTCTGGTTGTGGGGCTTCGTGATTTGAACAGGGTCCAGGAGGCGGTTAAGTATGCTGAGGATATGATTGGCAGGGGAATCGGGTTGTCCTCTTCTGAAAAAGTGGAAATCTCACTAGGTAGTTTGGAATTTGCTAAAACTGTGTGTAGCTTAATATAGTTACTGCTAAAGATACTACTAGAATTGCTTTAGAAGGTTAAAGGTAGATGAAGTTTATATAGGTTTTTTTTTTTTTTTGAGGAGATAATGTTTTAAGGTGGTTTAAAGAAGTTGGCCCACACTCTTACTAATGATTTTTAGATAAATAGTTTGTTACTTCAATGGTGGTTAAATGTGGTGGAATAAGTAGTCACATCTACAAAAGATCGATGAAATTTTGATATAGTAACAATATAAATAGATGTGAGGGAGATAACTATGTGAGAGAAGAGTTCGGGTATGTTAATAAGGCTTACCGATTCAACCCAAGTAGAATGGTGGTAATTCTTAAGAAGATAAAGAACTTGAAACTTTTTTAGGGGATAGAGACTATCCTAAGGGCTTTTTAAAGTCATTCCAAACTGGACATTAACATATGCAATTGTTATATTTATCTCTCTTTATTTATAATATTTATCTCTCCTTATGCCAAACTAGGCTGAGGTAGTGAAGAGTTGAGAAGAGAATGGGAGGTTTAGAGATGTGTTTATGAAATAAGGATATTTTTGAAAAAATAGATACAAAAAGGAGTATAATAGTTGTCTTAACATATATTGGATCAATGTTCTTACTGTTTCGGAAGTCGTAATCATAAGATTGGGCCTTTTTCAGGGTCCATTTTCAAATAATATAATTTCAACCATTTCATCATAATTTAATAAATAAATTAAAATTACTTTCATATTCCAGCAATTATACAGCTTCAAGGTTTCAAATTAAATTGAAGTGATAACATAACATTATTTTCAGTTGGAATTTTCATGGGTTTTTGATGATTTGGTCCTACTTAGTTTTTCTATACAAATATTATTTTTAGTTTGGTTAAAGCTAAAGCCTAACACTACCTAAAAAAAAAAAGAAAAAAAAAAAGGGAAATTAGGGATTGATTTTATCCTTCACCATATAACCGCAACTCAAGGAATATTATATGAAATAGTTCTAACTAATTGTTAAGCTGAATCACTTGTTCAATTAATTGGTTTGCACTTTTATATTTAGATAGTAATTCAAATACAACAATGCTTTTATATTTAGATAGTAATTCAAATACAATAATGCATTGCAAATTCATGCTATTGAATCACCAAGAAGAGAGGAATCGGCACAATTTACCTTCATCTAAATCTAAAGACTATTCATTAAAGGAAAAGTTGGTTTAGCTGTAAAAATCGTGAAAAACATTTTCTCGAATATCATTAATTTTTCAAAGTTCACTTTGCATGAACGTGGATTGAGAGCTAATATGTAGGCAAAGAAATACATCAAATCATGTGAAATTAATAGTACTTTATGTTAAAGATATAAATTTCCAATATAAATATTATAATTATTTTTTTTTATAACATAATCGTTTAAATCAATACTTATTCGATTCCTAAAAACTCACCAGTTTGACAATCAAATCTTAAATTCTTAAAATATTAAGTGGTGTTTTAATCAATTTATATCAATTTTTTTTCCATTAGATTAGCTAACATAATATTAATGAAACTCCAACTAATTTTGACTCACAGATATTAGATGTGTAATAATACATTGATGACAATTTAGACAAACATTATTGCTAAATAGCAAAAAGCAAAAGACTATCTAGTTTAATGACATTTTGACCATCACAAGCTAATCAATAACAAAATATGGCTAAAAAATTATATTTATTAATTAGAAGTGTTTCGGTATAATAGAGAAACCTACATTGTTTAAAGTATCTCCAATGATAAATTGTTAAATGGTTAAGTAACTTAATTTTTGTCATTAAATAATAATTTTTACTAACAAATTAACAATTTGTCTAATTTATAGATTATTTTTTCATGTATTTAATACAAATTTAAACAACTAATGAGTAGAGTTACTTATATAAATAACTCTTTTTAATTTTAAACGATTCAAAATACATTCTTAAAATTATAACATTAAAAGATACAATTTTTGGTTAACTTCAAAGTTTCTTATTTGTTAATTTATTTAATTTTATTAGTTATAAAATCTTATTAATTATATTTAATAATGATTTGTTATGTTTGTGTTTAATTAAGTGTTTTTCGTTACAAAATATTGATTTTCATTTAATCTTTAATTACAATGATAAAAAAAATGATATTAATATTTATTTAATATTTTAATTTTAATTATTGTAACATTATTTTATAGATTATGAAATTACTTATTAGTTATATATGTTTCTTTAAATAATAAAGAATAATAATAAAATACTTCAATATTAATTTTAATTTTATATGAAAGTCTTATTTTTTAAAAATATATAAAAAAACACTATAAAATACCGAGTCTATGAATTAATAATCGTAACAAAGCAAATACAAAGAAATATACTTTCTTAACAAAAGTATTTTGATGACACTAATAAACTACCATATATTACTGGGATGCAACAACTCTCCAAACCAAATAAAAGAATAATTAATTAAATTAATCCTTAAACGATTCAAAATAATAACACATTAAAACTACACATAAAGGAAAAGTTAATATTTAAAAGTTAAATAAAAAAGAAAAAACATTAAAGCTTAAACTCACACACACACACCAACTACTCTTTGAACTCAGCAGCGTCTACCTATGTCTCTGCGTGTGGCGGCAGCAAAATTGCTAAAAAAACTTCGCTTTCCTGCTTCCAATGTCTTCCCTGCCTCTACAGTAACCAAAAATGCATTTTCCGGTACGCAAAACCATTGAAATTTTGATGACACCACCCCTTACTACCTCCTCTCTTTTTCACTTGTGTATTAAATTCTTATGCTGATTAGGGTCATTCCTTTTTTATTTTTGAATTTTGGATGATGGGTTCTGTATAAATGAGTGGCACAACAAATGGTTGTGAAGGTTGCACTCTTATTGTAATATTCCATGCCTATTCTTACTTTCTTATTGTTTTTATGTTATTTCAGCTAAACTCAAACTTACCCGTTGGTATCAAACTGGTGCACATGGCTGGATGATAGATCTTAGGGATCCTTTTCTATGGATTGTTATATCTGGACATGTAGGTATGCTTTTTTAACTAATCATTTTCAATTGGTATTGATGCTATATCTGTTTTCCTGTGATAATTACTCCTATATTTTGCTGCAATGACTTTAGGAATTAGTGCCAGCATGGTATTTGCAGAAGATGCAACAACTGAAGCATCTTCCGATAGTGACTTAATCGGATTAAAAAAAATTGAGGATGGCTCTGTAGTATCAAACATACATACAGCAAAATGGAGAGTCTTTACAGATAAAGCCAGAGATTTTTTTCTACAGGCATGCTGTTTCTTTGTTATTAAGTTCTATTATACAACTCACCTAATGGGAAAAAGGTTGTTTTTGTTGTTGTTGACTATTTATCTCTCCATTTTCTGCCAGGGAAAACTGGATGAAGCTGAAAAACTGTTCCTTTCTGCTATACAAGAAGCTAAAGAAGGTTTCGGCGAGAAAGATCCACATGTTGCTTCTGCATGCAACAATCTGGTCATTTTACTTTCAGTTGATTGTTTCTTTCTTGTGAAGTAGTTTTATAGGAGAGAAAAAGGTAAAAAGTGGGGGACAACTCTCACCTTATGAGCTAGATTTTGAGGTAGAGTAAGGCTCAAATCCAAATTCTAAAATTGTCTAGGAGGATTTCTTATCCTCAGTTAGTAAGGAAATTCTATGTTGTATTTTCATATTTTTTTGTATTTTTTTCTCCTGATATTTGTTGAATTATTTCTAAAGTATTTGGATTTCTGGTAAGGAATGTTGGTACATCTATGGATCCACCATAATTATGATTTACATGGCAAAATAGCTTATGGTATTTACATTTGATGCACAACTTGCAATGGTCAAATCTCATGTAATTGGTGACAGTAATGGTAGACATAAGACATGTGATGAATACTTGCTTCTTGCAATGTTATTTCTCTTTTTTTCTTTTTTGTAAAGCAGTCCAATCGGTTGATTGTTCATCAACAGGATCCGTTGGTTGTTCATCTACAGGATCTTTTGTTATGTTGAGAAAGTAAATGATTCTCATAATGCATAACTCATTTTGATTATTATTATTATTATTTCAGGCAGAATTATACAGGGTCAAAAAGGCATTTGACAAAGCAGAACCATTGTATTTGGAAGCTATCAACATATTAGAGGAATCTTTTGGTCCTGATGATGTACGGTAGGGTGCAATTTCTGTGCTACCATCATAAATAATGCTTCATCTATTTTCAATTGTATAAGTTGAGCATCATTACTAGGAACCAAAAATGTCTATTCAATAAATGAATAGAAATGGGGATATGGTAGAGCTTGCATCAATCAGGTTTAATGCTCATGAAGTAAAGGGACATAAATGATGATATAGGTCTTGGGAAGATAAAATTCTGAAAAGGAGTAATAAATAGAGATAAGATACGTACTAGAAAGTTTCAACTTAGTAACATTGCATCAAGCTTTGTAGAATTAGGAAACTCAAGATTTCCTCTGTCTGTTCTACAGATTAGCTTGCTGATATTTCCACAAAATCTTTGTGGGATCTAGCATAACTTATATATGTGATAAGTTGAATGCATATGATATATATGTCCTAGCTTTAGAGGGTGTGTTGAGATATTTGGTAAAAATAGGGAATATTGGGGCAATCATTCCTCTTTCCATTATTTCTCTAGATAGATTGATTCTCCCAACCTTGTATATAAATATGGTATTGTTATCATGGAATAAACACATCATTCTTTATTCTCAATTAAAGTAGGGACTAAGACCAAAATTGTGTTAAATTATAGGGACGGTTAAATAACTAGAACAAAAAACATTATAGAGAATTAGGCAATAAACTGTGTGTCTAAAGACCTCATAGATGGAATCTTATATAGCATATGAGCATTGATTACACATAATTAGAGGAGATATTGTTTCCTTTAAATCACTTATTCTTGCCTTATTACATTAAATGTGGATATCATAACTTGATTTCCAACATTCCCCCTCAAGCTGGAGCATATAAATCATATGCACTAAGCTTGTTACATATATAATTAACCTGTGGACCTGTCAAGGCTTTGGTGAACGCATCTGCTGCTAGCTGTTCATTAGAGTTAACAAATCTAGTGATGATATCTCCTGATTCAATCTTCTCTCTAACAAAATGACAGTCCACTTTAATGTGTTTGGTCCTTTCATAAAACATTGGGATAGATGCAATATGTAGAGCTGCTTGATTATCACAAATTAGAGTAATTTTGGCATCTTCTTCAAACTTGAGCTCTTTAATAAGTTGCTTTAATCAGACAAGTTCACAAGTTGTTACAGCCATATCTCTATATTCTGCTTCAGCATTAGAACTTGCCACCACACTTTGCTTCTTGCTCTTCCAGGATATAAGGTTTCCACCAATCATTATACAATATCCTGAAGTTGATTGTCTGTCACTAGGAGAACTAGCCCAATCTGTATTTGAATATCTAACAATTTGGACATGTCCTTTGTCATTATAGACAAGTCCTTTTCCAGGAGCACCTTTGATGTATTTGAAAATCCGCATAACTGCCTCCCAATGATCTTGATAGGGAGAATTTAAGAACTGACTCACCACATTAATTGCAAAAACAATGTCAGGACGAGTGACAGTAAAGTAGTTTAGTTTCCTAACTAACCTTTGATATCTCCCTGGGTGTGCAAGAGGAACCCCTTGGTTAGGTAGCAATTTGAGACTTGGGTCCATAGGAGTGTCCATTGGCTTAGCATTCATTAGGCCAATTTCCTCAAGGATGTCAAGGGCATACTTCCTTTGAGAGATCACTACACCATCCTTGGATTGAGCCACTTCAATACCTAAGAAATATCGAAGTTTCCCAAGGTCTTTAGTTTGGAACTGGCAAGAGAGGTATTGCTTTAATTGGGCTATGCCATGCTCATCTCCTCCAGTGATAACAATGTCATCCACATACACAACGAGGTAGATACATCCTTGTGGTGAATGGTAATAAAAGATCGAATGGTCAGCTTTACTGTGAATCAAGCCAAATTGTTGTACAACACTACGAAATCGGCCAAACCATGCTCTCAGAGACTGTTTAAGTCCATATAAGTAGAGACGGATTTTAGTGGGGGCAAGCACCCCCCCTCCTCCCCCTTCCCTCTTTTAATATATATAAAAAATAAAAAAATATTAATAAAAAAATTATTAAAAAAATAGGTTTTTAAATTAGTATTTATTTAAAATTTTTTATTAGTAGATCATATTTTAGTTTTATACCTACTAAATATTTGATTTCATTACATTTTTTATTTATTTTTTGGCAAGTTTTACTCTTAATAAATTAATTTGACACTTTTCATCTATAATTTTTTAAAATCTTATAAATTTTACCTATTATTTTACTCTTATATTACATGATTGTAGATTTTACTCAATTTTTTAAAAATTGACAAATTTGATACTTATTTTTTGTCCTTTTTTTATATAAATTTTACATTGAATATATATATATTTTTTAATTTTATCTTCAATTTTTGTAAAAAAAATTTTAGCCCCTCCCTACTTAAGTTTTTGGATCTGTCCCTGCATATAAGAATCTCCGAAGTTGACAAACCATGGTAGATGATTCCCCCTAAGCAACAAAGTAAGGTGGTTGCTCCATATAAACTTCTTCCTCAAGATCTCCATGTAGAAAAACATTTTTTATATCAAGCTGGAAAAGGGGCCAGTGATGAATGGTTGCAGCAGAAAGTAATAGTCGGACAGATGTCATCTTTGCCACAGGGGAAAACGTGTTAGTATAGTTGTGTTCGAACACCTGAGTGTAGCCTTTTGCCACTAAACGAGCTTTGAACCTATCAATCTTACCATTAGGTCCAACTTTAACGGAGTACAACCACCGACACTCGACGGGGGACTTCCCAGGAGGGAGAGGAACCAGATCCCATGTACCACTACTCTGGAGAGCACACATCTCGTCAATCATTGCTTGTCGCTAGTTTAGGTGGGATAATGCTTCACCTGGAGAGTTAGGAATAGACACAAAAGACAAAGATGAAAGACAAGTATAAAGTAAGGGAGAAAGACGATGATAACTCAACGTAACATAGTAAAGGGATGGGTTATGAGTTGTACGTGTACCTTTCCTAAGAGCAATGGGTAGGTCAAGGTAAGACGGAGGACCCGAATCTAGGAAAGATATTGGAGTTGGGGATGGGTCGATCATGGTTTCAACCTCAACTGCAAGGGTAGGCATATGTGTCACAGGAGGCCATGGTCGTCTGTGATATGTCTGAAAAAGTTTTTGTTGGAGAGGATGCTTAGGTGGGTCTTCCTCTAAAGCAATAGGAAGATGAGCAGGAGAAGGACTCTCCGGGGAAAGAGAATGCACGGAGTCAAAGGAAGTGGAAGCGGAAGTAGATGCAAAGTAGGGCATAGACTCAAAGAAAGATGCATCAATAGAGATGAAATAACGTTTAAGGGTAGGAGAAAAACATTTATACCCTTTCTGGGACCTATGGTAGCCAAGGAAAACACACTTGATGGACCGAGCTGATAATTTATCAAGTCCAGGTGAAAGGTTATGAACAAAACATGTGGAATCAAAGACACGAGGAGCCACAGGATGAAGAGGTGTATGGGGAAACAAAACAGAGTATGGAGTTTAATTGTGGAGGACAGATGATGGCATATGATTGATAAGATAACAAGTTGTGAGAACAACATCGCCCAAAAAGTGAGAAGGGACATGGCCGTGAATGAGAAGTGTTCGAGTAGTTTCAACAAGATGTCGATTTTTGTGTTCGGCAACCCCATTTTGTTGAGGTGTATGAGCACAAGACGTTTGATGAAGGATACCTTTAGATGCCATAAACTGTTGAAACTAGTTGGACAAGTATTCATGAGCTTTGTCACTACAAAGAGTTCAGATAGGAACACCAAACGAGTTTGGATTTCATTGTAAAATTTTTCAAATAGAGAAAATACTTCAGATCGATTTTTCATTAAAAACAACCATGTGCAACGACTAAAATCATCAATGAATGTAACAAAATATTTAAAACTAAAAGAGGTTATGACTCAAGACGAACCCCAGATATCTGAATGGATTAAAGTAAAAGGGGATGCAGGGGATGTAGCTCGTTTATTTATACGATCAAGAAAAAACTGACGTGTGTGTTTTTCTAATTGACACGACTCACAATTTAAAGCATACAGTTTGGATAATTTAGGAACCAACTTTTGAAGAATCGGAAGGCCAGGATGACCTAACTGAGCATGAATGGTAAGGGGAGATGCAGTGGTAGAATATGCTTGTGATGGGGCAGATAGGTAATAAAAACTATGAGACTCACATCCAGTGCCAATCGTCCGTCCCGTATTCCAGTCCTGTAAAACAATAGTATCTTTAGTGAATGTGATCAAACAATCATGGGATTGGGTCAAACAATGAACAGACAAAAGGTTAAAAGGACAGTCAGGTACAAATAAAACAGACTTGATAGTTAAATTGGGTAAGGGATGGGTGGTGCCAATTCCCTGTGATTGTGTTTGGGAACTGTTGGCAAAGGTAATAGTGGGCAGAAAACTGGAGGTAGAAAGAGAAGAGAAAAGAGAGCGATTACCAGATATGTGATCGGATGCACTAGAGTCAAGCATCCAATGGCCCATAAAAGGAGATTGTGAGAGGCAGGCAAAAGAATTACTAGATTGTGCTACCGAAGCAATGACACCAGAGTTTTGACGACTTTCATGCCACTGGATAAAGTCCTCATGCATCATAGGCGTTGCCGCAGACATGATGCAAAGGGAAAATGCCAGAAACAGTACCATAAAATAAAACCTTAGAGGGAGAGAAAAAAAAATCTCGTTAGATGAAGGTGGCAGAAGAGGGATAGGATCGCCTGGGAGGGAGAACGCCGGCGTTCAAGTCACCGCCGGGAAGGAAGCTCCACGCGTCGGAGATGCACACCAGAAAATGGTGTTTGGCGCATACAGATGACGCGTGTGTGGGCATGTCGGAGTGTTGGTGGAGACGCCGTCAACGGTGGCGGACAGAGAGGGCTGGTGCGAGTCGGATGGCAGGGAAATTTGCCGATGGAGGTTGCGGGAAAATATTCCAGCACGACAGTCAGCGCGATCGGCGGCGATTGTCAGAAATAAAATGGGGACAGCAGTAGCAAGGGTTGCAAACCCAAAAGAAAACGTGTTTGCAACAAAATTGCGTTGGAGGACAGTGGGTCCTCCGAAAAAAAAACAATTTATGCTCCAGATACCATGTTAAATAACTAGAACACAAAATATCATAGAGAATTAGGCAATAAACCGTGTATAGGCTTATTTGCATTTATTACAAAATATATTGTTTCCTCTAAATGAGATATTATTGCCTATAAACTATAATTATGACTAGAATCAGAATATCAATTCTGATTTTCAACAGAGAGAAAATAGGTCATTCTCATTCACTAAATATTAAATACATCATAATAGCTTTATATAGAAGGGAGAGAGAAAGAGGATAAGGGATACAACTATCAGGATATTTTGAAAATACCTACAGCTGTAAGTCATAATTAACAGCTATTATTCTACAGTTGTAAGTTATAATGGACTATAGCTGTAGAATTACAATTATTTTATACTCTAATATACAACGTTGGCCTAGGCGTTTTAGCAAACATGATGCAAAGGAAAAATGCTAGATACCACAGAATAAAACCCTAGAGGGAGAGAAAAAAAAATCTTGTTAGATGAAGGTGGCACAAGATGGGTAGGATCACCTGGGAGGGACGACGTCGGCATTCAATTCGCCGCCAAGAATGAAGCCCCATGCGCTGTCACGCACACTAGAAAAAGGTGTTTGGTGCGTAAATATGACATGCGTGTGGGCGCATCTAGACTCCGATGGAGATGTCATCAATGTCGTTGGACAGAGGTGGCTGGCACGATTTTGCTGGTGGTGGCATTTGTCAGGAAAGGTCACCAGAAAATTTTCCGGCACAGCGACGGCAACGGCAGTGATCGGAAAGAAATGCTAGGCACAGCGACAACGAAAAGGGTTGCAAACCAAAAAGAAAGGATGTTTGCAAAAAATATTTAGTCGGGGATAGAGGGTCCTTTGAAAAAAAAAATGTTTTAGGGACTGCCTAACTTGGCTTAGATATCATGTTAAATAACTAGAACAGAAAACATTATAGAGAATTAGGTAATCGTGTGTGTAAAGACCTCATGGATGACATCTTATATAGCATATGAGCATTGATTACACATAATTAGAGGAGTTATTGTTTCCTCTAAATCACTTATTCTGTTGCCTTATTACATTAAATGCGGATATCATAACCTAATTTCCAACAGGGGACAACAATGTATTTAAACTAAAGGCTATATATATATATATAGCCTTTAGTATGATGAATTTCATTGGGCCTGGTGGCTTCAATTTGAATCTTTGATCATGCAGGGTTGGGGCTGCTGTTCACAACCTTGGGCAGTTCTACCTTGGGCAGCGGAAGTTGGAAGAAGCTCATGTTAGCTATGAGGTAATTTGTTGCTAAAGAGAATCTCTTAATGAACACAAATGTTAGATAAAAGCCCTTATTAAGTTGGATAAAAACCCTTAATAAGAATCAAGTTCTATAGGAAAAGGTCCCAAATAAGGGTTAAATGATCACCTAAAGAAATGAAAGCACTCTTCCTGTTTTCTAAGCAGTTGGAATCTTTTGAATGTGGATATCTTTGACCATTTACTCATTATAGTTTTGCATTATTATGTAATGGAACCAGATTTCATTATTTTTGGATCTTGAATGTTGGTATTTTTGTTTGTTCATTTTAGGTTATTCCCCTTTTCCTCTATCACATGTAATCTGTTTGTGACACTGACATGGTTTCATATTATAGTTAGTCTTATCTTTTTATGTTATTTCAGTTCTATTGATTACCTCTTCTTTTATTTTTTGCTTTTTGACAGCGTGCTCTGAAGGTATGGACCTATTATTCTCATTTCTCAGGAAGAGAGTTATTTTCCTCAGTAGATCACTTTTTATTTCATTCTTATATCTTGATGTCATTTCTTTGTTTGATGATTGAGACTGTATGTTGTCTTGAATTTAGTATGTGATAATGACTATTTATTCAGATAAAAAGGCGTGTTTTGGGGTATGGCCATTCAGAATGTTCAGATACATTGTATCATCTAGGAGTGGTAATTATCTGTCCTTTTAAACTACTATTTTTTATTTCCGTGTTTTTTGTTTGTTAAAATAGTCTAATACTTCAATTACCAAAAAAAGTAGTCTAATACTTTAGAAACGAGAAATCTAGAATAGAAAGGTGATCTTGGGGTCAAAATAAAAAAAACGAAGGTATGACTGTACACTGATGGTTACAAAAATCCCACCTTTTTTGGTTTACTATTTTCAATAATTTGCAAAGTGTAAAGGAAATAATGAAAACAACAAAATTTGTTTTCACCATTTCCTTTACAACATCTTGTAAATAGGGAATGATGACACATAGTGGCATTTTTATCATCACCAAGTGATTGAAAAATTTATGAGTTGAAGATAGAAACAGTTTTTGATATGATGCATAAGAGTCACTCGCTACTATTTTCACATAATTTAGACAAGCTACCACAATTGCTTCCCACAAAAAAATGAGTAAAAATGTGAGTGAGGGACAGTTTATTTGTTTTAGAATGTAGGGGAGAAGTGAGATGCAACTTTGTGATAGATATTCTTAGTACCTCCCTTTCATAAAGCTATGGGAGAACTTTTGTGCCTTAAGCATGGCATACATATATTTTTAGGTTTGCTTTTCTTTATTTTGACATAGCATAGTATTTCTATTCTATCCTCTGATTTCTACTTTGTGTTCTGTTAATAATTTTCTTTTACATAAAACAAAAAGAATATGTGAATTAAGGTAATGCCTGAAGAAACGCTCAAATAACAAAGTTTCTTTTACATATATTTGTTTAGTTTGTGTTGTGAAGCAATGCTCCTGAATAACTTGGTACTCATTAAAAAATCTTTGAGATTTAAAAGGATAGGCTATGTAATTTCTCTGAGATAGAATATGTTTCTTGCTTCTTTTAGGTCTTATGCTTACTAGTGGTTTTGGTCAGAAGTTATTGCTTCTTTGGTGACTAATTTTTCTCTTCTATACTTCTTGGAAGATGGAATTTTGGTTCAACTGAGGATCTTATTCTACAATAATTATGTTCAGGTGCTGTATCTTCAAGGAGAAGAAAGGGATGCTGAGGCCCTTATTAAGGACTCTATAAGGATTCTAGAGGTATGCGGACCTTCTTTTTGTAACTTAAATTCCTCCCCAGTGGGGGTTGGTAATTATTATCATTATTATTATTGTTGTGCTTAAGCTTAGTTGTTTACGAATGTAGGAAGGTGGTGAAGGGGAGTCTTTTGTATGCATTAGAAGACTACGATACCTCTCACAGGTGGCCTTTTAATCCTTTTTCCTCCCAAATCTTTTTTGATAAATAATCTATGCTTGAATAACACATAAAAAACCTTTACACTATCTTGAATCTCTATCAACTGCCAAGGAGGTAGAACCACACGGTGCACATAATGTTAATACTTAATATAAACTTATGCTGTCTCATGGGAATTAAGAGTTAGGGTCAGTTGTAATAGTTATTGGTAGAAAGTTGGAGCAATCATTTATGATCAGAATATGTGTAATAATAGCTGTCATTAGCAGTTATTTATTATTAGAATATGTTCACTAGTAATTGTGTTGAAAGTTTAGGGTAGAAAGTTAGGAGCAGTTGCATATTATTAAGATGTGTGTAATGGTGTAAAATATAGGTGGAGAAAGGGCACCTAAAACCTATGTCACACAATCCAAGTATACTTGAGAGGTAAAATAGTGTTACATATAGCTTTCCAAAAAATAAAATAAAATAGTGTTACTTATGATATAAGTGCTCAGGCACAAATCTAGATAATAGATATATAAAAATTATTCTCTCCACTTGACAACTTTTAAGTTTTAACTTTGGGAAGAGTTGGTTCTTGGCACTGTATTGGATTTTTTTTTATCAATTGGTAAGGAGTTTGATATTTGTTGCATTCTTCATAATTTAATTAGAAATTCCAGCTTAAGCTAAAATGAGTTTGTGCATCGTCCACCCCTTTATGTGAGCCTGTTCCAATGTTTCTGTTTATTAGTTTTTCATCCTAACTTTCTTAATTATATCAAGTTATTGCCATATTCTTAGATATATATGAAGTCACATCGAGTTGCTGAAGCTGAAATGGTCCAGAGAAAGATCCTGCATGTTATGGAATTGTCAAAGGTTCTTTTTGTTATCTTCTTTGTCTTCTGCTTTGAATTGACTTTCTTGTTAATGGTGATGCATGCATATTTTTATAAATTTATAAATACTGGATTAGTGGGTTTTATTTTTATTTTTTGAAAAAAGTGGTTAAGTGAAAGAAACTTCTGCTTAATGAATTTATCCTCACTTGTCAAATACAATTTGTCTAAGCTGATTTAGTTTCTTCATTTGAGTGAATTAGTGGTTGCATCGTATTTGCTCTTTTTTCTGCCACTTTTAGTGTTGTGCCATTGTCATGGTTTAGAGATATAGGGATGGCCTAGGCAAGCTGGTTTCTTTTCCTGTTTCTTATTGTCACTGCATGCATTGAACAGGCCCATATATAGGGTGGTTGAGCTCTATTATTTTCTGTTCTTAAGTTTAGTTGTGATATAGAGTGCTGTTTCTATTCTTGCTGAATAACAATTAAAGTCTTTAAGTTATTCTTATGTAGATTGACATCTTTAATTTGATTGACTAAATAACAGTACGGTGATAATAGATAAATGGACTGTAATTTTTGAACAAGTTAGGAGTTCAATTTCTTACAAAACAATCATATGATTTGACAATTCATAAAACTAATACTATTTCTTGACAACGTGGAAAGTAGTATGACTGGCACTAATGACAGATTGACATTTTATGATGTTCCTTGGCAGGCCTTTTTTAATCTTCCTTTTCCATTTGCTACTTTCTGTTTTGATTTAGAATTAGTTGTGTTGATCTTGCTCAATGAAATTAGAAAATGTTGCAAGAACAGTTATTTCACAAATCTGTTGTCATTGTCAAAAACATGATGCATTTGGTGTAATACAGGGATGGAATTCCTTGGACACTGTTATTGCAGCTGAATCTTTGGCTCTAACCCTGCAAGCATCTGGCAATACAAAAGATTCAAAAGAGCTTCTTGAAAGGTTATTACAATACTTGAAACCTGGGAAATTAATTTTGATTTTATACAAATGAAATCCTCACTTTTTTTTTCCCCTTGCAGATGTCTTAATGTCCGGAAGGACTTACTTCCTAGTGACCATATTCAGGTATGTCCTTTGACAGGGATTTTGGTTGTTCCAATTTCCAATTCTATTTTGATTGCAAATCCCATAAAATTGATGGCAAAGCTGATGTTTTCTTTATCCGTGGTCAGATAGGTGCAAATTTACTTCATCTAGGAAGAGTGACAATGCTTGACTGCAGTCAACATAAAAAGTTGGATGTTTCTAGAGCTAAAGCTGAGCTTGATATGGCAAAGAATCATTTGCATAATTCCATAAGGTTCGTTCGAGTTTGGCATGCCTATCTCAAGAACTCAATCAATTTATCATGTTTGTTTCTTTTTCCAGTGGCAATTATTCTTTCTTTTCACAATGCAGTTTTTTCAGAGTTATTTTTGTGTCCATGCCTTGTGGACAGGTGGAATTTGATGTCATATTTATGTAGTTCTGAAATAGATTTATTTTATCATTCCTATTTTAACATGATTTATATTAACGAATGCAAAGGAGCATTCAACTGATAGACCATGCAGATAATAAAAGGACCTCATTTGAAAGTGAGAAAAAACTGGAAGAACAATCAGCTACCACAGTGAGCCATTTAAGCTTAATGAGTACTAAAAAATAATTCAGTGTGCAATCTCCTTGGACCTGCTTCGGTTAAATTGTGGCTGAAATGTATTCTGCTGTAACCTGATGATCCTTATTAAATTATATTTGCTGAAGGAAACTTTTGTGCTTTAATTTCCTCCCAATATTAGAGGATTGCACAAGTAATTTCTTGATTAAGCATTGGATTGTTCTTATATTGAATTTTTAATTATAAACATTAGTATAATTTGAACTATCATGTTTAAAGATAATGTTTGAATTAAGGCCTTTGCTTGGAGCACATTTATGATAGACTATTTCTTGTTCCATCATAGGATTTCACGTCAATGTTTAGAAAAGGTATTGAAACAAAAGGACAAGTTAAAGAAATACAGTAGGCCTGGAGATTCTAGAAAGGAAGGGCAAGTAGCACTGGCCATATTGGTTAGTTTTTCCCCCCCTTGGGTTATTACCCTCCTCTTATGCATGTCTATTAAAACAGGATCATGATTTGTACTCTTCTATGAATAAAAAATATTTGCTTATTAAAATAGAAATGTAATTTTTACAGTTGCAGTCACTCAATACATTGTCATCAGTGGAGTTAGATAAGCAAGAATTGCAGGAAATTCAGGTTAGATTACAAGCCTTGATGGCAGTGCAACTAGGTTCAAGTCCCAAAGAAATGAGAAAAACTGCAAATATGAAATATCATATATTTTCTTGGTTAAGTGTTAGTGTTCTTATGTAAAGCAGGAAAGAGATATTAACCTCAAGGCTCGGGAGGCACTTCTTCAATGCATTTCTGCTTACAAGGAGGTAAACGTTTTTATATGATAATTTTTCTTGGGAGTTTTGCATACTCTAATTTTTCTAGCGAGTTATTATTCCTCATTTCCTAATATTTCTAGCACGTATTTCCTCACTTGCATTTCAGACTATTCATTTCACTAATTTAAAAGACTTGAATTATGCTTATGTTAGTACTAGTGATCAAACAGATTACTAGTATTAACAAATCGTTACATTCAGAATTTGAAAGCAATGGAGTGAACATCTTCCATGCATATATTTTACATGTGATTTTGAAAGTTTATTACAATTTCACTCTTCCTTTGCAGTTTGTACATAAGAGGTCAATTGCTGATACCCCTGAAATAAAGAACGAGTATCTTTCATGTTTAAAGCGCGCACAAGATTTGTTTGGTCATAAAGTTGACGAAGAGCCAAGCAATCAAACACCTTGACTGGAGGGGAGAGATTTACTTGAAGGGATTATTTGTTGATAAAGAAATTAATTTAATGGGGAATTTTTTACTCAGAAGAAATAAATAAACCAAGCTTGATAACTAAGTCAATTGCCACTAGCCATGGCATCAAAATTGTTGTTAAACCATACTTCGTGTGGTTATTAATTACATTACCTTGATATTGAGTTGTGTATGCTGAGTATGTCACTTCAATTGTTACTAGTTTTTTTTTTTTTTTTTGGTAGTTCGTTGTTTCTAATTCCCCCTAATCTTATAAGCATAACTAATTTCACAGATTGTAACACATGCTAATGAAGTTAATGTGACCATATATTCTAATCACATCTAATGATGAAAGCATAAAGGGGGTACTGATTGTGAACTTTTAATAAAGAACCACACCGTAGTGGGGCATGTGAAAACAACACAGTTTGAAGTGGTTTCTGACTCT
Source organism: Amphicarpaea edgeworthii (assembly GCA_014843725.1). Lineage (NCBI taxonomy): Eukaryota > Viridiplantae > Streptophyta > Magnoliopsida > Fabales > Fabaceae > Amphicarpaea > Amphicarpaea edgeworthii. Next base: position 24,524,745 of record CM026325.1, read on the forward strand.
GAACCCGAAAGCCTCTAAAAAAATGTTGGAGAATAATCCACTTTCTTGGTGTAGACAAGTCAGAAAAATACATTGCCAAAGGCCAAACCATTTTCTCACAGGACACAAACTACCACACATCTTCAAACTTCTAGTAGGTCCCAATGCCCATATTTAATTAAATGATGTTATTAAATTCTGACACCACAATATTGTGAACAACACCTCAAAAAAGTTACACGCATGCCATTCCTGACACGTGAAGTTCTCGACCACAACATATTGCATTGCATGGTGGAACATGGACATAAATTTTCCAAACACATTCACATTTTTCAAAAAAAGAAGTGGTCTCATCTCATGTCACCTAAGTTCTTCTCTCTGAACTCTCTAGTTGAGAGGACGAAGAAGCCTCAAGAAACCAGAGATGAATTGGCCATTGTGAAAGCAGCTGCATGGGCATGGTACCGACATGGTTCAGGCTCAGAAGGAAAGGCTAAGAGTACTGAGTTTGATGTCACAAGAACTCAAAGAGTAGCAAGGCCTTCACGTTACAAGTTAGAAGCTATGAGAATGGCTAAGGAAGCACCCTCAGACTCAGTTCACACCAATAGTTGTAAACATCTTGTTGACACATATGAAGTTCAATGCATTTCAAGGCAATTGGATAGGCTTGTTATAGAGTCTAGCCACAACAATGCAAATAATAATGATGGTAATAGAAAGATGATCAAGAATAAGAAGAGGGTCAGTAAAGGGTGTTATAATGTGGTGGGTGGCACTGCTTTGTCCAACAAAAAATGTGTACCTGTGGTTAATCTGACCAAGTGTCTGCCAAGGTCCAATCATGATCCATCTTCCATCACTAGGTTTTAGTTTGGTGATATTGGCATGTCTAATATCTCAACTGCATGTACTCATCAATGTTCCTATAGAATAAATTTGTTAAATGTTAACAAACACAAGCAATTTGAGTTAAGCACTTAAGCATATATCTATCTATCTATCCATGTGTTTGGTAAGACGTTGGTTATCACTGAAGCGTGAATCCATGAAACAACTAATAATATGTTGATAAATGAAGTTTTGTTAAAGACTACATATATTTTTGTGGAACATGAAAATGTTCATACATAAAAGAAAAAAAAAAGCATTAATTTGTAGGATGATGGATAAGAATGAGAGGAGTCGGTGTAATTAATTAAATGAGTTCTGGTGAATGGTAGCTTTTCCAAGGTCCTTTTTGGATCCAGTCATGTGATTACTGGGACTGCTAACCTAACCAGTAACCACCCATGTAGGCCATATATAACTGCAAGATATTTGTTTCAGTTCTGTGTGTTTCCTTCTCTCAAAGTAAGTATTCGTACATTAACAATTGTTTAAGATGAAAAATTGTCCTAAGTTTAATGTTATTATACTCATCACTACTCTGCACAAATGTGATGGCTACTTTGTTCATTTCAAGTTTTGGCTTCTATCACTATTTGCCACTCATATTGATATATAACTCTCTATCTATCATATCCGCATACAAACAAACAAAAAAAGGGAGTTATGGTCGAGTTTGATATATTGTTGTGCAAAAGCTAAAAAAGCCGTATCTTGATGGAGGATCGATATTGAATTATAACCATATATATTATTATGGTCGGTTGTAAGTATGTGACAACATATATATTGGTACCACATGAGAGCATGCTTAGATATGGAAAGAGAGTCGTCGACAATATATAGAGAAATTAACTAGATTCAGGGAAACAATTTGGTTGTTGCTTTGTACAAATCTCATGTGGTAAAGAAAATTCAATTGTTGTTAGCTCTTACTACGACATCATACATGAAAATAATAATTATAAAAAAACAGATTCATCATTTGTGATATGATGTTAATGGTTATACTAAATTAATAAAGGATGGTTGTTACGAAGTTACGATAACTCGATCGCTGATGGTTGTTACAAAGTCACACGATATATAACTCCCATAAATATAGTAATTGATTCGAAGAATGTATAAAACAAATCAAATTGTTGCAATTGCAAAGGTTAGAAGCCGAAGTTAATTAAGGTCACTTGTTAACTTTAGATACTAAATGAATGAATATATATGATAAAGTGGGGGCAAGATCGAATGCTTCACTAACTACCTCATATGATATGGATTCCAAGTTCATTTTTAAAGTAAGTGCTGAGCTGTGATACTGATACATATGAAGAAGCGAACAACATGTTTCAACAATATGCTTCTTCTATTTTTTTTTTTTTTATCTTTAAGAATTGAATACAGATACTAAAATAGTTTATGACATTTCACATTTTCACCCATACTGTTTAACTAAATGAGTTATACTCTCATTTTCTTATGAAAGAACTCTCATTTCTCACATATCAGGTCACGGCCTATGATATATTTTCAATATTCACATTAATAAATTCTTACGAGTGCACTTTATCAAAACGGAAAAAATAATTAGTTGTTGATGACTGAAAAATCAGTCTCTAATTATAATCTAAAATAAAATATCAGTCTATGATATGAATAAAATTTTTTTTTAAGGGACGGATGAAATCAGTCTAATTACACTTCAATTTGTGGCAAAAAAATCTGTAGATAAATAAATGAAATTTAAAATGATTAATGAATTTATGCGATCTCTAAATCAGTTTTGACCATGACTAAATATTTTCAATATATATATATATATATATATATATAAATTGAGATGCTGCCCAAAGTGATTTGCATCGAGTGCAACTCAGATGGTGCTGTTGTTGGTGCACCAGGGCACACGGCTATTGGAGGCCTTTTCCGCGACAATTCAAGATGCTTTTTTAGAGGTTTTTCCAAGTATATTGGCCTGCAAACAGCCATAGACATTTGCATTGAACATGGATGGAACAACCTTTGGAGCACAACTGTCCTTGCTTTTACTCAACCAGAGATTGAGGTGGACTTAGAAGCTTACCATAGAAAAATGTCTCTCACTAAGCTTCAAAGTCATCCTATATATTGGGAAGGTAATCAATGTGCTGATGCACTATGGACTCAAATATAAAGTTCCTTATACATGGTTCTTAGTTACACCTAATTTCTTGTATAGACATTTGGATAGAAATCAAAATGAATTGCCAAACTATAGATTTGGCTAAAGTTTGCTCTAGGATTGTGTTAATTTACATTGGGTTTTGGCTTGAGTCCCCCAATCCTTCTATCAACTACTCAATTTTCTTTCTTTTTCTTTTAATAAAATTAGCTGGACAGAGTGGTCTTATCAAGAATGCTAACATAGTTGTGATACCCTAATTTTATTTTTCTTCTTAAACTTTATTACAGGTAAAAAATAAAAAATAAATTGAGAAGCAAATTCACACATTAATATATCATTTTTAGTAAAACATTTTGTCTCATCTCCTGAAAGTAAAGTTGTTATAATCACATCATATCTAGCCGTTATAATTTTTTAATCAAAATTTGCCAATTACACATTTCATAATAAATTCTAGTGGAGTTCTCGTGTTGCAATCCAATGCCTATCTATACCTTTCCCCAGCGTCCCCTCCTTCTATCTCTATGTTGTTTTGTCTATTTTGATCTTTATATTATTTTGTTTATTTTATTTTTGTTTACCATTGTTTTTTTTTGTGGAGGAGGATGAGAAGTTGTTGAAAGAGGCGAAGAAACTCTCATGAGAGGATAGTCTCTTTCACAAGAACGGGAAGATCTGCAAAACGTCAATCAACCAATCGTGGTACAGTTTTTTTTAATTGCCTTTGCATATTACTATTTTTCTAAAATAATGTTATATAATAGGATATATAATAAATGAGTAAATTATTTAAATCAAGAATAATAGGATATAAGTTATTATTGTAATTTGTTATCATTTCTTTGAATTATGCAATGTAAATTATTATTGTAATATGTTGATATTTTACATTGAAGTAATATCTATCTATTTATATTTATATATAAATCCTGATATGTAAATTTATACATCGTTACGTCAATTTGTTAATTTTTGACAGATCAGCTTAATTAGTTAAGTGTCATTTTATTGTTTAATCTGATACTTTTACTCAATCTCCAAATATTCACTCATCACCCTAAAACAAGTCCTAGAAAATTTATGTTCCAGCTATCCTTCTCCAAGTTAATGAATTTCCTTAATTAGTTATTAAACTATTAATTTGGCATTAAAATTTGTTAATACATTTTGGATTTTTACTTTCTTGATTTATCATATTAGTGAAATGCATTTTCTAAAAGTTTATTAAAGTTTCCCACATAATTAACAATGGCATATTCAAAAGTAAAGTATAGTTAACATTCTATTTGTTAGCTAGAATGATTAATATTTTGAAAAACTTTTTACAAAATCTTTTTCTTAATAATGAAATAAAATAGAACAAGGTTAATATTATATTACTTCTAACAAGTATAGTAAAAAAAAAATAACTTGCATAGAAAAGCAAAGCCATACGCCGCCATATTAGTTTACTGATTCAATCTCATACTTTCACTCAATCTCCAAACATTCATTTATCACTCTAAAATAGACCTTAGATAATTTATGTTCCAACTGTCATTCTCCAAGTTAATGATTGTCTTTAGTCAGTTACTAAACTATTAAATTCGCATTAAAATTTGTTTATATACTTTGAATTTCTACTTTTTTGATTTGTCATATTAGTGAAATACTGTTTTGGTAGTTCATGAAAGTTTCCCATGTAATTAACAATGAAATATTCAAGAGTAAATTGTAGCTAACATTCTACTTGTTAGCTAGAATGATTAATATCTTTGAGAAACTTTTTACAAAAACTCATTCTTGCTAATGAAATAAAATAGAACAAGGTTAATATTTTATTATTTGTAGCAAGTATAGTAAGAACAATAACAGGGCAGAGAAAACATAGTAATTATGTTTTTATGAATCATGTATCGACATGTGATTTTAATAATCTTAGATATTTGAATTTATGGCCTCTTTATAAAAATTCTTTTTTTATTTTGGAGTTTTAAGTGAGTTTAATATTTTTTTTAATGATTTTTAAAGCATAAACCTTAGACCCTAAATACTAAATACTAAAACATTGAACCCTAAAACTCTAAATCTTAAAATCATAAACCATAAACCTTAAAACCCTAAAACAATACACATTAAATACAAATGTAGGGTTTCATTTAGAGTTTTATGGTTTAAGATAGGGTTTCGTAAATTAAAGCTTAAGAAATGACGATGACGTAAATGAAACCTTAAGAATTTAAGGTTTCGTAAATAAAATCCTAAGAATTTAAAGTTTTGTAAATGAAACCTTAAGGATTTAAGATATCGTAAATAAAAAATCTAAGAATTTAAAGTTTCATAAATGAAAAACTAAGTATTTAAGGTTTTGTAAATGAAACTTAAATGATTTACGGTTACATGAATGTAACCCTAAGGATTTAGGTTTTTGTGAATGTAACTCTAAGGATTTAGGTTTTCATGGATGAAACCCTATGAATTAAGGTTTTTATGAATGAAACCCTAAAAATTTAGGATTTTGTGGATAACACCCTAAGAATTTAGGGTTTTGTGGATAAAATTATGAGGAATTAGGGTTTAGAGTTTTCGGGATGAAACTTTAAGGATTTTGGATTTAGTGGATTAAATCCTAAATTTTAGGGTTTTGTGTATAAAATCCAAAAGATTTAAGGTTTCATGAATGCAACCTTAAGGATTTAAGGTTTTGTGAATGTAACACTAACGATTTAGGGTCTTATGAATAAAATGATAAGGATGTAGGGTTTCATAGATGCATCCCTAAAAAAATAATGCTTCGTGGATGCAACCCTAAGAAATTTTGGTATGTTGGATTCAATCCTAAGAATTTAGGATTTCATGGATAAAATCGTAAGGATTTAGGGTTTCGAGGATGAAACCTTAAGGATTTCAAATTTGATGGATGAAACCTAAAGTATTTAAGGTATTGTACATGAAAGCCAAATGATTTAAGGTTTCATGGATGTAACCCTAAGGAATTAAGGTTTCTTGACGCAACCTTGAGGATTTAAGGTTTCATGGATGTAACCTTAAGTATTTAGGGTTTTATGGTTATAACCCTAAGGATTTTGAGTTTAATGGATTTAACCTTAAGGATTTGGGGTTTTGTAAATAAAACCCCAAGGATGTAAGATTTTGTGGATGCAACCTTACAAATTTGGAATTTTATGCATGCAACCCTAAGAATTTATGGTTTCGTAGATTAACCCCTTAGGATTTAGCATTTCGTGCATGCAATCCAAATGATTAAAGGTTTTGTGGATGCAATTGTAATGATTTAGGGTTTCGTGGATGCAACCTTAAGGATTAAGGGTTTCGTGAATGTAACCCTAAGCATGTAGGATTTCATAGATGTAATCCTAAGGATTTAATGTTTTGTGGATGTAATCCTAAGGATTTAGGATTTTATGAATAAAACCTTAATGCTTTGGAGTTTAGGGTTTGATGGATGAAACCCTAATGATTTATGATTTGGTGGATGAAAACCTAAGGATCTAGTATTTCATGCATGTAAGCTTAAAGATTTAAGGTTTTATGGATGCAACACTAAGGATTTAAGGTTTCATTGAAGCAACATAATGATTTAGGGTTTCATGAATGCAACCCTAAGTATTTAGGTTTGTGGATGCAACCTTAAGGATCTAGGATTTCGTGGATGCAAACTTAATGATTTAGGGTTTCATGGATGTAACATTAAGGATTTAGGATTTTACGGATGAAACCTTACGGATGAAAGCCTAAGGATTAAGGTTTCATGCATGCAAGCCTAAGGGTTAAGGGTTTCATGGATGTAACCCTAATAATTTAGGACTTCATGGATGCAACCTTACTAATTTAAAGTTTTGTGGATACAACCTTAAGTATTTAGAGTTTTATGGATGCAATGCTAATGATTTAGGATTTCATAGATGCAACCCTAGGGATTTATGGTTTCATGGATGTAACATTAAGAATTTAGGGTTCTAACAATGCAACCCTAAGGATTTATGGTTTCATGGATACAATCCTAAGGATTTTAGGGTTTTGTGGATATAACCTTAAAGATTTAGATTTTTGTTGATGCAATCATAAGGATTTATGGATCTGTGGATGCAACCTTAAGGATTAAGGGTTTCATGAATGCAACCATTAACATGTAGGTTTTCATGGATGCAACTCCAAGGATTTAGGATTTTGTGGTTGCAACACTAAGGATTTAGGGTTTTACGGATACAACCTTAAAGATTTAGGGTTTCGTGGATGCAACCTTAAGAATTTAAGGTTTCATGAATGCAACCCTCAAATTCTAAATATTTTAGTTTTAATTTAAAGTTAAATTTAGGATTTCATTAATGAAACCCTAAACAAATAAGATTTGATTTATGAAACCCTACATATTTAAGATTTTCATTTATTGTTTCAATTATAAAACCCTAAATATTTAGATTTTAAGCTTATGGTCTGATTTATGAAACCCAAAATATTTAGAATCTAAGCTTATAGTCTGATTTATGAAATCCAAATATTTAAGGTTTCAATAATTTTTTTGATTTAGGGTGTCAACTTGGGTTACATATATGAAAACATAAACATAATAATTTAGGGGTTTTTATTTAAGGTTTCATTTATCAAATCCTAATTATTTAGGGTTTTATTTAAGAAACCACAAATATTTAGAGTTTTATTTAGAAACCCTAAATATAGAGGGTTTAATTTAGGGTTTCATTAATGAAACTCTAAATATTTAAAGTTTTATTATTGAAACCCTAAATATATAAGTTTTAATTTATAATGAAATTTAGGGTTTCATTAATAAAATCTTAAATAAAAAATATATTTTATTTATGAAACCCTAAATATATTCGATTTTCGTTTGTTGTTTCAATTATGAAACATTAAATATTTAGAGTTTCAATTTAAGGTTTTATTAATGAAATTCTAAATATCAAGATTTTGAGTTTATGATCTTATTTTAGATTTAGGGTTACAATTTAGGGTTTCATAAATGAAAACATAATTATTTAAGGTTGATTTATTATTTCATTTATCAAATCATAAATATTTAATATTTCATTTATGAAACCTCAAATATTTAGAGTGTTATTTATGAAAACTTAAATATATAAGGTTTAAATTAAAGTTTAATTAATGAAACCCTAAATATTTAAAGTTTACTATTTAAAAACTAAATATATATGTTTTAAATGAGGGTGAATTTAGGGTTTCATTTATGAAACCGTAAATAAAAAAATATTTCATTTATGAATATGTAAATTTTTAGGGTTTCAATTTATTGTTTCAATTATAAAATCCTAAATATTTAGTATTTCAATTTAAGCTTTTATTTATGAAATCTCAAGTAATTATATTTTGACTTTATAATCATGTTTATTAAACCCTAAATTCTTAGGGTTTTAAAAATGCTTTTGGATTTAGGGTTTCATTAATGAAAATAAAATTATTTATGGTTTTGATTTATGGTTTCATTTATCAATTCCTAAGTATTTAGAGTTTTATTTGTGATATAATTTAGGGTTTTATTAATGAAACCTTGAATATTTAAAATTTTATTATTGAAACCCTACATATTTAGGTTTTAATTTAGAATGGATTTTAAGATTTCATTAATGAAACATTAAATAAATAGGATTTCATTTATGATACCCTAAATATTTAGGGATTTGATTCATTTTTTCAATATTGAAATCCTAAATATTTAAGGTTTCATCTTAAGATTTTATTTATGAAACCCCAAATATTTAGATTTTGTGTTTATGGTCTTAATTATGAAACCCTAAATATTTAGGGTTCCAATAATGCTTTTGGTTTTAGTGTTGCAATTTAGGGTTATAAATAAAATATAATTATTTAGGGTTTTTATTTATGGTTTTGTTTACCAAACCCTAAGTATTTAGGGTTTCATTTATGAAACCTTAAATATTTAGAGTTTTATTTATAAAACCCTAAACTTATAGGATTTAAATTAAAGTTTAATTAATGAAATCCTAAATATTTAAAGTTTATAGAGTACATTAAATAGTCCATTTTAGAATATTATCTATGATATCCAATAATTCTTTTTTATATTGAAACGCTAAATATAAAATTTTCAAATTAGGGTGAAATTTAAGTTTTATTAATGAAACCCAAAAAAAAAAAGAATTCATTTATAAAACCCTAAATATTTTTGGTTTCAATTATGAAACCCTTAATATTTAGGGTTTCAACAATGTTTTTGGATTTAGTGTTGAAATTTAAGGGTACATAAACTAAAACATAATTATTTTGGGTTTTGATTTATGATTTCATTTACCAAACTTCAAGTATTTAGGATTTCATTTATGAAACCCAATTATATATGATTTAATTTAGAATGAATTTTAAGGTTTCATTAATGAAAGCTTAAATAAACAAAATTTGATTTATGAAACCCTCAATATTTAGGGAATCGATTTATTGTTTTAATTGTGAAACCCTAAATATTTAGATTTTGAGTTTAAGGTCTTAATTATGTAATTCTAAATATTTAAGGTGTTTTAATGTAGGGTTTTATTTATTAAACCCTATGTATTTAGGGTTTTATGTTTGAAACCCTAAAAATATAGGGTTTAATTTAGCGTTTCATTAATGAAACTTTAAATATTTTAAATTTTATTATTGAAACCCTGAATATTTAGATTTTATTTGATTGTCAAATTTACGGTTTCATTAATGAAACCTTAAATAAAAAAGATTTTATTTATCAACCCAAAAATGTTTAGGGTTTTGATTTATTGTTTCAATTATGAAACCCTATATATTTAGGGTTTAAGCTATTATTTATGAAATTCTAAATAATTAGATTTTGAGTTTATGGTCATATTTATGACACCTTAAATATTTAGGGTTTCAATGATGATTTTGGATTTAGGATTGCAATTTCAAGTTTAATTAATGAAAATAGCATTATTTAAAGTTTTGATTTATAGTTTCATTGATCAGATCCTAAATATTTAAAGTGTTACTATTGAAATCTTAAATATTTATGTTTTAATGTAGCATGATACTTTGGGTTTTGTTAGTGAAACCCTAAATAAATATGACATCATTTATAAAACCTTAAATATTTAGGGTTTTGATTTCTTGTTTCAATTATAAAATCCTAAATATAAAACCCTAAATATTTAGGGTTTTAATAATGCTTTTAGATTTAGTGTTTTGATTTAGGGTTTTCTTTACCAAACCCTATGTATTTAGGTTTTATTTTAAAGTCAAATTTAGGGTTTCAATAATGAAACCTAAATAAAAATGATTTCATTTATGAAACCCTGAATATTTAGGGTTTTGATTTTTTTTAATTATAAAACCCTAAATATTTAGGGTGTCAACTTAAGATTTTATTTATGACACCCTAAATAATTAGATTTTGAGTTTATGGTCATATTTGTGAAAACCTAAATATTTAGGATTTCAATAATGCTTCTAGATTTAGGGTTGCAATCTAGGGTTTCATTAATTAAAATACAATTATTTAGAGTTTTGATTTAGGGTTTCATTTATGAAACTTAAGACATTTAGTGTTTTATTTATGAAATAATTTAGGGTTTCAATAATGAAACCTTAAATATTAAAAGTTTTATTAGTGAAACCATAAATATTAAGGTTTTAATTTAGAATGAATTTTATGGTTTCATTAATAAAACCATAAATAAATAGGATTTGATTTATGAAACCCTAAATATTGAGGGAATTGATTTATTGTTTGAATTGTGAAATCTAAAATATTTAGGGTTTCAATAATAGCTCTTTAAATATTTAGGTTTTATTTTAAATTCAAATTTAGGGTATGAAACCCTAAATAAAAAAGATTTCATTTTTGAAACCCTAAATATTTAAGGTTTTGATTTGTTTTTTAATTATAAAATCCTAAATATTTAGGGTGTCATCTTAAGATTTAATTTATGAAACCCTAAATAATTAGATTTTGAGTTTATGGTCATATTTTTTAAACCCTAAATATTTAGATTTTCAATAATGCTTCTAGATTTAGGATTGCAATCTTGGGTTTCATTAATAAAAATACAATTATTTAGAGTTTTGATTTATGTTTTTTATTTATCAAACCCTAAGTATTTAGGGTTTCATTTATGAAACCAAAGACATTTAATGTTTTATTTGTGAAATAATTTACGGTTTCATTAATGAAACCTTAAATATTAAAAGTTTTATTACTAAAACCCTAAATATTAAGGATTTAATTTAGAATGAATTTTAGGGTTTCATTAATGAAACCTCAAATAAAAGGATTTGATTTATGAAACCCTGAATATTTAGGGAATTGATTTATTATTTTAATTTTGAAACCTTAAATATTTAAGGTTTCAATAATAAAACTTTAAATATTTAGGTTTTATTTTAAATTCAAATTTACAGATTCATTAATGAAACCCTAAATAAAAAATATTTCATTTATGAAATCCTAAATATTTAGGGTTTCAATAATGCTTCTAGATTTAGGGTCGCCATCTGGGGTTTTATTAATAACAATACATTTATTTAAAGTTTTGATTTATGGTTTCATTTAACAAACCCTAAGTATTTAGGGTTTGATTTATGAACCCTAAGACATTTAATGTTTTATTTATGAAATAATTTAGGCTTCAATAATAAAACCTTAAATATTTCAAATTTTATTATTGAAACCCTAAATATTAATGTTTTAATTTATAATGAATTTTAGGGTTTCATTAATGAAACCTTAAATAAATAGCATTTGATTTATGAAACCCTAAATATTTAGGGAATTGATTTATTGTTTTAATTGTGAAACCCTAAATATTTAGGGTTTCAATAATAACACTTTAAATATTTCAGGTTTTGATTTGTTGTTTCAATTATGAAATCTTAAATATTTAGGGTGTCATCTTAGGATTTTATTTTTCAAATCCTAAATAATTGGATTTTAAGTTTATGGTCATATTTGTGAAACCCTAAATATTTAGGGTTTCAATAATGCTTTTAGATTTAGGGTTGCAATCTAGGGTTTCATTAATGAAAATATAATTATTTAGGGTTTTGATTTATGGTTTCATTCATCATACCTTAACTATTTAGAGTTTCATTTATAAAAGCTAATACATTTAGTGTTTTATTTATGAAATAATTTAGGGTTTCACTAATGAAACCTTAAATATTAAAAGTTTTATTACTAAACCCTAAATATTAAGGTTTTAATTTAGAATGATTTTTAGGGTTTCATTAATGAAATCTTAAATAAATAGGATATCATTTATGAAACCTTAAATATTTAGGAAATTGATTTATTGTTTTAATTGTGAAACCTTAAATATTTAGGATTTTACTAATAAAACTTCAAATATTTAGGTTTTATTTTAAATTAAAATTTAGGGTTTCATTAATGAAACCCTAAATAAAAAAAGATTTCATTTTTGAAACCCTAAATATGTAAAGTTTTGATTTGTTGTTTCAATTATGAAATCTTAAATATTTAGGGTGTTATCTGAGGATTTTTTTTTTTTTTTTATCTGAAATGGAGTCCAAGGGAAAGTAGGAAGTTAAAGTACTCCAACTAGGTTGGGACACCGAATAGGATACCCTCCCCCAACTTAATTGCATTGAAAGAAAATAAAAGATACAAGAATAGTTATGTACAATTGGGGGGACATTTTGCCAAAACCCAATATGGGACTAACAAGAACTTGAGGAATGTTTACCCAATCTATAATCTGTCCATATATACATACAATGCAAGCTGAAAATACTATGGCTTAATAAACTAATTTAGTCTAAACAAAATCAAGCAATTTAAACCAAATACAGTTTAAATATCATCCTAAATTTACATGGTGTGATGACAAAAGACTTTAACATAGTCTGTAATTTGGCAATTGATTCTAGTTTCAAGATAAATGACATGTAAAATGCTAGGGGTTGCTGAGACCCAAGTGAAAGGAGATTTGTGTTTAAGGCCATAGCTTGCAAAAACATCAACACAATGATTCCCTTCTTTATAAATGTGAGAAACTTTAAAGTTAAGTGTAGAGCATTTGTTAAACTTTAAAATCTTAGGATTTTATTTATGAGACCTTAAATAATTAGATTTTGTTTATGAAACCCTAAAACTTTAGGGAATTGATTTACTATTTTAATTGGAAAACCCTAAATATTTAGGGTTTCAATAATAGCACTTTAAATATTTAGGTTTTATTTTAAATTCAATGTTAGGGTTTCATTAATGAAACCTTAAATAAAAAAGATTTCATTTTTGAAACCCTAAATATTTGGGGTTTTGATTTGTTGTTTCAATTATGAAACCTTCAATATTTAGGGTGTCATCTTAGGATTTTATTTATGAAACCTTAAATAATTAGATTTTGAGTTGATGGTCATATTTGTGAAACCCTAAATGTTTAGGGTTTCAATAATGCTTCTAGATTTAGGGTTGCAATCTAGGGTTTCATTAATAAAAATACAATTATTTAGAGTTTTGACTTATGTTTTTATTTATCAAACCCTAAGTATTTAAGGTTTCATTTATGAAACCAAAGACATTTAATGTTTTATTTGTGAAATAATTTACGATTTCATTAATGAAACCTTAAATATTTAAAGTTTTATTATTTAAACCCTAACTATTATGGTTTTAATTTAGAATGAATTTTAGGGTTTCATTAATGAAACCTTAAATAAATAGGATTTGATTTATAAAGCCCGAAAAATTTAGGGAATTGATTTATTGTTTTAATTGTGAAACCCTTAATATTTAGGGTTTCATCTTAAGATTTTACTTATGAAACCCTAACTATTTAGATTTTGAGTTTATAATCTTAATTATGAAATCGTAAAGATTTAGGGTTTCAACAATGCTTTTGGTTTTAGTGCTTAAGGTTAGGGTTTCATAAGTAAAACATAATCAATTAGGGTTTTCAATTATGGTTTCATTTATGAAAACTCAAATGTTTAGAGTTTTATTTATAAAACCATAAATATATTGGGTTTAAATTAGTGTAAAATTTAGGTTTCATTAATCAAACCCAAAATAAAAAAGATTTCATTTCTCCAACCTTAAATATTTAGGGTTTCGATTTTTTCTTTTTCAATTATGAAACCTTAAATATTTAGGATTTCAATTTAAGATTTTATTTATAAAACCCAAAGTATTTATATTTTATGTTTATGGTCTTATTTATTAAACCCTAAATATTTAGATTTTATGAAACCCTAAATAATTAGATTTCAACTTTATGGTCATATTTATGAAACCCTAAATATTTAGGGTGTCAATGAGGCTTTTAGATTTAGGGTTGCAATTTGGGATTTCATTAATAAAATTACAATTATTTAGAATTTTGATTTATGGTTTCATTTATTAAACTAGAGACATTTAATGTTTTATTTGTGAAATAATTTACGATTTCATTAATGAAACCTTAAATATTTAAAGTTTTATTATTTAAACTCTAAATCTTAAGATTTTAATTTAGAATGAATTCTAGGGTTGCATTAATGAAACCATAAATAAATAGGATTTGATTTATGAAACCCTAAAAATTTATGGTTTGATCTTAAGATTTTATTTGTGAAACCCTAAATATTTAAATTTTAAGCTTATGGTCTTAATTATGAAACCCTAAAGATTTAGAGTTTCAACAATGCTTTTGGTTTTAGTGCTTAAGGTTAGGGTTTCATAAGTAAAACATAATCAATTAGGGTTTTCAATTATGGTTTCATTTATGAAAACTTAAATGTTTAGAGTTTTATTTATCAAATCCTAAATATATACAATTTAAATTATGGTGAAATTTAGGTTTCATTAATAAAACCCCAAATAAAAAAAATTTCATTTATCTAACCCTAAATATTAAAGGTTTCAATTTCAGATTTTATTTATGAAACCCCAAGTATTTAGATTTTATGTTTATGGTCTTATTTATTAAACCCTATTTTGGGTTTCAACAATGCTTTTGGATTTAGTGCTGCATTTTAAAGTTTCATAAAATAAAACATCATTATTTAGGGTTTTGATTGATGATTTCATTTTTCAAACCCTAAGTATTTAGGGTTTCATTTATGAAACCTCAAATATCTAAATTTTATTTATGAAACCCAAAATATATATGATTTAATTTAGGATTTCATTAATAAACCCTAAATATTTAAATTTTAATTATTGAAACATTTAATATTTAGTTTTTAATTTAAGGTTTCATTGATGAAACCCTAAATAAATAAGACTTCATTTAAGAAACCTTAAACATTTAGGATTTCAATTTTTGTTTCAATTATGAAACCCTAAATATTTATTTTTACAACTTAAGGTTTTATTTATGAAATCCTAAATATTTAGACTTTGAGTCTATGTTCTTATTTATGAAACCCAAAATATGTAAGGTTTCAACAATGCTTTTGGATTTAATGTTTTGATTTAGGGTTTTATTTATCAAACCCAATGTAATTAGGGTCTTATTTTTGAAACCCTAAAAACACAGGGTTTAATTTTGCATTTCATTAATGAAACCCTAAATATTTATCATTTTATTCTTGAAATCCTAAATATTTAGGTTTTATTTTATAGTCAAATTTACGGTTTCATTAATGAAATCACAAATAAAAAAAGATTTCATTTATGAACCTAGAAATATTTAGGGTTTTGATTTATTCTTTCAATTATGAAACCCTAAATATTTAGGG
Organism: Amphicarpaea edgeworthii; assembly: GCA_014843725.1. Lineage (NCBI taxonomy): Eukaryota > Viridiplantae > Streptophyta > Magnoliopsida > Fabales > Fabaceae > Amphicarpaea > Amphicarpaea edgeworthii. Next base: position 24,540,439 of record CM026325.1, read on the forward strand.
TTTAAGCTATTATTTATGAAACTCTAAATAATTAGATTTTGAGTTTATGCTCATATTTATGAAATCCTAAATATTTAGGATTACAATTTTGGGTTTAATTAATGAAAATAGCAATATTTAGGGTTTTGATTTATGGTTTCATTGATCAAACCTTAAATATTTAAAGTGTTATTATTGAAATTTGAAATATTTATGTTTTAATTTAGCATGAAATTTTGGGTTTTGTTAGTGAAACCCTTAATAAATATGATATCATTTATGAATCTTAAATATTTAGGGTTTTGATTTGTTTTTTCAATTATGATACCCTAAATATTTTGGGTTTCAATAATGCTTTTAGATTTAGTGTTTTGATTTAGGGTTTTATTTATCAAACCCTATGTATTTAGGGTTTCATTTTTGAAACCCTAAAAATATAGGGTTTAATTTAGCATTTCATGAATGCAACCTTAAATATTTGAAGTTTTATTATTGATACCCTAAATATTTAGGTTTTATTTGAAAGTCAAATTTAGGGTTTCATTAATGAAACCCTAAATAAAAAAAAGGTTTCGTTTATGAACCCAGAAATATTTATGGTTTCAATTTATTGTTTTAATTATAATACCCTAAATATTTAAAGTTTAAGTTTTTATTTATGAAATCCTAAATAATTAGATTTTCAGTTTATGGTCATATTTATGAAACCCTAAATATTTATAGTTTTAATGATGTTTTTGGATTTAGGATTGCAATTTTGGGTTTAATTAATGAAAATAGCATTTTTTAAGGTTTTGATTTATAGTTTAATTTATCAAACTCTAAATATTAAAATTGTTATTATTGAAACCATAAATATTTATGTTTTAATCTAGCGTGAAATTTTGGGTTTCGTTAATGAAACTCTATATAAATATGATATCATTTATGAAACCTTAAATATTTAGTATTTCGATTTGTTGTTTCAATTATGAAACCCTAAATCGATAATGCTTTTAGATTTAGTGTTTTGATTCGGGGTTTTATTTATCAAACCCTATGTATTTAGGGTTTCATTTTTTGAACCCTAAAATTATAAGGTTTAATTTAGCTTTTCATGAATGAAATCCTAAATATTGGAAGTTTTATTATTGAAACCCTAAATATTTAGGTTTTATTTTAAAGTCAAATTTACAATTTCATTAATGAAACCCTAAATAAAAGAGATTTCATTTACAAACCCCTAAATATTTAATGTTTTGATTTGTTGTTTCAATTATAAAACCCTAAATATTTAAGGTATTATCTTAATTTTTTTATTTATGAAACCCTAAATAATTAGATTTTGAGTTTATGGTCATATTTATGAAACCCTAAATATTTAGGGTTTCAATAATGCTTGTAGGTTTAGGGTTGCAATTTGGGGTTTCATTAATGAAAATACAATTATTTAGAGTTTTGATTTATGATTTCATTCATCAAACCCTAAGTATTTAGGGTTTCATTTATGAAACCTAAGACATTTAATGTTTTATTTGTGAAATAATTTAGGGTTTCATTAATGAAACCTTAAATATTTAAAGTTTTATTATTGAAACCCTAAATAATAAGGTTTTAATTTAGAATGAATTTTAGGGTTTCATTAATGAAACCTTAAATAAATAGGAATTTATTTATGAAACCTAAAATATTTAGGGAATTGATTTATTGTTTTAATTGTGAAACCCTAAATATTTAGGGTTTCTTCTTAAGATTTTATTTATGAAACCCTAAATATTTAGATTTTGAGTTTATGGTCTTAATCATGAAACCCTAAATATTTAGGGTTTCAAAAATGCTTTTGGTTTTAGTGTTGCAGTTTAGGGTTTCATAAGTAAAACATAATTATATGGTTTCAATTACCAAAGCCTAAGTATTTTGGGTTGCATTTATGAAACCTTAAATATTTAGAGTTTTATTTATAAAACTATAAATATACAAGGTTGGAATTAGAATTTAATTAATGAAACCTTAAATATATATGTGTTAAATTAGGGTGAAATTTAGGTTTCATTAAGAAATCCTAAATAAAAAAGATTTCATTTATCCAACCCTAAATATTTAAGCTTTCAATTTTTTGTTTGAATTATGAAACCCTAAATATTTAGGATTTCAATTTAAGATTTGATTTATGAAGCCCTAAATATTTAGATTTTGAGTTGATGGTCTTATTTATCAAACCCTAAATATTTAAGGTTTCAACAATTCTTTTGGATTTAGTGCTGCATTTTAAGGTTTCATAAAATAAAACCTAATTATTTAGGGTTTTAATTTATGATTTCATTTTTCAAACCCTGAGTATGTATGGTTTCATTTATGAAACCTCAAATATCTAGAGTTTTATTTATAAAACCCAAAATATATATATATATATATATATATATATATATGAATTGATTTAGGGTTTCATTAACAAACCCTAAATATTTGAAGTTTGATTTTTGAAACTTAAGATATTTAGATTTTAATTTAAGGTTTCGTTAATGAATCCTTAAATAAGATTTCATTTATGAAACCTTAAATATTTAGGGTTTCGATAATAAAGCCTTAAATATTTATGGTTACAATTAAGGTTTTATTTATGAAATCTTAAATATTTACGATTTCAGTAATGCTTTTGGATTTAGTGTTTTGATTTAAGGTTTTATTATTGAAACCCTAAATATTTTGATTTTATTTTAGAGTGAAATTTAGGATTTCATTAATAAAACCCTAAATAAAAAAAGATTTCATTTATGAACCTAGGAATATTTAGGATTTCGATTTATTGTTTCAGTTATGAAATCTTAAATATTTAGTGTTTTAATTTATGCTTTTATTTATGAAACCCTAAATATTTAAGGTTTTATTATTGAAACCCTAAATATTTTGATTTTATTGTAGAGTGAAATTTAGGATTTCATTAATAAAACTCTAAATAAAAAAGATTTCATTTATGAATCTCGAAATATTTAGGGTTTCAATTTATTGTTTCAATTATGAAATCCTAAATATTTAGTGTTTTAGTTTATGCTTTTATTTATGAAACCCTATATAATTAGATTTTGAGTTTATGGTCATATTTATGAAACCCTAAATATTTAGGGTTTCAATAATGCTTTTGGATTTAAGGTTGCAATTTGGGGTTTCATTAGTGAAAATAGAATTATTTAAGGTTTTGATTTATGGTTTCATTTATCAAACCCTAAGTATTTAGGGTTTCCTTTATTAAACCTATGATATTTAGAGTTTTATTTGTGAAATAATTTAGGGTTTCATTAATGAAACCTCAAATATTTAAAGTTTTATTATTGAAACCCTAAATATTTAAGTTTTAATTTAGAATGAATTTTGGAGTTTCATTAATGAAACCTTAAATAAATAAGATTTCATTTATAAAACTCTAAATATTTAGGAATTTGATTTATTGTTTCAATTATGAAACCCTAAATATTTACGATTTTATCTTAAGATTTTATTTATGAAACCCGAAATATTTAGATTTTGAGTTTATGGTCTTAATTATGAAACCCTAAATATTTAAAAAAACTTAATTATTTAAGATTTTCATTTATGATTTCATTTATAAAACCTTGAATATTTAAAGATTTATTTATGAAACATTAAATATATAGGGTTTAATTTAGGGTTTCATTAAAGAAATCTTGAAACCTTAAGATTACATTCACGAAACTCCAAATACTTAAGGTGGCATTCATATGAAACCCTACATTATTAAAATTACATCCACGTAACCCTAAATCAAATAGTGTTTCATCCATAAAATCATCAATTCTTAAGATTTTATCCACAAAGTTATGATTTAGTGGCAGAGAAAAATATTATTTAATTTACATAAAGTTACGTTTTTTTTTAGAAGTACATAATGTTTACGAGGAATATAATAATATAATGTTATTTAAATGGAATAGTAAAATAAATATTTTAAAAAATTAAATAAGATTGTAATTCAATTCATTTGAATATGTGGTTGCTAAGAGACGATAACATAAATATACCTTTAAATTTGATTTGCAGCACATGATGAAAATATGCATTTTAGTTTTACAACTGTTCTTTGCAGTTTAGAACAACACTTCAATTTTAAGCGATTTATTTATCTGGCTTGTTGACTATCAAATTTGAATTATTCTTTCTTTTTCTTTGTTTTTAAATATTTTGTTGTAGCTGCCCTAACCCTAGCCATTGCAATTTAATTTTTGGTTTCACTCTAACATTTCAATAAATAATAAGAAAATTTATAAGGCATATAATAATAATAATACTATTAATGTAATAGTAAAACAAAAATATTTTTTTAAAAAAAATAGGATTGCAATACAATTCATTTGTATAAGTGATTGCTAAAACTCATAACAGACGATATAACTCTAAATTTGATTTGTAGCCCATGATGGTAAAGACAACCTATATAATTTCATCATCCAAGTAAAGTGGAATTCAAAGTCACGTAACATGTAAAATGATGGGAAAAAAAAAAAAAAAAGCTACTGAAAATGAATTTCTCCATTCAAGTAAGGATATAATTATTTTAAAATCATTTCGTGAGATAAGATTTTCTAAAACTTAATTAAATAAAAAAAATAGTATTTATATATTTTTTTTAAAATTACTTTAGAAGAAAAAATAATAATGGTTCTATATGATATATTATTATATATTATTGATCGATGTCGCATTTTGTAAAAGTATTACTAATGTAGAAAGGTAGAAAAGTGGTACTTATTATTTTGACTATTGATTATTCATCACATAATCAAATATTAATTTATAATATTTTAAAATTCAAAAGTAATATAAACTTTTCATGTCAAATTATAGATTTCAATACTTCATTTCCGTCACATAAGTAATTTTTATAACAATTTTACAAGCTCTTCAACTTTTAAATTTATAATGATTTGAAGCATTAAATGGATTGATCCAATGTTGTTGGTGTAAATAGTGTTTCAATGTAATTTTGTAAATATGGTAAATTTTACTCTAATAGTTTTCATTGCATAGTTAAAAAAAAGAGGTTAATGGTTATATATTATTACAGTTTTATATTGTCATTTAATCATAATTTATTTTTTATAAGTTATATTTTAAGTAATTATGATAAAAATTAACAAACTAACCATGATGAAATATAATTGAATGATTATGTAAGTACACTAAAAAAAATGGTTTTAACGACCAATTAATCCATATTTAATTTTCTTATGTTAGTTTCTAAATCAATTAAAGATTGATTTAAAAATTAATTTTATAAGTAGTAACTAATTTTTTAGAATTAGATACTTTTTTAAAAATTAATTTAATGATATTAGAAACCAATTTAAAAATCAACTATTTTTTAATCTTACTTGTGACTATTAATAGTAACCATGTATAACAATTTTTCGCACACCCGTACGTTTGAAATTAATACATCAACTACTAAAATGATATATTTGAACATATTTTATAAAATATCACTAATTAAAATAATCCAATTATTTAACCGGTATCGTGCCAATTAATATGTAGATTTTAAATTAGTTTCTAAATTGACCTTTATAGTCACTAAACATTTTAAGTTTTTAACCCTTTAATTTTGTCTTTAACTAATAAGTTTAATTAATAAGTTTCCAGTAATTAAATTAACATCATTCTTTTTTGTTTGCTAATAATAGTAATTATTAGGGATCAAAAGTAGCAACTAGCAAGTACTGTTAATTATCATTATTCTTTTTATCGGGGTAGTAAATAGTAATTAAGAAGCAAAAGTAGCAACTAGCAAGTGCTGGTAAATGATAATTAACATTATTCTTTTTTCATTTGGTAGTAAATAGTGTTTATTAGGGAGCAAGTAGCAACTAGCAAGTGCTGGCAACTCTTGTCCTTTGATCAGTTGGAAACTAGGATTGTAGCATATTATTAGAAAAACGCTAATTTGTATTATGCACTTAAACTGAACTCGATTAAGCATCAAAATGGCTTTAGTTAATTTTAATTATAAATAAAACAAAAGAAAGAAAAAAAAATCCAGAAAAGTGTAAACTGTTGTGGGACCAAACTAATGCTAGCTGATGGTGATTTGGGCTGTGACATGTTTTGTTATTCTCGTTTTAGAAGTGACCAATTCAAGAGGCGGAAGAAGAACAATAACAACGAATTCAGGTTTTTTGTTTCTGTAATTGCATTACAACTTGAAATGGCAAATGTTAAAGCAAATACAAGTTACATATATAAGGAGTTAATTGGTTTCAGTTTATTTTAATAGTGATCCATTGGAAAAAAAAAGAAGAAGAAGTTATAATATGGTGTGAATTCAAATGAAAATATGTTGGGTGTATCCCCTCCTAACTTGTAATGTAATGCCGACTAAAGCAAATATCTTTTCCTTGTCTGGCTCTATCCCAACCAACTAAAGGCTAAAGCAGCAACACATAATACAAAACCAAAAGACATCATCGATCATAAAAAATTCTAAAAGCAAAGCAGCCTTGCAGTATGTAATACACAAGCACCACACATATGTTGGTACTTGGTACTGCAGACTCACTAAATTAATGAACCGTGAGATTGTTGAAGCTTAATTCCTAGTTTTCAACTTAAATTTTGTATACTGTTTAATTTCTTTTATATCTTATAATTGTTAACTTTATTTAGGATACTTACTTTGTTTAAATTAAAGTACATTTTAAAAATAAAATATAAATATAAATTTATGTCATAATTAAAATAATTATTATTTTCATTAATATTGATGATTTGTGGCATGTTATTTATATGATTATTAATTATTAGAAGGAGGGGAAAGAGTTGGGACCATTCCCAGATATGTAGATATGTGCAACCCGACACACACCTACTCTACTCCCTGCACCCTTCCTTTCCCTTTTGGTTTCCACTTTATGAATTCACCCTTCTTCGAAATTTAAATTTTGCACCTTCTTTTTCAAGGAATTCGGCAATGTTTGTTTCTTGTACCCATGTGGAATATTATATGCTATCTTTGGTCATCTTTTCTTTTTAGCTGAAAATGAGAGATTCCAACTTAGCCATAGCTGTAAAATAAATACTGTACACTCCAATCCAATTGTTTGTTTGTGTAATTATTAGTACTTCGAATTTTGGGTCATCAGAAAATAACGTAACGTTGCATTGGGATTGCACTTTTATTTTTTCTTTTCTCGAGACTGGGGTGAAGTCTGCTCCACGATTTTCATGACCAGCTGGCTCCTCCTATAATGTGACTGTGACGTATCTTCCTTTCCATCTATTCTCCCCTGGAAGAAACCCTTTACCTTTTTCAGTTTCAGCTAAGCTAGCTATTGCTTCTCTACACGTGGTTAGATATTCAGTAATAATTACTAATACCTTTTTATTAATGAATATTAAATCCCAATTACTACAGTATTTTATTTTTGGTTTTGAATTATTACTATATAGTATTTAATATGCTCCTATTTTATTTACTTAAAATATCGAAAATTTTAAAGATAACTGATGGTTTCTTAATTTGAAAATAGTTTTAAGCAAATAGTACAAAATTCGAAAACTAGGGACTATTGTATTTAATTACTCTCTAAATCATTTATGGCTATGGGCCATTCAGTGTTTGTTTCTTTTGACCCACTGTACTAAGGTGTCCAAGTGGCTTCCTTCTGGCATTTATTCACAAAGATGCCTCCTTCTGTTAATTTCCAATTTCATGAAAATAGAGTTAATAATACATAATTAATGAGTCGTTTTATTTAAAAAAATCCATTACATGCTACTTTTTTTCTTACCGCAACATGCTAATACCTTTTTAAGGTATTTAAGACAAGCTATTTCCCTAAAAATTAAAAGACAAGCTCCTAAAAAAGAAACGGGCAAGACAAGTTAATTTCTTAACAGCAGCCTGAAACTGAAATAATAAAAGGGGGTCCATCAAGTAGACTAAGACATTTCAAATCACATAAATGTTGTAACGGTGTATTATGCCTAAATAAATAATTTTATATTATAATAAATCGATTAATTTTTATAAAATTATCTTAAATAAATAAGATAGATTTAATAATATTAAATTATCATATAACATAATTACATAGTTGTTAAATTCATAAATAAATGTAAATTTATATGCATATTAAAATGGTGAAATGATAAAAATTTATCATAAAAGGAGCTCTAACTATAATTTAATTATATTTAAAGATATGTCAATTAAGTATTAACCAAATGCAATTAATTTCAAATTAATAATAACTTTATAATATATCGAACTATGATCTATTTATACTTTCCAATATTTACATAATTATTTACAAATTTGTTGTTAGGAAAGTTCCATCTCTTTCGACAATAACATGTGGCGTTGCTAATGTTGGGAAGAGGTGATTGTATAGTAGCATATAGTATAATATGACCATGCATGTAAGTACCGGGACTCGATCAGCCAATTAAGATTGACATGATGCAGTGTCGTGCTCAATAGTCAATACATATCGAGATGGTGTTTCACTTTCACATCGAGCTACATTATGTCGAGTTATGGTTAGGCTTCATTGACCATTCAATTAGGAGAATTGTGTTAATTAAGCAAGAGGAAGGCCTAGCTAGACACAACCTAGCCCAATGGGAGAGTTCGGGGTTTTAACCGGATTTAGAATTTAAGATTTTATGATTAATAGTGTTAGAATTTTGAGTATAAAAATTTAGAATTTTGGGATTTTGAATTCTAAAATTAGAGTTTAAAGTTCATCTTATTAAGCTTTAATGAGTAGGATTTTACAATTTAATGTTTATGGTTTAAGGATTGATATTAAATTTTATGGTTTTTGTGTTAAGGCTAAGGGTTTTAGATATAAGAAAAATTATTGTAAGTCTCTTAGATTTTTATATATATATATATACTTTATTCTTAATTAGTTAAAATTTATTGAAAATTACAAATTTAATGAGAGAATCATTAAATATAACATGGAATCCATTTGAATTTATCATTTTCAATAAATTTTGACCAATAATTAAAAAAATATTTAAAAGATAGTCTCTTATATATTAGTATTTTTGATAAATTATTAGTCAAAATTTTATTAAAAATCACACATTTAAGTAAAAGAATATTAAATATGACGTGAGATTCACTTAAATTTATAATTTTTAATAAATTTTGACTAATAATTAAAAAAAATATTTAAAAGAGAGTCTCTCATATATTAACATTTTTAATAAATTATTAGTCAAAATTTATTAAAAATCACAAATTCAAATAAAAGAATTATTAAATATGATATGGGATCCACTTAAATTTGTGATTTTTAATTAATTTTGACCAATAATTTATTATTATTATTCAATATTACACTTTTATGATTTTTTATTCATGTTATAATTCAGGTTTTAGGATTCATAAATTAAAGTGTTTCATGGGAGGTCAATCAGCACGTGATCATACGATCATATGTGAAATGTTACAGTAAAGTGTAAGGTATTAAAGTCTGTTGACGATTCTTATTATTGAATATTTATAGATTAAAAATAATTTTTTTTCGAATGAGAGTTGTCATGTAAAAAGAGATTCACACTAAAAAAAAAAATTATTGAAACATAAGTATGAAAGTAAAATTGCACATTGGATTGAATAGAAAAAAAAAAATTTGACAACATATTAAATAAGGAAAGACTTAAAATGTGGTGTTAATTTTATTTATATGATGTATTCTAGATTAATTGATGTAAATAGAATGCAGAATATAATTAATAATTCAAATAAACTCGTACTTTTTTTAAACTATGAACACAATGTTAAGATTTTTTTTTTATTATATTTTCTTAATTTAATTAAAACGTCGTTCACTTTTTTTTTTTTTTTTCTGTGGGAAAAACGTCGTTCACTTTATTCCTAATACAGAACTACACTACTACTAACATTATTTTGTTAACGACTTTAATCAAAGGAAATATATTGTCGGGAATTAGAAGCAGTAGTTGTTCGTGACGTCCCATCCTATTGTAAAATCGTGTTTGATTACTAAGCTCCTTCTAGTTCTACTACTAATGCTTTTGTCCTCATCTTATGAAACCGCATATCCTTTAACCTTTTTAGGTAAATCTTAATTTATAGTATCATTAAAATCACTTTTTTTTTTTGTGGCGGCATGGCATTGCAATTGGCCATTGCTCTGTGAGAAAATTTGTTAATTAATACCAGCTGGGGGCAGGTGTTGGTCAATTCTTTTAGGGGTCAAATTTAAAAGTAAAAGCGGTTTAAATATACTTATAAAATTAATATATTAAATAAATAGTTTATGTTGAAATTTTGTAGATAAAAATTCGGATTGGATATAAAATAATAAAATATAAAATGAGATTAAAAAATATTATCTTACTCACAAGAAATAATTACACATTGATAAAAAAAAAAAATTACACCAACTTTTACTTAAATTAGTAAGAGAAAAAAAATTATAAATAAATAATCGTATGCAATATATTACTATTAAACTCAATTATTATCGATTATATTTTTACTCTTCTTAATTAAAAAGTTACATCAACAACTTTTGTATGTATATTTGAATTCTCTTAAAGATCTCTAGATACTTTATATATATAAAAAAAAACATTAAATAAAATTCAATAAATTTACTATTTTAAAAATAAAAATATTTAATACTTTTATATTTAAAAAGTAAAAAAATAATAAAAAGATATTACAAGGACGTTTATAATTATTTTACCTGCTATACTTTATTTTTTCTCTCACACCCTGGCCTACATGTCTCCCACCTTCAATAGTTAAATCATCAATGTATATCACCATTTTTCAATCTGCAAATTATAGAAGAAGAAATTAACGATCATATTACCCGGCCAAGACCTAAATTATGTACTTCATCCATTCAGTAGGATAGTTGTTTTTTCGCTCCAGTTTGCTATACCTCTTTCCCTTCATGTGAAGATACGTCAAAAAAAAGAAAAAAAAAGAAGAAAGAAAGAAAAGAAACCGAAACAAAATGTTATATAACAACTTAATTTGGCTTTACTCACAATTAGCAAGGGTTGGCAACGTGAAATTGAAGGCTAAAGATAGAGATGAGAGAGACATGCATGTGCCATGAGAGAGACAGAGAGAATCAATAAAACTAATTAGATTCTTAAAAATGAAAAAAATATATAACCCACAAATCACAGTTGTTAATAAAGGAGAAAATGGATGTTTAAAAGTTTTTCTTTTCTAAAATAAAGTATATCAAAGAAGTTAATATATATATATATATATATATATATATATATATATATATAAAGATAATTCCTTTTTAGCTATCCCATTCTAAATAAATACAGTAAATAAATAAAACACACGAGTCATATTCAATCCTGCCACTCTATAAGCTGTCTTGACAAAGATGGTCCTGCCAAGTTTCAAGAAAGCCAGAGCCATTGATCATGACTGAGAAAGAAAAAAAATTGAATGAGATTGATAAATACAATTGTAATGGATGGGATTGTAAATTAGAGAATTGAATGAGGGTGTGCGTCAGTTACTCAGTCTATATATCATTACTCCTTTTATTAATTACGACTAATACACAAACTCACTTTCTTTCACCATAATATTAATTTGTTTTTTATGAGCGTTATAATTACGCTTGCATTAACGTGATACTAGTTCGAGGGTTGCCAAAAGTGAACTCTAGCATGGTAATCACGCTTTAGGCTATAGAGCCACCCAGTAACGATGCAAATAAAAGTTTCAAGGAGGACATTCACATCACATTCTCGTATACATTATCTCAAAAAACAAAGCAATGATTCATATATAATATATGTAAATGTAAATAATACACATCTTCTACTTAATTCTCATCCTCATATATACAATGGTGTATAGTCTCAGTGTACAAGATAACTTGTGTGCCTTCACACATCTTCCAAAAGCAGCCCCACACGTTGTAGAACTTTCTTTTTCTTCCTCGTTCTTGGACCGTCCGATTTCAACTACATCATCATGATCATATGCTGATCATACACGTGATACGTTGATATTTTCTTCCTACAAAAATCTCTAGTTACCTAGAGCTAGCTGACACACGTAAGTTACATGCACCAACACATATCCAACCAAGCCTTCTCTTCTCTTCTCTTCTACTCTACTTAGCCAATCTGCTACAATCAGCTGTACCGAAACCCACTCTGCGATTGGCGAGATCAAACTCCACCCACACATTTTGCTGATGAAAGTTTCCAATAATGTTACTGGCCGCACCCAATTTATCAGAGCTTGCAATCCCAACGCAGTGGACCCCACCCTCCACGCTAGCCAGAACCCTCTCCTTTGGAATAACTATTTCCACGCCCTTCTCGAACTCAAAGACCATGTCCCCTATCAGCCGTCCGATCTCAACCGCATTCCCATCAAAACACATGTCCGCAACCCCACCGTACACGTAATCCTTCTTCATCCTGGGACCCACAGCCCTGACCACTTCAGCCCGCACCTTATCGTAAGCCTCGTTAACAAGGTAAGTAAACTCGGATCCGGAGTCAACCATGGTTTGACCCGACCCGCCAGCATCGGCACGGAAAACCGCAGGCGAGATGTTCAGTTTTCTTCCTCCGATTCTTATCCCCTGCAAGGCTACAGTATAGGCCAAGGGGTCGAGATTGGGCATGCGTTGACTCTGAGCAAAAGTCAACATTTGGATGTACCGAAAAGTGTTGGAATTCGGGTTGTTGCCAAGGTAGAACGACCCGTTTGGAGTGAATCCGGGTCGGGTGTCGCGGGTGGGAACACAGTAGGAGAATTTAGTGATTTTGGACTGTGAAGCGAAGGAAAGGCGTCCGCGGTTGATTCCCAAAATGCCCCTGGGGTCGGTGGATTCCGTGGCGCAGCCGAGTATCAAAGGAGGGGTAAAAAGGGAACGGGAGAAGGTGAATTTTTCTCTGACGAGATTTCCCTCTGCGTAGGTACCGTCGGCGTAGAAGTAGGAGTAGTGGCAGAGGCGGTTCTGGTCGCAGGAGGTGGGGAGGGTAAAATCGGGAATTCGTGGCTTGCAGACAGGGTGAGTGCAAGGGAGGATAGAGAAAGTGGAGGAGAGAGAAGGGTCAAACGACGCCGTAGGGGGAGGTCTGGTGGGTGGTTTTTTGTGACACTGAATCCAGGAGAGTTGGCTTCCGGTGTCCAAGATCATGGGCTGAAGCTGCGGTGGGGTCCCAATGGGGAGGTCGACGATCAAAGCCATGGAGTATTTGAAAGACAACTTGTAGTTGTAAGGAGAAGAAGGTGGCGATGAGAGTCGTGTGTTGTTGCGGACCGCAATGAGAGAGTTGCGTAGCATCATCTTGGAGGCGGTGTTGGTGGAGAGGGAGAGTGATGTGAGAGAGAAAGAGAGTGAGAACGAGGTTGAGTTAGTGGTGGTGGTGGTGTGGTTGAGTTGTAGAGAGAGTTGTATGGTGGAGAGAAAAAAGAAGAGGAAGAAGAAGAGATGCATGTTTGAAAATAGTGACGGAGCCATAATGATGTTTGTGTTTGAGTTTGAGTTGTGTAGTAGGAGTATATATAGCTGGGAAAAGGAGATAAAAGAGAGGGGCTGGGGAACAAAGAAACGCCAAAAGAAGACGCGTTTTCTTCGGTTGAGTGGGGTGGATCTTATTATTCTTTCATTTGGCAGAGAAAGACTCATTCAGATCTATCTTATGCAATTAAATTGGGAAGGTGTGTCTTAGTTAGATGATTTTATAATCTCATTTATTATGTGAACGGGTATCTGTCCTATGATCTCTGTCTCTTTGCCTACGCCCCTTCTTTATTACGCATCTACGCTTCCATACGCTTGTGCCTATTTCCGGACACGTAAACCAGTTTTTTTTTTTTTTCTAATAAAAAAACTACTACTACAGTCCTTACTTAATTATAGTACACTCCTATTTCAATTTTGATTTTGATTTGATTTTTAATGGTTAAATTACACTGACGCTGTGTGTAATTTGTTGGAATTCTACACAATATTAAATAAATTTGATTCAGATGTTGCCTTTTCTTTTGTAATGAAAAAAAATATTAAAAAAATATTTATTATGAGTTTAATGATTTAATATTTATATAATTTTTAAGATATTTAACCTAAATGGTCAGTTTTGAGTGACTAACATATAGTAAATGATTAAAGAGATTTATTGTTTAAGAGTGAGTAAGATATTGTTATAATTAAGAAGAAAGAAGAAAGAAGATTGGCATTTGATTGGGGGCAAGTAGATATTGGTCAACTACACTACAGCTGGTGCCACTGCCAAAGCTTGTAAGCCACCAGTAGGTTATATGTAGGTAGTCAACACGAGATGAAAATTAAAGTGTTAGCACGCACTCCAAGATATTTTTAATTAGATCCCGTTCAACCACAGCTTATAGAAAAACAAATACACTTTCCGCAGTTGTTATGTTAAATGCTTCATTTTTTTAAATCATATAGTAATAGTATTTCTAAGGTTATTATTGACTATGCTTTAGTATAAAATGGTTTTAGTATTTCTATAATAAATATATGGAGTTCAATTCGGTAAAAACTATAAAAATTTATTTTTAACACAATCGATAAACTATATTGCAGTAAATAGCTAATACACGTACGACTCTATTGTTTATTAATTCCAAAAAAACTTAATAAAAAACATATTCTAGAAATCAGATACCATAGTAAAATTAAATCTATATATGAACGTGAACTTATTTTTATTAAAGATCAATCCTTAATTCTTATTTTTTAAACTAGACTATTTTCATTAATCTGCTACTTAACAAACATTTACAGTTTAAATGTCTAAATACATGCATACAATTATATAAACAATATTCCATTAAAAAAATTTTATATAAACAGTTGTCGACTTCAAAAGAAGAAAGAAATAGTGAGCCGCAAGTTTTTTTGTTCCAATTTAAAATCCCATAACATTTGCAAAATATCTGTGCACATTTTTGTTACATTATAAAATTTGTTTACTTGCATTTTATACTAACAGCTCACTCACTATGTCTCCTAACTTCAATGCATGCGTTTGAAAATTTGTCCGACAAAAACTTGCAAATTTATCTAATATTTTGTCACCACGTATACTCTACTGTTTTCAGAGATCAATGGCTCCTAAAAGGCTAAAACGACCAGCAAGTAGATTATGAATTATTATTTTTTATCAGTCTAGTTGTTAATTTTTTTTATTAATAAACATATTTGAACTTACGAGTACGGCATCTCTTCTCCTCTTTTCAACTCTTAAAATTCTTTTTTCAATCACAAATTTAACTTTATAACTTCTGTGAATAACTTCTTTAAGTCACAGTAAGTTTTTTTTTTAGAAGTCACAATAATACACATTTCTCACTTTCGGTCGAACTTTATTATATAAAATTAAATTCATTTACAGAGATTAACCCAAATCACGTCATGTTATTCCACCCTAGAGATTGGTCAAAGGGCCATGCATGTAGCCAAAGAAACAAAATAAATACATCAGTTACACAATTAAATAATCAGATGCAAGATGATATAATTGTATGAGTGAATTAAGCTAATAAACAAAAAAAAAAATAGTCTATTTAATTTTATACACGATGTTATGCTTGCATTGTGATATTTTAAATTATATTTATTCTATTATTATTAATGAAATTAACTAATCTTTTTCTCATAAAAAAATAATATAACATATGATAGGGTCATAAGTATTCAGGGAGGACAACCACGTAATATTAGAAAAGTATGATCACCATGGTATTTGATATTCTAAAAGTAAAAATAAAAGACGTAAATATTTTAATAAATTTTAATAACTTAAATTACTTAAAACTAATCTTAAAGACTGACCACAAAATAACTGTAAATAATATAACAATCAATAATATACTTTTCTGTTGAGTTCTCACATCACTCATTATCATTTTTTTTTCTTATGTTTTGTATGTATAGTGAAAA
Organism: Amphicarpaea edgeworthii; assembly: GCA_014843725.1. Taxonomy (NCBI): domain Eukaryota; kingdom Viridiplantae; phylum Streptophyta; class Magnoliopsida; order Fabales; family Fabaceae; genus Amphicarpaea; species Amphicarpaea edgeworthii. The sequence continues at coordinate 24,556,365 of CM026325.1, forward strand.
AGATAAGAAGAAAAAAAAAGTAGGATTAAAAAAAAAAAAAAAGAGAGCAAGTATAAAACAAAGAGAGTGGTTTTTAGGATGTTTTAATTGAAAGAAGTAGAAGAGAAATAAAAATTGATTTTTCTCTTCGTCTGTTTGTTAATTTGTTTGGATAGAATAATGGAAAAAAGAAAATATTTTTACTTGCAAAGCCATATTTATTTTTAATATATTAGATTTTGTGAAATAGAAGAGAAACTAAAGTTAACATTACAATTTTGTGCGGGTCTCATTTTTTTGTATTTATTTCTACTTCCTCCATTTTCTTCTCATTAAAGGAGGGATTTTATTTCAAATAAGATTCACACTTTATTTTCTCTCTTTTTATATTTCTATCCGTTATCAAACCACATAAAAGATAAAACTACTTTCTTCTTCTTCTCCTTCTTCTGCTCCTCTCTTACCTTCTATTGAAACTAAAAGAGTTAATCCTTCCTTTCTCTCAGTTGCTTGAATTTTTTAGCCAATAAACTAGATTGAGCAGTGTTAACATTTAATGAGAAAAAAATGTCTACAAGAATCCTTCCTAAGAGTTAATTAAGAAAATAGTAGACAGAACATCAAACAATCAAATTCCAAACACATGAAAATGTATAAATTAAATAACTAATTCACGGGTCACAGAGAAACATTTTGACTAAGAATCAGAAATTAGAGCAGTCTCGTTATCTTGTCGGTAATACTACTAACATTTCATTATGAAAATGATATAAACAAAAAGAACAAGTTAAGGGAGGAATGTGTTTTACGGAATCAATCAAGTAAGATAACATGAAACGGACTAATTATAATACAAAATTTTGAATCTATATTAAAAGTCCAAAAGAGACATACAAATTTAATATCTGATTGTATTTAGAGTTAAATTATTTCTTATATAATATATTATTAATAAAATTAATGGTCATGGACGGGGCCAAATTAAACCAATTGTCCTGATCTGCAGGTAGGCGTAGGAAAGAAAACTAAAACTTGTTAATAATATATAATTAATATATTATTTTTTATAATAGTTTAAAAATATATTATTATAAATTCCATTGAATTTTCTATCGTGGAGGATGTTCAAGAATCAACTACTTTTCGGTGACAACTTGTTGCGTAGAAATATTTGTGCAGATGAAGGAAATTATAATTGTAAATTTTATATGTATAACCCTAAAAATGTTGAACATACGTTGTTTGGTACCCGATTATATTTGAGGTATAGAATACTTGTTGGAGTTGGTTATAGGTATTTATAGTGCTTCCTAGGACGGCTAATAATCACTTCTATCATCATTGCCTTGTGGGTGTAAATAGAATTAAGCAAATCAAGTGAAAAATACTTAGGTGTACAATTGTATGGATGGTTTGAAAAATTAAGAATGATATCGTATTCAATAACAAAATATTCAATTTACAAGTCATGACGTAGGAGATACTCTTTTATATATAGAGTTAGATAAAAACTTATAATGTATCATTTTGTTTAATTATGGGGTACAGGGTTGGATGGTTATATAGGAATTATACACCGTGTGTGATAGTTAGATTGAGATTGATATGTCATTTTGGTGGAATTCTTTTTGATAGGTATAGTTGGCATTTGTTACCTCAATATTATCCTGTGACTATAACCAGAATTTTGTTACAACAGAGTTGTCTGCCTTATAGTGGGAAGGGTTTTAGATACATCTTTTTGTTTCGTGCGTACCTTGATATCTATGTCCATTTGTTTCACTCCTCTACACACACACAAAGTTCCATACACACATCTTTGTTTGCCGAGAAAAAAAAAAAAGTTCCATTCAATCCTTGCTTTTTGACACTACCTACATCATTTATATTTCCCAGTTACGTTTTTTTTCTTACATCTTAAAAATACATCCCAAATTAAAAGAGAAAAATAGAAATCTGTTTGTTAATTGTTATCTTACGTCAATGTTAAAAAAATTATATATTATAAATCAAATAACCTAATTTAGATATATGTCCCATCATTAATGAGGTTTCCATCTTAATTAGAGTTCCTACTCCCGGGACCAAACAAGTTTTGTCCTTAATTACATGAAGCTTAACACCCCAAAAAATTTATGGCTAATGAAAAACCTTCAGAATTCATCTATATGTCATGTCTTATTCAGTTCTCATCCTACTAAGAAATAGTTAAATTAGGTATATATATAGCTGATGGTATAAAAAAAAAATGTTGCATGACCCACTTAATAATAATTGATGAAGAAACAGTTATTTCATCTTGTACGTGTAGCCAGAGAAGAAGAAACCGTATTGATGGGAATTTTGGACCCCTCTTTCTTTCAAGTTTCACCCTAACTAATAAAGGGTTTGAAAGAAAAGATATATAATAGTCATAGACCATATGTAGCGTAATGATAAGATGAGAGTGATCTGGTCAAATTGGATTTTATATATGTAAATATTGAATAATTAAGTGGGTGAAGATTAGTTATTTGTCGTCTTTGGATCACTTTGAAGAGACATTGATCCATTCACTCATAATTATCCTTGCTCTGTAAATATATACTTAGACCATGATAGTTATTGTCGTGGGACATGACAAAAATTATAATTGTATAATAATATTGCATAACACTTGATTGATCATTAGTGATGATCGATGATCATATTCATGCTTATCCGATAGCAATTAAAACGTGAGATATAATAAATCAGAGCTTAGGTAAGTGGGACTCATGAGTGATGAGTACTCGATTTTTGTGAGAGAAATGGAAAAGAAAGAAGCTGAATCAATTAATGTATCGTCACCATCATGGACCAGGGTCAACCCAGGATTCCAGCACAGTACTAGTATTTTTCGTTGTCCTTAGCTTTTTAAAAAACAAAATTATAATGAGTACAAGCACATATATATATGACATGATCATGATCTACCCCCTTTGATTCATACACGCTAAGAAGTGTAGTTGCAAAGAAGGAAAAAATGAATGGCAGAAGATCGATGAAAGTAATTAACTCGGGCATGTGAATGTGTATCTAGTGATCCAACTCAAACTTGAATGAGTTAATAATTAATAATTGTGACGTTTGTACCATACTACTACCATAAATATTTAGAAGTCCTGAGTGGGCTAGTAGAAGCTAAAAATGGCATAAAGGGCCCTAAGTGCATCATTACTATGTGGTCCAGAGACTCTGTTTGGGTTGCCATGTGCTTTGTTTCACAATCTCCTCAAAGCACAGTATCACTTCCACCAAACGGGTATGGACTTGTTCCCCCACCTATCCTTCCTTGCATTTTCTCGTTATCTTAAAACAAAAGGGAAACAAGACTAGAATCAAGTGTTATTGGTTGGTATTGGTACCCATTCACCTCTCTCAACGGTAATGGATAGATATTTTTTCATACACATAAACCTGCGGCTAGTGGATTTTTTTTTTCTTTCCAACATTGATCATTTTCTTCAAAAGTATGTTAATTGAAATTAAAGTTTCAATAATATCCTCAAAATCTTAATTAACATTTTTTTTATAAAAAAAATTAATTGTTAATTTGTTAGTAACAAGAGTCGAATCCACAACCTCTCCTTTTTCTTTCACCATATATTAATACAAGAGAATCGAATTCATTATCTCTCTTCCTCCTTTATCTTTAACTATTATATCAACCTTATAATTCTAGCATTTTATTTCTCCTAGTTTTGGAAAGAAACCAACAAACAACATCCAAAAATATTAAAGATATAATTTTAACGGTTGTATTGATGTTGTAATAATTCACATTAAACAGATAGCAATAATGCACGGCAATGCCATAAAACCTACTTTTTCTCTTGTCGTGGCAAAGAAATGCAACAAAGGAAGATCTAGCATGTTGCGAGGATCGAATTGCATGGTTAATTGTATGAGGTCAACAAATCTTAAAACTTTAGTTCATCTATGTTTTTTAATGCATGGACACCTGCATGGGGGACTGAACGACAACACCAGGTGAAGCGTACCGAGAGCTAGATATCAGTCTATATATGTGGATTCGGTGGTCAATCACGTGAATCTTAGTTAGTATTAGTTATTACTATAAATGAAGCTTCATGTCATGCATTGCACAAAATATAACTTCGTTACAATCAGTTATCTTACTCGTGCTGTGCTGTGTTGTGTTGATTATGTTTTAGGTTATCAATAAGACAAAAAACTATGAGTTTTTAATTTAATAATAATTAGAACATGTTTGAATTAACTTATTTTACTTTCTTAGGCAATTTTTTTTTTATGTAATTTTAAAACTAAACAATGAATATATTTAAAAGAGTTAATTAACCAATACGTATCAATTTTTTTTAAAGATTATAATCAACATATTTCAAATAGAAATTTGGTTTTATGGATTAGAGATTCAAGATTTTTGGTTTAGGATTTATAATTTAGTATGCTTAGTATTTATAATTTAGTATTTCAAGGTTTAAGGATTAAGAACCTATGGTTATGGTGCACAGGTTTAATGGTTAGTATTTAGGGTCAAAAGTTTTATAAATAAGGGGCTTAGAGTTTTAAGTATTTGAATTTAGAGTTTTAGGGGTTTTAGTTTAATGTTTAGTGATTATGGTTTAAGATTTAAAATTTATGGATTAAGATTCCAAGATCATCATGCTTTAAGATTTATGAATTAAAATTTTAAAATTTAGGATTTAGATAAAATGATAAAAACATATTAATTTCTTGAATTCTAAATTATAAATCATAAATTCTTAACCATACAACTATAATAGCTAAATCCTAAAACATTAAACTTAAAACCTATAAACCATAAATCATAAACTCAAAATCCTAGATTCAATTAATACATAAAATCTTAAAACCTAAATCATAAACTAGAACCATATATCCATTAACCATAAACCTTGAAATATAAAAACGGAAAGATATATAAACACCCCACAAAGGGAAGTTTAGATTGCAAATTGTGTTTTATAATTCTCTTATCCATTGATCACAGCCCAATTACGCATTAGAAAGGAATCAATGCTCGAGTTCAAGGCCCATTAACAAACGTGGGCTACCATAGAATTAAACCCATACGGGCCAGCCTTTAGACTGTTTCTTACTGCATCTCTATATTTTGCTTCATGCACCGCTTAAACAAAAAGACTGTCACTATATGTGCTTACAAGGTTTATTCATAACTTTTAAAAATACATAATTTATCAGAGTATTTTTTTTTAAATTTCGGATTAATTATGATTTTTTTCTGCAAGTTCAAATTCATTCCTTACGAAATCCCCTTATAGTTTTTAGAAAATAATCATAAACAACTCATCAGCAAATTGATGCACTAAAAAACTAATAAGTTGATTAACAAAACATAATAATAACATAAACTTTGAGAATAACTTAAATTTTATCATAAAAAATAATCCGACAGGTTAGATTTAGCGTAAATGTTACTATCTATCTAAGGTGAGTGCAAGGCAGCCACCCTGCAAATAAGGTGAGCATATCTATCTATCTGCCCCTCTGATCCGATCAGGTGAAAACTTGTTAAGAATCTCTGATGTAATTCTGTTTCTTGCAAAGGTTTTTGCTGTACTTGTTTATAAATTCACCCTTTTGTTGAGAAATAACTTTGCAAACTTAGCTGCTTTGTTGTTCTCTTACACTTCTATCAATGTTTTCTTCTTTGTTTCAAGTTTAATTAACCCAACCAACAACCCTTTTTCTATGGTTATATCTATTTTGTAGTGTTAGTGGGTAGTGTTGAAAATTTGATAAGATTCCTGAAAAATTTGATAGATCTATAGATAGAGGTGAAGAGATTATTTATTAGGGGAGAGCTGTCTGGTTATGGCTTAAACAATTTCAAGATGTCTCATTTATGGTAATTAAAGTGGTATCAATATATGGTACTATCACAGTGATCAATTTGTGATAAAATGCTTGCTCACAAATACATAGATAGCATTGATGTTTATGTGTATGCAAATTTTGGAAGAGAGAAGGATAAAGGGTGACAATGCTAAGTTATTGTAGTTTATGAGGCAAAACTAGACCAACCTTATATCTCCAATGAATTCGAAACTTTGATTTGTAAAATGCAAAATCCTTTTATCTCTGACCAATTAAGCCTTCACCTTCCCTTCTTTTTTCCTCTTTTTGTTGACCCAAGATCTATAGTTTGTAAACAACATGAATATTTGTCATGAACTCATAATCACCCCTTTCACGAGGTTTGATATCTGTAATCAATTATGTTTAAGCAGAATCTATTTGGTACTTCATTTGTGTCTAAAGGCTTTCTTAGTTAGACTATGTTTATGCCTGCTGTATGAATATGATTCCAAATTGTTCCCCACTTAATTTTAATATATGATTGTCAGTCTTCTTTCATTTCATTTGTGATCATTGGTTGTTTAGAACCCAGAAATGGATGCTGAAAAAGTGGTGCATACTGGAGGGTGCCACTGCAAGAGTGTAAGGTGGAAAGTGGTTGCTTCTTCTAGTGTTGTGGCTTGGGACTGCAACTGCTCAACCTGCTACATGAGAGGCAATACTCACTTCATTGTACCTGCTGAAAGTTTTGAGCTTTTAGGAGATTCTGACAAGTTTCTCACAACTTACACTTTTGGGACTCACACTGCAAAACACACATTCTGTAAAATCTGTGGCATAACCTCATTCTATCATCCACTCTCAAACCCAGATGGGATTGCAGTTACATTCAGGTGTGTTGACCCCGGAACGTTGACACACGTCGAAATCAGGAATTTTGATGGCAAGAATTGGGACAGTGCATATAATCAGACAGGCATCTCTTCATTTTCAAAAGTGCAGAAGTAACAGTCATAAGATCAAGGGGCAAAAAATAGTGAATTAGTGATCACTACTAGTCCTACATGAAGTTTTCATTCTCTAGATACATTTTGTACTGATACTGGAAATGATCTGAAAACAGTTAAATCTGACATAATACAATGAGAAAAAATGTTCACAACTTGATTGATGTACTCTTTTTGAAGAATGTCTATGCTTCTAGTTCTAAGGTTTCAACTTGTATGTCAAACGTATGGTTCATGATCATGAAACGTAAAAACTAAAAAGAGTAAAGAGACAACTTCTGAAATTGATGTTTGAGTTATTATATATGCAAAATTACAAATGCAAATGGATTCATGAACAAAAGAAGACGAGAAACATAGAACTGTAGTCCTCAATTTACATGACAGTATAGTTCCTCAATATAAAGAGCTGCATATTGAAGTCCATCGCTTATACTAGTGTACCTAAGGTATTTTGTTGCTGTAACTTCAAGAACGGATCAGTATGCTGCTTAAGTTTCTGCATAAAACCAGAGTGAGTTACAGTTACAATAACAAATAAATAAAAAATCAAATCAAATTCAATGGGAATTAGTAACTACGTGTGATCCTTTAGATAAGTGAGCAATAGTCTTCACCACCACATTACTAGCAAACTATTTTTTAGAATAAACGACAAGATATCTTCTGAGAGTAGCAAGCCTTAATGTCATAAAATTCTTCCATACATATTCTTCGGTTAAGTTCCGTTGGATTTGTAAAAATAGTTTGCTTTGAAACAAACTTGTTTTACATTCAATTTTTTTCATCCAGTTTGGTGTTATATAGTTCGGTTTGGTTTAATTTTTTTACACACCCTTAGTTTTAATTTAACAAGTAGTTTAATAAAATTTAATATATGAAGAGCAGGGACGGAGGCAGGATTTTGTAGTATGGGGGTCAAAAAATTTTTTCTTCTTAATGATATTTTTTTTTAAATATAATATATTTATTATAAATATAATAGATTTATAATAAATATAATTATTACTTAAGATAAAATAATAATTTAATAACATATAATCTAAAATATATTTATATAAAAAATAATTAAGTATCTTTAATTTCTTTTTTAAAAATTCAATATTATTATCCATCATAATAAAATTTACTTTCTTATAATTACGTAATTTATTTTTCTAATTTTTATATATTAATGATTAATATTGAGAGATACTAAATATTAAAATCTTACAAATAATAATAATATATGAAAAAAATATTTGTTAGTATAATTAATTAACTATCATTAACTTTCAAAAAAAAATTAACTATCATTAATAAATAAGTTTAATCATTCTTGAATCAAATTTTTTGAAAAAAAAAATCATTATTAAATTAATTATAATCAATATAATATAAAAAATCAAATTAATATAAAGAAAGATTAATAATATCATTTGATTTTTTTTAATAAAAATAATGTCATTTGATTAGAAATATAATCATTTATATCATTTTAAATAATAATAAATGGTTATTGAAATAATTATATCTAAATATTTTGTTAAAAAAAAACACAATATCTTTATAATAAAAACAATAAAAAATATATTAGTTTATAGTAATATTATAAAAATGTATTTAATTGTTTTATTAAAATAGAAAATAAATAATATTTAAATATAATTTGTATAATTAAAATTTAAAAATAAATAAATTATAAAATAATATATATATATATTAAAAAAATTTAAAAATTTAGGGGGGCCAAGGCCCCCCTAGCTCCTCAAAGTAGCTCCGTCCCTTATGAAGAGTTATTAAAGGAAATATATATACCAAAAGTTACTCTAGGAATAATTTTATCTCTCCTCGTATAATATTATTTTTAATTTTTGAATAAATTATGAGTTTTTCTCTGAATGTTTTTTTTTCACATTTCAAATTCATTCCTTATTAAAGACACGTATAGTTTTTAGTAATTAATCATGAACAACTTCTGAGGGGAAAAAAACACATTGTTTAAAAAACATATATTTTGAGAATAACTTACATTTTAGCCAAAGTTATGTTTTAGTTAGGTCGCTAAATTGACTTCAGATAAAATAAAATATCTCAATGTTATTATATATGGAAGAAAAAGCAAAGTTGTTCTCTTCAAATCTAAAACTGTCAAAGGTGACTGCATGCCATTGCTAGCCACCGCCACCCCATATCAGGTGAAAAGTTGTTAAGAATCTTTGATCTGCTGTTTCTTGCATAGGTTTGTGCTGTAATACTTGTTAATAATTATCTCGTGTTGAGCAATAACTATACAAACTTAGCTGCTTTTTTATTCTCTTGCACTTCTAAGTTCTATCAATGTTTTCTTCTTTGCTTCAAGTTTAAAAGTTAAAACCAACAATACTTTTCCTATGGTTATTTATTTCCTAGCGTTAGTAAGTCGTGTTGAAAATTTGATAAGGTTAAGAGATGATGTGAGGGGAGAGAGCTGGCTGATTACGGCTTAAACAATTTCAAGATGCCACTCAAGTTTATGGAAAGTTCTTTCCTTTAAAGTGATATCAATATGATGCCAAAATGGTTTATCTGTGGTCTAGATTTTGTTTATCTGTACGTAAATTATAAAAGGGAGAAGAGCAAACGGGGAGAATGCTGAGTTATTGTAGTTTATGAGTTAAAATTATTGCTGCCTCAGTTGAAACACACCACAGTGCATGTTTGCAAATTGCAACCATGATCATGCATTTTAATTGTGTGTTGAAGCTTTCTGAGTAGGATACTTATGTTATGAAGCAGCAGGGAATGCATGTGATATTATTGTTGTGCATAATCCAAGCTGTTCTGTCATGTCATATAATGATGATTATTGATTATAAGTTGAGCATTTATCTGATAGTAAGTTCAAGTATATATTTATGCTTGACTAGCTAACTAACATAAATTTCGCTTGTGATTGTCGGTTATTTAGAAATGGATGCTGAAAAAGTGGTGCATAGTGGAGGGTGCCATTGTAAGAGTGTAAGGTGGAAAGTGGTTGCTCCTTCGAGTGTTGTGGCATGGGACTGCAACTGCTCAAACTGCTACATGAGAGCCAATACTCACTTCGTTGTACCTGCTGTTCATTTTGAGCTTTTGGGAGATTCTGAGAAGTTCCTCACAACTTACACATTTGGGACTCACACTGCAAAACACACATTCTGTAAAATCTGTGGTATAACCTCATTCTATCATCCACGCTCAAACCCAGATGGGATTGCAGTTACATTCAAGTGTGTTGACCCTGGAACCTTGACACACGTTGAAATCAGGCATGCTGATGGCAAGAATTGGGAAAAGGCAGTTCTTGAGACAGGCATCGCTTCATATTCAAAGCTGCAGTAGTAACTCTCAAGGAGCAAAAAATAGTGATCACTACGTGAAGTTTTCATTCTCTAGATGCATTTTGTGTTTTGGAGTGTTCATTTTTCTAGTTCCAATCAGTGTTATCTTAAGAATAATTTTTAAAATAAATATAAGAGTCAACAAGTTGGCTATATGACAATTATAATTAAATGGAAATATAAAAATACTTTCATATTGTCAGTACATTTTAATTAAATCCATTGATATTCGTTGAACGGTGTATTTACCGAGCAAAATCACATGTGTTCTATAAATGCAAAGTATTCATGAGCAAAAGAAACATAGAACTCCCGTTGAATAAAACAGTGAGAAACTAGAGTTGCTCTTGAATCTAACTGTGACATCAAAACAGATTTTACACAACATGATAAATAAGATGAAAACCATAAATCAAAAGGCATAGAGTGGCATTTTGTAATCCGAGTTTATCTTTACCCAATTTTGTTGCAGCCTCTTCACTTAGATATATAGTTAGTTAGAACTCTATCAATACTTCTACCAAATTCCCAAATGTAAACCTTGAACTAAAGGATTTGAAAGTTCCAACTTATTTTTCAATCTGCCACAGTTACCCCCTTCGGTAACCTAGTACGTCGAAATTACCTTGGACTTAAAAACTTTTCAACTTTGTATACAGCAAAAGTAAATAATTTGCAATAAGAGTTTGACTCTGCACTTTCCTGTCCATGGAAAATTGATGAGACGAGTAAACCCAAATTGTACATGGCAACAGTTTTAAAAAGTGGTGCTTTCACACAGCATATTACAAATGGAACGGATAAATCCTAGTTTTAATTTATTGGATACTTCCAACATCCAATAAGTTTTGGGCAGGCAAAGTCTTGCACGGTCAGGAAGTGAAAAACGTGAATACTCATTATTGAAACCAAAAAATAAAAAATCCAGGTTTCATTTCTTCAACAGAATGGCACTGCATTGTGCCATTATCTTTGATGCCCTGGTAATGGCGTCAGTCATATAGAAATTCTCAACTACAGTCCCGAATGGAGTTGTGTCCACCTTATCAGTGAAGGTTGGTCTCAGTGAAGATGGCAATGTGGCTGGCTCTCTCTCATCCATGTTCACAAGGTTTGGAGCTACGGTCTTGATTCGGGCACGAATGGCCCCAATTGTATCATAGGGCAAACGCACTCCTGCCACCTCAGACAGAGCTCGAATTATTTTCCAATCATCTCTGGAGTCACCAACTGTTGGAACTGCAGGCAATGTTTGTTGCGTCCATCCATCAGTATTTTCATAGGTCCCTTCCTTCTCACTGAATGCTGCTGCTGGCAAGATAACATTTGCACGATAAACACTCTTGTCACCATGGTGACCTTGATAAACAACAAAAGCATCATCCGGGATTTTGTCCAAGTTTACATCATCAGCACCCATCAAATATACAAATTTTGCAGATTCAAGGCTTTTCTCAGATTGTGGAACAAGTCCAAGGTCAAGGGCAGCAGCCTGGGAAGCATGGAGAAGCAATACATTAAGGCCATTCCAGTCAGGTCTGACAACTTTTGCTTTTTGTGCAATGGTTTCAACAGCAGCAAAAATTGCATCCTGGTCCTTCCTCTCAAAAACCCCAGCACCAACAATGATAACAGGGTTTTTGGCATTTGAGAATGTCTTATAAAATGGGTGGCGACCCTCAGCAATTTCAAGAAGTGTTTGAGGGTCAGTACCAAGATGTTTATGGTCATAGTTGAAATCAGTAGCAGGCCCAATGTACCCAACTTTGGCTTGGTTTGCTCTGACAGTCTTGCGTATTCTGGCATTAACCATGGAAGCTTCCACTCGTGGCTGCAAATTTGAAAATGAACACAAGATAATCAAAGACACCAGAAGCAACAAAAAAGTATGCATGCATAGATGATCCCAGCCCCATATTTATTATAATATAACTAGTAGACGAGCTCAATCAAAAACAAAAAATACTTCATGGAAGTTTGAATTGTTGAATAACAAAGCTTCTCCTTGCCATAAATTATAAAAGCCCCAAAACAACAGTTATCAAAATCGAACCCAGTATGGATACATATGCTTCTAAAACAATTTATTGGAAATTCCCATTTTCTACAGCCAGATGTCATTGTAAGACTTCAGACCAACCTCTTATAGCTGTTGTCAGAGTATAAAGAGAACTGAAGGTATCAAAGGGTAGTGACAACAGAATACAATAAAAACCTAGGATCCCTAATTTGTTAACAAGCCAAAAAAATATGAACAATCAAAACCATTAAATTTTAAAAATCAACAAAAAGTCATAAACCTTGTAGAATACTTAAATTTACATAAGTGGATTGCTAAATCATTATGAGATGAAGTACTTAAAAAATATTTAGTCTTTACACAGGAATCGTTTGACCATCTGTAACATTAAAAAACAGACATTATTAAAATAAATTAGAGATAATGAGAAGATATACCTGGGTACCAACCAACAGGAATGCATCTGCTTTTTCAAGACCAGCAATGCTAGTATTCATAATATATCCTGATCTCAAATCAGCATTAGTATTTACACCAATGCCTTCACCCCATACATCATTTGACCCCATCCTATTTATGAAATCTTTTAGTGCAATCAAGGACTCAGCATCAGAAAGTTTGCCAGCTATGCCAACAATTTCTTCCGGTTTAACTTGGTGAGCAACCTCTGCTACCACAGCAAGGGCCTCACGCCAGTTAACAGGCTTAAAGCGTCCATCAGGACCACGAATCATGGGGTCATTTAACCTCTGTCTTTTCAAACCATCATAACAAAAGCGGGTTTTGTCCGAAATCCATTCTTCATTTATGTCCTGCAATGGGCAAGCAGAACAAGCTTTAAACATAGCAAACTATGGAAAGAAGCTAGCCCCTTCTCTCCCAAAGAAGGATTTTTTTTTTTTAAAGAAATAGAGAGAGACTTAACCTCATTTAAACGAGGAACAATGCGCATTACTTCAGGTCCTCTGCTATCAATTCGAATATTGGATCCAACAGCATCAGTAACATCAATGGTCTCTGTGCCCTTCAACTCCCAATTTCGGGCTTTAAATGCAAAAGGTTTTGAAGTGAGAGCTCCCACGGGACAGATATCTATGACATTTCCAGAAAGCTCACTTGTCAAAAGTTTTTCAACATATGTTCCAATCTCCTCTCCACTGCCACGACCTAACATGCCAAGATCCTGAACCCCAGCAACCTCTGTTGCAAATCTAACACACCTGTTGGAAGAAAGAAATATTCCACCAGAGCCCTTTCAGGCACTCAGATAACATTGTTTACCAAGACAAATTGCATTTAACTGGCAGCAAATAGAGCATGTTTCTCAAATGTCAAGGGTGGGTAACAAAATATTGCCCGTACATATTACTACCAAATGTCAAAAGCAGAAATAAAAGTAACCAAAGGTGGTCCTTAGCTGAAATAGCAACAAGTAACAAAGCAATCAGCCTAAAAATTATGACTCAGGAACATCACTTTCATCATATGCAAGTTAAATTGACCCATAAATTTCCTCAGAAACTATCAAAATGTCATATCCACTACATTTTTATTTTTTAAACAGAATTACACAGCACAAGTGATCCTTAATTTTTACCAGAATATTTATTATACTAATAAACATAATATAAATTAAAGTAATTGAAATTTTTTTAGAAGAAATAAGTCATAATATGACTTCCAATGTGTAGCATGTTTATTAAAATCTGCATTCACAATAATCAGATTTGCAGGGGGAAAAAAAGAAAGCTTAGTCCAATATTGACCTTGTACATTGAATGCACCGAGTCATCACAGTCTTCACCAGAGGTCCAAGATTTTTATCTACCACAGATCTCTTCACTTCAGTGAACCTCCCACGATCAGAGCCAAATGCCATTGACTGATCCTGGAGATCACATTCCCCACCCTGATCACAAATTGGGCAATCTAATGGGTGATTCATCAATAAAAACTCCATCACTCCTTCTCGAGCCTTCTTTGCCACAGGTGTGTCAGTCTTAATTTTCATCCCTAAAGATGAACATCTCATTAGATTACATTTTTAACAAGAACCTCATTACAACAAAATCCAAGGATATGCTTATCTGTTTTTGTGTTCATGAGTGTATGTGAATACTAAATGGGTATAAAAGTAAGATCTGATAGAAAAATGAAGATACCATCAGCAAATCCAACTGACAAATTACAAGTTTATCTCAACGTCTTCATAATTTAAAAATAATAAATTAAAGTGCAAATAAAAAAGAGATAGAAAACCTGGAAATAATGGGAATATGCACAAAAGTATTTTACATAACAAACAGCAAAATTAGCAATAAACTGATCATTGATTATAACAAAGAGAAAATAGTTTATGCATCGATAGGTAATCGATTACACAGACATCCAATTACAAATTGTCATTATTGACTTTTGAAATAACTATCTCAAAAGGCATTCCTAACATTATTTTTGATAGTTTGACAATGTAAACATTTTTAAAATTAGATTGTATTACAAAACACAAAAATGTCGTCTGGGTGACTAAATGATGTAGTAAATATAACTCGATTGAGTTTCACTAGCATTGCCATTACTCAAACTACAATGTGCAAATAACATAAACTGATCAAATTTCATAACTACTCCAACGAATTAGAAATCTGAACATAAGTTCTATAATGGGCCAGTTTGTTTAAGATTATAATAAATGTTTATAAAATAAGTGATTACTAGATAATTGATTGTTTCATAAGTTGATAGGATTTGCTTCTTTAAATAAGCAGAAAATAGCTTATCTTAAGTAAAAGCATTTCAGACAAACATACTAAAAACACATACAATTGCTTATTTTATTAAAATAAGTGATTATTTCATCAAATAAGCTTAAACAAACCAGCCCAATGTCCATCTAAAATTCAATGCTATGGAAACCAAACATAGAACAATTCATCGAATTAAAACAAATCAGACTACGCAGAATCACTCTAATAACCAACAACATCAAACTCTAACGAACTAAATCGTCATCATATCATATAATCATAAAACATACACGAAAAAATCATCACTAGGGAAATGGAAGAAGCTAACCGGGAAGAGCGGGCATGGCGCAAGAGGCGACAGGTTTGGGTGATTTCTCAACCTCGACGAGGCACATGCGGCAATTTCCAGCGATGGAAAGTCTGCTGTGGTAGCAGAACCTGGGGATGTCGACGCCGGCGACTTCGCAGGCCTGAAGAACGGTCATTCCCTTGGGGATTTTCACGGGGTAGCCGTCCACGAACACCTCGATGGCGTCCTCAGGGTTCGAGAAGTGGACACGGGCGCCGGCGAGCGGAGTCCGCGGTGGGAGATCCGGCGGAGGCTGCTCCGGCTGAGCGGCGGCGGCCTCGGGATTGCGAAGCTCAGGCTTGGAGACGATGGTTCGGAGGAGGAAGGTGCTAGGGTTTTGCGAAGCGAGGAGCCGTGAGGTGGGCCTCATGGCCTTCGAAGCTAACAAACCCAACCCCATTCTTCTTTTTTCGCCGATTTGCTGTCTCTTCCTTTCGATGGATTATGAGATTGTTTGGACTGGGATTTGGCGATGCAACACGCCACACGAGCGAGGGTCGCAGATCGTTGAAGGAATCTTCGGTTTATGGTGCTGCGATGAGTGTGTGTGTGTGTGTGTCTGGGTGAAGAAGAAAATGGTCTTCCAGATATGGGTGGGGTATGGTCATGGGGTTGGGGTGACCCGACGCGTGAATTGGGTTTCACCCGACCCGAAATTTAAAATTAATTAATTTAATTTAATAAATGGTTGAAAATGAATGACAATTGCTTTGAGTTTGAGGCCTTTCGATGAATGGTTGAACAATGAAGTTACTAGATGTTTTTGGGAAGACCCATTAACATTTGACTCTGTTTTTCTCTTTACAGAAATAACTGACTTAAGACAAACAAAAAAAAAAAAGACAAACTAAAAACAAAAGGTTATATACAGCGTTTATATTTTGAATAAATCAGTCATTTAGGGTCACAAGTGCAAAGTATTTATCAGTTCTATTAATATAACTAATATGAATCTAAGCATACTTTTAGCAGAGTCTTCTCTTTCAACTATATTTTAAATAAAAAATGTGCTAATAATATATGTACTAGTTTTACATCATTCAATTGCAAACTACTATCATATATGTAAGTTAGTTAGCTGGCTTATTTTTAAAAGTCATTAAGGAGATAATTTGTGATTGGTTAAGTAAATAATAACCATGGTTTAATAATAACCATGTTTTAAAAACATACATGTTTTTTTTCTGGAAAAAAATACATGCCAGAGTCAGACTCTTTTCAAAAAATGGTAAGAACTAAAATAAAAAAATTATCACATTATAAAAACAAAAATGAAAAATTGAATATATTACAAGGATTAAACAAAAAAACAAGGACAATTTTTTTTTTTTTACAAAAGACCAATTAAAAGTAAAAATAGTTTTTTAGGGACCAAAATAAAATTAAAAAAATATGGCAAGGACTAAATAGAAAATAAACCTTTATCTGCATAATTATATCACTCAATTAAATAGAGAAAAATAAAAGTCCCAACCTAGTTAGTCAACAAGAAAGATTGTTTTATCATTCAATTAAATAGAAAAAAAATTAATAGAAATCCCAACCTTGTTTCTCAACATGTTAAAGATAGTTTCACTATCCGAATCCGCCCATTAAAAAGTATGATAATAAGCGATCGAATAAATCAAAACCATCAGTAGTGAAAATAATTAACAAAACAAAATAAATTCGTGCAGTCGCTGACTAGGCATTTACAGCACAGGCTAATTTTAACTATTTTCATTATATTTCATTACACTTACCTACAAGTGACAAAAATAATCGTGTCATGGAGAAATTTCTGAAATAGAATACATAATGAGCACAAGAATGCGGCCCCAAATAATGCACATCCTTGGAAATTTTTCAGAAACTGAGAATTTTCCTATCAAAGGACCCTAATCCCCTATATTTCACAAAATTTACTAGTCAGATTCCGGAAGTAAACTAAAATGTCAATCCCTCTTCATTGCTTTGGACAAAAGGGCTCTTGCGGTTGCTATTGCAAGGTATGCGAAGACTGTCAGAGTGAGGCCCCCAAACAGAACAAAACGATCATAAGCACCATTTTGGACTGTGTAGACCCGCATACCTATCGTATTCCAGTTGCTCTCTGTCCAGACAGGGTCCACAACCCCCATTTTGTCAGAGGAATTAGGGGGCAAAACATTCCACACCCCTGATTCAAATTTTAGCCGTGTTGAATATGCTGGAACATACCTGTAAAGGATCATTAAACGTTAATGTAAAATTACAGCACATCCATTTAGCCATTTATTCATGCCAAGCCAACTAGAAGCGTACTACATGTACGGTGGAACCTGGCATATAAATACATTATGCAGTCTACGGTCTACCCAATTACGTACACCATATGAGCATACTTACAAGGTGCCAATTGTGATGTTAAAGTCTAAATATGGTCTAAGATTTTAGAGCACCACCTCTTTGGAGGATGCAAAACGAGTAGACTAATCTGCATTAATACCTAGTGTGCTGAATATGTCTGTGCATGTGTGTGAACCTGTTAGCGTACCTCTGCTGTGGGTGTGTCTAAAGCTAAGTGAAGTAACTTCTAAAAATAAGTTGCATGCCTAAGTGGCTAAGCCTCTCATTCTCTCTCATCTAAAACTAATCGATGTGGAACAGAAACAAAACTTTTAGTTTTAAAGGAGCTTTTAGGTTAAAACTACTAAATAACTTTTAAAACTCTTATTTTAAGCTTTAACTTTAAAATAGCTTTTAAGTCATAAAAAAGTTGAACCAAACATAGCCTTTGACAAGGAAAATACCTCGTTGTAGAGAGAACACAAACACCCTTGCCATCAGTCTCTGCTTTGATACAAACTTCATCTCTACCATTGCAACCATGTTGACAATCTGAGCTATTATTCTCCCTTGGGATAGAAGTTCTGTCGGCCAGAAAATTCCAGATGAACCTTGGAACATCATTGATGTATCCTGTATATGGTGTAGATGAAGGTTCATCCAAGATAACACCTACATAATGGCTTGGACAGGTTGACATGGGTGAAATATATTTATTCACCAATTCGCAAGAAAGACCAGGATCACAGTCCAACAAGCAACCCATAAGTTGTTCAACAAGTGAGACATTAACATTTATAGCAGCCAAAGTTGAATTTTGTACATCTTCAGTTTCACTAGTGAGCATGTAAAGGGTTCGGGCAATGAGAGAAGCAGCAGCAACTACCGCTGATGAATTTACATTTGCTGCATTAATCATAAAAAAATAAGAATGCATGTTACATAAGATGAAGCAATTTAGGACAAGTCGAGCAAGAAAAAGAAATTAATGCCAAGAGCATAGAGTAGCTCACATAAATCATCAAGATGACTATGGTAGAACTTGTTGACAAAGACAGAGTCAAAATCTTCTAGGACAACACCAGAGATTGCAGGATTCTGATCGAAAGAGAGAAAGAACAAAAGAAAAAGATTAATTGCCAAAGGGATTTTTTTAATTATATCATTTTATACAAATGAAGTTATTCAATACGGTATATTCACAAAAGCAGTTATGCCAATATGAATGATGTGATACTTATTCATAAATAATGAATGATGGGATACAACATGGCACATTAATAATGGGGTCAACAGCATTTTCCACCTAACTTATTGAAGCAGTTGTAGAGTTCTCATAACCTTTTTATTAGAACATGTTATTGCAATCTGTTGACAATACTAACCCACCATTTAAATAGGGGGTTAACACTTACTGATACTACTCAAAATGTGACATTCACATGTCTAATATCATGTACATGATTAAGTATCCAAATAAGGACAATCTGTGTGCTTTATATCAAATTAAATTCCAGAAAATGTGCAGGAACCTTGCTATATGAATGTTACAGATAGAAAAGGGTGACTCAATGACACTTGATGATTGCCAATGTAAGAAAGCATAATAAGAACCATGAGATCATTAAGGCTCCTTAGAACTTCTGAAACTATATTCACAAACTTAGCTCAATTGACCATGTCCTTTCCCTATGAAGAATTTCACTAATGTACTTTACAAAGTCTGAACTTTTAAAACGTTCATTTTTAAGAAACCACCACTAGCCACTAGTTACATAATATTCTGGTAACTATTGCTGTGCTTTCTAACCAGCTCTTTTCACAATATCATTATTTGAGGGGAGGGTGGGGGGAGAGAAAAAAATTAATATCTATTGAGCACCTTTTCCAAAAAGGACATTAAAGAGGATGGAGGTATCCCAGGATTTGAGGCACTTGCAGATGCTATCTTTATGTTTTCAGATATCAGTGATTCCTGTGCACGTTTCAAGGCAGCCACTGTCTGATTTGTGGCAGAAGAATCCTGCATTGATGAAGTGTTAGTCATAAGCAGATTTGACGTGTTTCTCTAATTTTGGTAGTGCATACACAGAAACTATGTCTCATAATGCACAATATCCCGTTAAAATAGCAAAAACTTCTATAGGGACCATGAATGTGCACATAGTTATCAGATCAATCAAGACCTCACCCCTTCTGTATGAGCAAAAAAGTTTTTAACACCTTGACTGAGACCCTTTCCAATAGAACCAATTTCAATGACCTGTGAAACACCAGCCAGGAAAGAATAAATTAGGTTATTAGCGGAAAAAATGAAACTAGTAGAGGCATTTATGAACATACTAGCTTATAAACTTAAACGTGGCACATTAGATCCCCCACCAACACTACCCAGCAGACATATTTACTTGGAAGATAAGAAATACCGTTTCAATTAACATATGATTAAGGCCATGAACAGCATCTGAGTGCATGTCAAGTTCTACCAAAAATCTCCTACTTCCAAGGTAACCCCATGCCTCTCCAGTGAAAACTGCAAAAACAAGCTGCATTGAGTTCAAGAAACTATCAGCAATGAAGTTTAAACAAGTGGAGATGTCAGTAAAGTACTTGGTTCTCGAGCATTAACAGATTTTATAAAGAAACCCATGGAAGTTTGAAAGCATAAATGACAATACACAAATTTAAGTTACACTGAAAACTGAAATGCAAAAAAAAAAGGTGAAAATCAAATGGACCATCTTGAACAAACCTGTTTATTAAGGTCACCAAGACCATCCAAATTAGAAAGTGCATCAACAGCTGCTAGTAATGCAATTAAACCCTGTAAAATAGTCAATGTATTAGGCTATAATCTGATTTAAGAACAAGAAAATATCATAAAGAAACACATAATTTGGCCAGAAATAGAAAGATTTTTAGTAGATGCACGTGCACTTACAGAAATAGGGGAGTCTGCACCAAGGCTTTTGTCCCGAAAAAATGAAGCAGAATCCATAGACGCTACTGTCAATAAAATCGGCTTAGACTGTTGTGATTGTAAGGATGAAATGTTGATCGGAGGAAGAGATGACCAGACACTGCCTTCCATATGAAACATAAACAAAATTAACATCAAATATAATGGTAAAGTTATAATTTTGTCAGCAAAATGAGAAGGGAAGGATATTAAAATATTCTTCATATAGATCTGGGACAGCCTATTTGCACTGTGGGAACAATGTGTGATGCTTAATCTTTTGCATTTTGAAGATAGTATGAATCCATCTAATCTAATAGTGGATACCATATTCACAAAGGCAATTCACTCCATGCTTTCTACAGTATATAACACACCTTTCTTACAGCAATATAAACTCATAACTTATCATATTTTATATATAGCAATACTCTATAGAGACAAAATGATTGCTTTTGAGATTTGAAGAGATTTTCAGGGAAAATTCTGAAATTTTGGTGTCTTGAGTCTTGACTATCTTGCATGATTAACCTTGTATCTAGCTTAGCAGCATTTATAGAGTAGAATCCAAGAAACTTCACCTGTATCCACCTAAAGGAAGGCAAGTTTCTTCTTTTAAACAAGACTCTGAATCATGTGTTCCAGATTTCACTGTCTAATTGAAGATAACAAAAAAAAAAGAACAAATAATGAAACATTTTTCTTCATAAGCTAGATAATAACAATTCTTTACAAGAATCTGAATCATACCTGCATCACCACATCAAACTCAGCCACATTAGAAGTATAAGCTTTCTTTTTGTCCTCATTCTTTGTTACGAACTGTACAGACAAGAAAGAGAATTAATCTACTTTACTTTTACATACAGAATAATAAGATTTCTGTATATGTCATAAAAATAAAACAACCAAGTAAAAGAACATGAAAATACCAAGCAATACCTCTTGAAGAGTCTTTGAGCCCCTTTCTGTGAGTAAAAATACAGGAAAACTGTAGGACTTCCACATAATACCAGAACCCTGCACATGTTGAGCCAAAAATAAAAAAACACAAATATATTAATCATTCTAAAAATTGATTGAGTTGTCTCAAAAGTGAAAATAATATTAGCCAATATCCAACAAATAATTGGTAATACTCCCACCATAGATCTTAAAATTCATCTAATATCACTAAATGCTTCTGATCATAATCCAAGACATGCTTTATGTCACTGGATTTTAGCAATGTACATCCATCAAAATTAAGAACCATAAAAAACAGAATGTAAGTAAAAAATGATTAAGTTAAAGTTGGAAAATGATTATCAGTAACAACAAAGGATAAAAGAAAAAGGACAAATAATTGACGCTGTCATGAGCTATAAATCCGCCTAGAAACTTGATGAAAAAGGACAGTTCAAGACGTACAATTGGATTCCATTCATAGCTGGTATTATGGTAAGGAGCAAATTGAGCTTGTGGAAACTTTTGATCCGGAGAGAATCCTACACGTGGTGTGACAAGAAAAAAAACGTTATCAAAGACAGCTCTACAAACAAGGATCACTCTAACTTTGTTTGAAAACAGACAATGAGAAAATCAATGCTACTTACCCTTTAACTTTTTCTGCACATCACCCCTTGGTTCAACCAGTACACCACCGACTTTACTAGCAAAGCTAGAGTCATCTGATATTCTGAAAGGGGAAATAAATACTCAGAAAACAAACACAATTTGACGAATCACAAATGAATATACACTATTAACAACTAGCATCACTTAAAAGTAACTATAAGCAAGAACAACATTTCTTACCGGAAGCAAAGTTACATAGATTCCATAACTACATAAATGCAATAGAGCTTGGCACCTCCTAAAACAGAAACGTTTAAATATGATACCTAGTAAAGAGAGTTGGAAACTCATCCAGTGACACCAATATAGCAGACGGCTCGGCTATTTTGTCAACATTTTCGAACCTTACAATTGGAGCCACAACCTTATCTCGTCCAGGATCTACGAAAGCATAGAAAAATGCATCATCGTTTATATTGAACTTGCAATTATTCCTTAACATCGCAAATTAATCGGAATGCGAGGGCGAGGAGACTCACTTGAACAACCGATGGTTCCAGAGAGATTCATCAGCCGCACGCAAGGATAGCCATCGATGGAAGCGTACATAGTGTTCTGAAGATCAGGCACTGATTCCATGGAGCTGGATGATTGTCCTGTGGAAAAGGAAACGTAATCAGTGAGAAATGACAGTTGAATTGAGAAGAAATCGCGAATCGGAGATTGAAGTCAACGAGGTACCTGAGGAGCATGAGAGAAGGTGGAAGGTGAAGAAGAGGAAGAAGAAGATAGAGAAAACGGTTAGCGCCATGGATGAATAAACCCTAGTGAGAATGGTGCATGTGCAGAGAGTGTGGGGTTTCTTTTCTTCTTCTACTCCGTCTTCTCTGATTCTGAATTGTTAAGGATTCTACGATTTCATACAGATCAAACGCATCGTACGGTTTTGATCCAGCTTCCAAATTTGCACACGCTTTGCTTGCTTGGGTGGAGTCCACAGAGTGATCAAAATCAAACTTACCCAATCAGAAACTGAAAATTTATTTTGTGATTTTTTTAAGAACAAAACTCAGCTATAGGTGTTAGGTGTTTTTTCAATAAAAAATAAAATTAGAGTTTTACTTTATTAATATTCATAATTTTTAATGTAATTTTTTATTGCTTAAATTTTCAAAATAAAATCTAGAAAAAAAAAATGCAAGCAACTCTTCTAAAACTACAAGTTCTATCATTTTTTGTTCAATTGGTTATTAGCATTGGCTTACATTTATAGAATTAAAAAAATTATAGTTCATAAATTTTTTTTTTATGCAAGTGCATAAATATCTATAAATATATAATTTTTATTTTATATTTATAAATAAATAATTTAAATTGTGATATAAATAAATCAGTCTTTTATATGTAAATATTTTTAAATGATTTTTTTTGCAGAATTTTACTTTTATATACAGATAAATATTTTACAATGATTTAAAACTTATTTGTTTTATATAAAATTTATATTAACTTATTTTGTTTAATAAATACATCTGAATCAAGTCAGAACTAATGCCATAATCCCCAACTTTAGGACCCCGTTATACAAATTCCTAATTAATATCTATGCATTAGTTTAACTTACATATATCATTTGAAGCTATTTTTCATTATTCATTTTCTCCGGATCATGACAATAATAGATTAATTTGATTACCACATTGGATTTGCTTTCAGCTAGCACTTGAATATCTAACAAACTTTCCAGCCTTGTATTCCACTTAAAATAATTCTCACATTGTACTATCTTTGCAGAATTGCAATTCGTAGCATAAATTTCTGTAGAAAAGTTTTTGTTTTTAATGTTATATATAATTCTTTTATTCTTATACACAGCTCATAATTTATAAAGATTTGCCCTCACTATGCAAGGCATAAAAATAATACTGTACTAATTAATGTCAGTTAATTAGTTGAAGGTCTTTTTAGTAATGGAATAATGGAAATATCAGAAGATATCGTGCTTAAATGATTTCATAGCTTTGATTCTACAAATTAGATGTGTAGTATCTAAATTATATTGCCACATCAAAGAATATCTCAAAAAATATCATTTTAGGATTTTTTTTTTTCTTTTCAATTACTAATTTTATTACTACTGTATTAAGTAAGATTTTCTGTCAAATCAGGAAAACATACAATCGATCGATCACACACAGCTGTCACAAACGCTCCATTTCGTTGATAGTAATTCATAGCATTTTTGTTTTCTTTAGATTTTCAAATGAATATTAATCTTGATTCTCTTTAAAGTAAGATTTATATGACTTCCCATAATATTTTTTTCTTTATCAATTATATTTGATTTTATAAGTTGGAGGAATCGTTCTGTTTGATGAACATGCAACTAATGCATGTTATTGAGAATCTTGTATCTTTCATGTAAGCATTTATTTATCATAAAATGATGTGAAGCAATGAAAATCGAAGACAGAAGCATAAACTTTGTGACAGTAAAATTTGATAAATGAGAATATGTTTTCTCAATGCACTCTGATTCTTCCCATTGAATTTCTTACTTAAATTGCCTATTTTTCCGTTCGAATATCTTATAGCAAATGCATTCTGTATCCTCCATTGATGGAAGGGCACTTAAACTTAGCATCTCCTAATCGTTAGACATATAATTGGTATTGAATGGTTCATGTTAATGCTGTCAAGAGTGACATAATGTGAAATAAATTTGCTTACCAGAAAGTGATCTATATAAAGAAGACATTGCTTGAACAAGAAAACCACAACAAACAGCGCTTCCAATTTGCATATTATTCTTACTGTTTTTTTTTTCATAAGCACTATGACTAGAAAGAAGGTGAAGTTGGCATTCATAGCCAATGACTCAGCTAGGAAGGCAACATTCAAGAAGAGGAAGAAGGGTCTAATGAAGAAGGTTAGTGAACTTAGCACCCTTTGTGGCATTGATGCATGTGCTATAGTTTATAGTCCCTATGATCCTCAACCTGAGGTATGGCCATCCCCAATGGGGGTTCAAAGGGTGCTTGCAAAGTTCAGGAGAATGCCTGAATTGGAGCAAAGCAAGAAGATGGTGAACCAAGAGAGTTTTCTGAGGCAGAGGATCATGAAGGCCAAGGACCAGTTGAAGAAACAAAGGAAGGATAATAGGGAAAAGGAGATGACTCAGCTCATGTTTCAGTACCTAAGTGCAGGTAAGATTATGCACAATATAAGCATGGTTGATTTGAATGATCTGGCATGGTTGATTGACCAGAACTTGAAGGATATCAACAGAAGGATTGAGGTGTTGACTAAGAATGCTCAAAGTCAACCACAAATTGCAGCACCAGTGGTGGTGACTGATGTTGTTGCCAAGGTTGAAGACAGGGGACAAGGGAGTCATCATGGCCAGGGGTTTGATATCAACATGGATCTTATGCAGAAGCAGAATTGGTTTATGAATTTGATGAATAGTGGCGGCAGCAGCGGTGGGAATGAGGCTATGCCTTTTGAAGATGTTAATCAACAAAATGGCTTTTGGCCTAACCCATTTTTCCATTGCTCATGATAAATGCACGTGATTGGTTTGATGTTTAGCTATATATCATGGCACGGAAATAAGTGACCGTAGATTAATTCATGGTCTAGGAGTCGCATGATTATTTTTTTGTTTCACCACTTTGTATATAGCTTGTTAAGAATCTTTACTTTCAATAAAGGTTGTTGAGTAGAATGAGTACCCTTTTGGCGTGGCTGGTTTTTTGAAGATTTGGTAGTCACTAAAACGATGAGATGTCAAAAAGACAGTCGGAAAAACTGATCCCATAAATTAGTTTATAATTTCTTATCACCTTCTTAAAATATTTCATCACCTTACATAATATGGCTAAGCTTTATTTGTTTAGCAGATTCTCAAATTGAAATACAGAAATAAGGCTTGAAGGTTGTATTTTATGTTTTTTTTTTTTTAAAGATTGAATTACAGACAAATATTAGTAGTTTAAGATCTTATGACATTATCACTAGGATTGTGGTCTTGACCATTATTGCTTCTGCCCTTAAATATCGTCACCACTCACTACCACCACCACCTTTAGATAACAATTTTGCTTCAATTGTTTCTTTCCAGCATACCTCTTAACTTAATTATAAATATCTAGGATTTCCAGTGACTAGCAAGGTGACAAATGGTGATTTTTAATTTTATCATAGGTAAGTTAATCTCAAGATTGGCAAGTTGAAAAGGAAAACTTAATAAAGGGTGGAGAGTAACTTTGGCTTCATCTGTCCAATCATCTATTCTTCCATATATGCAAAACTTTTTGCTTCCTGAGGGAGTTTGTGATAGTATAGACTCTTGTATCAGGAACTTTATGTGACAAGGGAGTTCTCAGTCTTCTACCAATTAGAGCTTTGCGAAGTGAGAAAGCAGTGCTGCTCTCATTTTCTCATGCTGCTCAAATTCTTATTAAGCCAGGATTCAGTTTTCATGTTGACAAGGGGATATTTCTCCTTGGCTTAATCATTTGAAGATTAAAGTACTTTTTTTCTTTTTACCCTAAATCACATCAACATGTATTAAATCATTTTTCTCTCTTCTTTCTTCAAGCTTTAGCAGTGTCATTGAATGGGGGTGATTTTTCTCATCACTACGTCTTTTTGTACATTTGATTTTTTTTTATTCAAGTGCTTGCTGGTTTATTAAACTTGCTTCAAAATCAATAGGAAAACAATACTATATACCATATGGAACACAATGACATAAAGATGCTTCTCTATTCGCCAAAACCATGGTTATTACTATATTATAACAAATTACTTGGAATCAACTTTCCAATGAATGAATTCAAAGAATCAATTGATGTGTGTATCTTTTTACAGCAAAGAATTGTGCATCAGTAAAAATGACCTATACAACAAAAAATAAAGAATAAAAGAATCTGGTTGCCATTCATGACTAATTAGAATCAGAATGACTTCTTAAGATGCTTGAAATCCGATGACGAGTCAGTGCACTCCGCTTTGTTCCTGTAACCATTCAACAATTTCAACAAGCCAGTAGCATTCTCCTTGGTGCTCTCATCACACCCAACCTGCAGCATAACCAAGAGCTTCTGAAAAATCCCAACTTGAAGTGCCTCAATCAGAACCCCTTCGTCCCTCTTGTCAGCAATCTTCCTAATAATAGAAACAGCAAAACTTGAAGCCAATGGTGACACCCTCAAAAGCTTCTTAATAACAAGAGGCAAGGCTAGAGCATTGGTTTGAATAGCCTCCTTCCCCTTTTGGCAATCACAAATGCAATCCAACACCCCAAGTGCCTTCTCACACACTCTTTTCTCTCCATCAACAATAGCCTCTAGCAAAAGTGAAACCAAACCCAACTCCACAAATCTTTGAGCAATTTCCCCTCTATTCTCAGCAGAAGACACCAAGTTAAAAATCGTTGCCAAACAAGCCTTGGTGGAAGCACTACTCCTAATAGGCTCCTTAACCATCCTAACCAAAGCATCAACAACTTCTCCAACTTTGGCCAATTCTTGAACACGCACTTCCTTGAGCAACAAAGCAGCACTTTGCCTCGATGCGAGGTCTTTCCCCTCTAGAAACCAAATCAATGAATTCAAAGAAGTTCTTGAACTCAATTTAGAAACACCCTCATCCTCAAGTGGGATCATCCATGTCATGATTTCCAAAATCTCCTCCAAAAGCACGACATGCTTATCAATAGAGTGACTTGAGAAACAATCAAAGGCGTATGCAAGATCAGCAGCACCAGCACGAAGTATGCACCTCTTGTTCCTCTCGCTCTCTCTACCCCAAACCTTAATCTTTCCGACCAGCTCCTGACACCTCTTGGCATCCCCGCGCTGGCAGGCTGAAAAGATCCTCGTACACACGTCGGAAACCTCGTAACTCGAGACGGGGATACGAGGAGTGGGGATCCTCTGGATCCCGTAGGAACTGTTTTGGACGCACCAATCCTGGATCATCCTACGAATGACGTGGTTGGGGATGATGTCGAAGGTTGTGAGGAGCTGGTTGGTGACGGGGCAGGTCTTGTTCCCTCCCTCGATCCACTTCTCGATGCTGACCCTGTCGTAGGTGATGCCGGTTGATAGAGTCACCGGGTCTGTCATCAGCTCCAAACTCACCGGGCAGCGGAAGTGGTTGGGAATCGCAACCTCCACTTCTAATAATTGAGTTTGTTCCTTCTCCTTCTTGACGCGGCGGAAAACGTTTCTTCTAGTCCAAGATAAAACCATTTCTTATGATCGATCGATCTTAGTTACTTACTACAAAGCAAAGCAACAAGGTAGGAACTCTTTGTTTGTTTTGTTTTGAATATGATGATATGAGGAAAACAAGGTTGTGTGGTTTGTATATATATATATATATATATGTGTGTGTGGAGGAGAGAAGGATGGGTGGGTCAAAGTGAGTGGTTGAATGAGGAATGTTTCAATTCAAATAATATATGGTGTGTGATTTGAATGTTGACCGTTGAAAGGTTGAAGATGTGGAGGGTAAGGTTTGTGATAGGAGAACTATGACTTGTGGATGCCTACACGGACTCGAACTTGAACCACTTGGACTTGCCTTTGAGCACTTCATGCGCGTGTGCTAACATTGTAGCGTGTACGCGTGCAGTGTGCACCTGCGCTAGCCTCTTTAGAGTTTAGTCTTTGCATTTGCGTTAGTAGTTAGTACTTAGTAGTACAGTACTAGCCGCGTACGCGTAGGCGCAGATATTTATAACCTCAGAAACATAAATCTAATTTAATATAATAATGATATTTATATAATATTTTTTTTATCTACTTTTTTCTTTATCATGTCATATTATATACTTTTTTTTAGTTAAAATTCTTATTATATATTATATCATTTACTTTTCCATTTTTTTATTCATCTATTTTTCTCACAACAGTTGAATTTTGAAAATAAAACGTATAAATAACATTATTCTTTGCAAATGGTATGATACGTCTTTTGTAATGTTATATTAAAAAAAAATTGAATTGTGTGACTCAGTTGGTGGGGTTAAGTGTAAGTTTGAATTCACTTTAAAATCATGGTAGAATATATTGTGGTGTGTCAAACTTGATTTTTTTTTTTTTTAAATGTGGGTATATTTATCTTAGCAAAATTAATTTCATAGGGAAAAACTATGGTGCAGTTAAAGAGTAGCTTCTACTCCTACCAAAATCAATGTTATTTCGATTTTGCTTAATTTACCCTCACATCAATACTCTCATGCATATGTATTATTAATTGAATAAAAAAATAATTATAAGCCTTGCTAAATTATACAGATATTCTCTTAATTACCCCTATAATATATATATATATATATATAACAGAAAAGTGTATATATTAACAATATCTTAATTAATATATATATATATATATAGTAATTTTAATATATTGTGACAATCAATTAATTAACTTTAATCAATCAACTAATCACTTAATTTGATTTATTTGGTTAATTGTTTGATTTGATTTTTTGGTTTAATTATTTGTAAAAAAAAAAATGTATATATTAACTTAAATATTTGGATGTATACTTTATATCTTAGATTAGTTTGTAGCTGCACCTCACGGACACATCTGTTTAATTTTGACAACTCTCATGATCCCGCTATGCGACGGCATTAGGTGAGAAACAGCTTCAACCATCCAACACCTCCATTAAGAATTAAATAACACACATCTTCGTTGAATTTCAACCCCCCCAATCAAATTCTTCTCAATATGCTAACATATATACTTAGTTTTTAGTCAAATTAATTAAAGTTCACTATTATAGTATTATATAATATAGACTATGGATGACTGCAAAAAAGGGTAAAGAAAACAAAATTGTAACCCCATCACAATCTCATTCAATCATCTACATGTATGTAATACAACTTGGAACTCATTAGTTCCAAAGAATGTGATATCATGTAAACGAATTAACCATGACATTTGATTTACATCTCTTAACATTAACTGAAGGATTAAAACATGAACCTAAGATGAGAGTTAAATATCCTGCTAACAATATTCTATTCTCAATTTGGCAGCAAAAGGCTGAAAACAAACGCTGAAGAATTACAAGATTAACACGTGGAAAAGACTAGAAGATGAAAAATGATAAACAACTTCAAATAGAAAAGCCAGCAAGAAGAATTGAAAATGAAAATACACTACAGAACCACCAACCATTACAAGTATTTACAACCATACACGATCACCTACCATCTACTGATGTGAAAGACTCAGCAAATCCATATGGACGCGTAGGTATGCTTGTGTGAGTGTTATCCAAGCTATGAGGTAGGAGTGAAGAAGAAGAAGACTCCATTTGGCTTCTACCTTCATAAGCCTGCCACTTCTTCAATGCTTGTGGTAAAGACATGTCTAGGTCAATGCCATATACATCTTCAGAACTTTCATCAGATGGTTTCCAGAGTTCTACAAGAGAAGAAAGCACATTTACAGCATGACCCGCATCAGGCCTTTGATATGGCTCCCTTGCACAGCAGTGGCCGGCTAACTCGGCCACGGTGTGAATACTAGCAAGCTTTTCCTCATTGAGATCAATTGTCTGGTCAATGGCTTTGTGGAATGAGTCTTTATTTACATGCATTCTACGGAACCATGTTACAAGGTGCATGCTATCCTCTGGTTGGGTATCATCTAGTGCTCTTCTTCCAGTTATCAGCTCCATCAATATTACCCCAAAGCTGAACACATCAACTTTAGTTGTCACACGACCAGTAACTGCAAGCAGATAGCATGGCATTGTTAGACAGTACACACCACACATTTGCCTTGAACTCAATCACAACAAAGTTTTGATAGTAACAATTACAAACAAAAAAATCAGTTTATAACACACTTGAAATAAGAAAAACGTGTTTCCCTTCCTAATGAAATGAAAGTTTCCAGTTGCTTATCAAGCATTCTAGACACTAGCTTGCTATTGTCATGCAAATCAAAGCAGATTTTATGATATACTTTTCACTGAGATACTTAGCCATTGACTTGAAATATATAGCCAATATCCAAACAAACCAATATCTAGATCAAGAACAGACTATCTTTACTTGCTTCTTTAAAAATAATTCAAAGAATAGATATTAGACATTGACAGTATTTCAAAATTGATCTAGAACAAAAACACATGCTAAGAGAAGGGGAACAAAAAACAAAAAGATACCTGCATATTCTGGTGCCAAATATCCGAAAGTTCCTGCAATTCTTGTTTCTATGGAAGCCTTTCCTTCTGGAGCAAGACGCACAAGGCCAAAATCTGAAACCTTTGCCCTCATATCATCTCCAAGGAGAATGTTTGAAGGCTTTAAGTCTCTATGAATAAAGCTTTGATGGGCCAAACTATGAAGATACTCAACAGCCCTTGCCACATCTAAGGCAATGGTCAATCTTCTATTCCACTCCAGTGGCTTCAATCCTTCTTCCATCCAGTTAAAAAGGTGCTTACTTAATGTCCCCTGAGGCATGTACTCATACACAAGAAGCTTCTCATTCCTATCCAAGCAGTAACCAAGAAGAGAAACAAGATGCCGGTGGCGAACCTTGGTCAAAACAGCAATTTCAGACTTAAATTCTGTTGCACCTTTCCCACTTATTGCTCCAGACTCCATTCTTTTCACTGCAATCTTTGTGCCATCATGCAGTTCACCCTTGTAAACTGTTCCAAAACCTCCTTGTCCCAGTATATTTTTCTCATTGAAGTTGTCAGTGACATTCCTCAGAACTTGTATAGATATAACCATGTTTCCTGCTTCACCCATCTGGATATCCCCCGCCTCACTGTTAGCCATGGTTTGCATTCCAATTCCACTAACATCACCAACACTAA
This sequence comes from Amphicarpaea edgeworthii, assembly GCA_014843725.1. NCBI lineage: Eukaryota > Viridiplantae > Streptophyta > Magnoliopsida > Fabales > Fabaceae > Amphicarpaea > Amphicarpaea edgeworthii. The sequence continues at coordinate 24,588,346 of CM026325.1, forward strand.
GACTTGAACCTGCAACTGTTATCTTCACATTTTCATTATCTGATCCAGAATGCCGCGGGTGAATAACCAATGCATTTGGACTCTGCACCTTGCTCAACTGTTTCTGCTTCATCCTAAACAGACAAAAAACCAAGAAACTAATCACCAAAACCAACACCACACCACCAATCACAGCAAACACAATCACCCCTACATGTGAAGATCTTACCCCACCATTTTCTTCTATTCTATTTGGATCTGTTGAATTTGGTGATAGAGGACCTAAATGCGATGATCCTGGCCCTAGGCTGGGATTATCCTTCCCTATATCCTTATTCCCATTTGTAGTAAGAACCACATTGCTCTTAAAACTTGGGATCTTCCCATAAAGCCGATTGTTTGCAACATTCAAGTCAGCAAGCCCAGGTAAAGAAGCTAGCTCTTGTGGAATCGACCCAGTGAGATTATTATCAGCAAGCACAAGCTTTTGCAGTGATTTGAGCAATGCAAACTCGGGAGCTATAGTACCCTCAAGACCCATCTTCTGAAAATTAACAACAGTAATATCCCCACCACCACTACAAGTAACCCCAATCCAATCAGCACAAGGATTATTCCCCTTCCAATTCTCAGCAAACCTTCTAGGATATCCAAAAAACCGCACAACAGAAAGCAGAACCTCCACTCTGGGATCACACTTACCTCCACGTGGTAAACAAAAGCTATTAAAATCATCACCCAAATCCAAATCTACTTCAACCCCAGAACCAAACTCAGGCACTGCCCCCTGAAACAAGTTATTAGTCAAGTTCACAACTTTAAGCGATTTCAACCCCACCAAAGACCCGGGAACAGGACCCGTGAGGGCGTTATCCCTCAAGTTCAAATCTTGCAAGCTTTCCAACCCGGAAAAATCAGGAAGAGGCCCAGTAAAAGCATTAGAATGCAACCAAACCTGCGTCAACGATGTCATGTTTTGCAAAACATCAACATTGCCACCTAGATTGTTGTCAGCATCAGTATCACTACTACCCTTTTGTCCGTTCAACCAGAGAGTCTCAATCTGAGACCCGGAAAAGGTCAAAGGCAAGCCACCCTGGAGACTATTGAAGGCCAAGTGCAAGTGGGTCAACGTGGGAAGAGTCGAG